>OZ012736.1:255080027-255454958 GCA_963859935.3 Lathyrus sativus | reverse complement strand
CCCATTGAGTTGTCTAATACTGTTAAATACATAATCAAGGGTCTTCCATCAACTGGTGGCATTAAAATTGGAGGTTCTAGCAAATATCTCTTGATTTCATCAAAGGCAGTCTGGCACTCATCATTCCATTCCATCACCTGATCTTTCTTCAACAACTTGAAGATTGGCTCACAGATGGTAGTTAATTGGGAAATAAATCTTGCAATGTAGTTCAATCGTCCCAAGAAACCTCTAACCTCCTTCTCAGTACGGGGAGCTGGCATCTCTCGTATAGCTTTCACTTTTGCAGGATCCACTTCAATACCTTTTCCACTGACAATGAAACCCAAGAGTTTTCCAGATCTAACTCCAAAAGTACACTTGTTTGGGTTCAATCTCAACTTGTATTTCTTCAACCTCTCAAACAACTTGTGCAGATGATCAAGATGTTGCTCTTCATTCTGAGATCTGGCTATCATATCATCCACATATACCTCTATCTCATGATGAATCATATCATGAAACAAAGCCACCATAGCACGCTGATATGTTGCCCCTGCATTCTTCAAACCAAATGGCATTACCTTATAGCAAAAGGTGCCCCACTGTGTCACAAATGTTGTCTTCTCCATATCTTCAGGTGCCATCTTGATTTGATTGTAACCAGAGAAAACATCCATAAAAGAGAATACCTTATGCTGAGCAGTGTTGTCTACCAGAATATCGATATGAGGAAGTGGAAAGTCGTCTTTAGGGCTAGCCTTGTTCAGATCTCTGTAGTTTACACACATACGTACCTTACCATCTTTCTTAGGAACTGGTACCACATTTGCAACCCACTGAGGATAAGAAGTTACGGCCAAGAACCCTGCATTGAACTGTTTCATTACCTCTGCTTTGATCTTTTCTGACATTTCAGGACGCATACGACGAACCTTCTGCTTCTTTGGACGACAATCTTCTTTCACTGGCAAACGGTGAACCACAATGTCCGTATCCAACCCTGGCATATCTTCATAAGACCAAGCAAAGATCTCCACATAGTCACGTAGCATCTGAACCAACCTGCTCTTGACACTGTCCTCTAAATCAGCCCCTATTTTGACCTCTTTTCTGTTTTCTTCAGTTCCCAGATTCACAACTTCGACTGGCTCTTCATGTGGCTGTATAGCTTTCTCTTCTTGTTGTAACAACCTAGCAAGCTCTACAGGTATTTCACAATCGTCCTCGTCTCCGTCTTCAGTTTGATAGATCGGATTCTCGAAATTGTAATTGGCAGTAGTAGAACTGTTATCAACTGGATCCAGAGTGGATGAGGATCTGCATTTTAGTGACGTGGGTGTGTGTAAGAACACATAGCTGATAAAGCAAAAATAAAAGAAAAAGAAAGACAAGGAACACAATATTTACGAAAACGAAACGTCCATTGATTTTATTGAATGAAGTATGCAAATGAAATGACAACCCGTAACAAGCACACCATTGTGCCCCGGGTAAGGCACATGGCTTGAAAGTTTTAATTGTTCCAGAAATTACAAATTTAAAAACATAACACAGTAATAGTATTTACTCCTGACTAAAGGAGATAGGGATAACATCTTCAGCTTTCCAATTATTGAGTCCAGCACCCACAGTAGGAAAAATCCATGCCTCCAAGTTGTGGTCTTCATCTTGATCTCCCACAGCATTGATAACCCCTTGATTGGTGATACGAACAGCACGAGCACGACGAACAGCCTTCTGGGACTCTGCAGTGAAACCCAAACCAAACTTGTCAGACTTGTATGGAATATCAGGAAGCTGACCCCAAATAGTACAACCACCTTCTTCCACCATAGCTTTTGCATCATTGAGGGAGGCCATTGCCATTGTTGGAGGGTTTCTGATGACCACAGGAACCTTCTTCACAGCAGGAGGAGTCTCACAATCCTTAACAGCCCAGGGAACCACTTCAAATGACTGACATGGAGTTTCAATGTATTCACCTTCTACTTCCAGATACTTGAAAGTGTTTACATGGCTGACAAAGTATTCTTCCTCTCCAAAGACAGTAACAACTTTTCCATTCACCGGATATCTCAACTTTTGATGTAATGTGGAGGTCACAGCACCTGCCCCATGGATCCAGGGACGACCAAGCAGACATGAGTACGAAGGACGAATATCCATCACATAGAATGTAGCAGTAAACACCTGAGAGCCAACCTTGATTGGAAGATCAATTTCCCCATGCACTACCCTTCTAGAACCATCAAAAGCCTTTACCACAATATTACTAGGCTTCAATACCGTATCTTCAGGACTCAGCTTGTTCAGGACTTCCTTAGGCAACACATTCAGAGAGGAACCATTGTCTATCAGCACATGAGACAGGGTAGTGCCCCTGCATTCAATTGAAATATGCAAGGCCCTGTTATGATCCCTCTTGGCAGGGGTCAAGTCAGCATCAGAAAATCCTAACCCGTTGTCATAGGTCAGGTGAGCAACACAATTCTCAAACTGGTCCACAGAAATTGCACTGGGTACATGAGCCATCTTTAGAAACTTGATCAATGACTTGGCATGAGCCTCAGAACATAATAACAGGGAGAGCATAGAAATCTTTGAGGGAGTATGCCCCAGCTGATCAACAATATCATAATCACTCTTGCGAATGATTTTCAATACTTCTTCCATCTGCTTAGAGAGGTCATCAGCAGCTGGCACATCAGTAGATACAGGCTCAATAACAGGACCCTTGCCCCGAGCATCAGTGGTGGAAGTAACAGCAGGAGTAACTGCACTCTTAGAAGCAACTGGAGGAGAGAAGACTCTTCCACTACGAGTGATCTTGCTAGATCCAGCAATATTATCAATGTCAACAGGCATATCAGGTAAAGGCTCCTGCTTGACACCATGGATGTAAACATCAGACCCATAGTGCCAAGGCACAGCTTTGTCAGATGTATAAGGAATAGGACCAGGAGTGGTAATGATCAGAGGAGCTACTCTGGCTTCAGCGACAACTTTCACAGGACCTTCAGCAGTAATCTTGATTGGGCCCTGATGAGTGATTTTAATGGGACCCTTTGAAGTGATTCTTAGTGGTACTTTGTCAACCATGTCAACCTCTTCAATCTTCTTACCCTGAGTTAGATGATCCACCATACTTTCTACAGATGCTGGTCTTCTTTCAAACACTATAGTATATTTATCCATGAGACGTTGAATCCCATCTCTCAAAATGAAGCAACTATCCGGCTTATAGGTACAATATAGACAATCTTCATGACAACCTGGAAAGATCCCAGCTTGTACTAACCTCTTTTTGATAACAGACAATGGTGTGCTCAACTCCATAACTGAATAGACATGCAGATCTTCATCAATATCTTCATCAATGGCGTTGACAGTCTTCTCGTGATTTGGCATTGGAGCTGTAATCACATTTGGAGTACCTGGTGGATCAAACTCAATTTCTCCAGCATCAATCATATCCTGAATTTTGTTCTTCAAGACCCAGCAGTTATTAGTATCATGTCCTGGACAGTTTGAATGATATGCACATCGTGCATTGGGATTGTACTTGGGAGAGGTAACATTGGGATTCTGAGGAGCCTCCCTCAGGGTAATAAGTTCAGCCTTCAACAAGTGTTGCAATGCCTGAGCCATTGACATGTTGATCTTCGTGAACTGTCTTCTAGCCCTCTGTTGGTTGCCTTGAGGCTGCTCTGTTGTTGCAGGAGTTGGATTTGAAATATGAACTGCACTAACAGACTGATGCCTTCTGTTACGATCAGGCTGACCATACACAGCATTAGATTCTTTCTTCCCAGTGGGAGGCTTCTTTGCAGCACCTGATGAAGAAGTGCCCACTTGGATCTTACCACTCTTGATACCATTCTCTACTCGCTCTCCTGTCATGATCAACTCAGTGAAGCCAGATGATGAGCTTCCAATGAGATGACTGTAAAACGGACCATTCAGCGTACACATAAACATATCAACCAACTCCCTATCAGTCAAAGGGGGTTGAACTCTTCCAGCTAAGTCCCTCCACTTCTGAGCATACTCCTTAAAGTTTTCTTTGGCACCCATAGACATGCTTTGAAGCTGCATGCGAGTGGGGGCTAAGTCAGCATTGTATTGATACTGCTTGTAGAAAGCTTTAGCAAGGTCATTCCAATCTCTGATGTTGACACTCTCCAATTGATAATACCACTCTAGCTGAGCTCCAGATAAACTCTCTTGAAAGAAATGGACCCACAACTTTTTATCAGCAGTGTGGGGTTGAATTCTTCTGACATAAGACCTCAGATGCAATTTGGGACAAGAGACCCCATCATAGACAACAAATGTAGGAACTTTGAACCCAATGGGTATGACCACCCCAGATATCAAGCTCAAATCCTCAAAATCCAGCCCAGATGATTTCTGTAATTCCATAGCATCCATTCTATCCACCAGCATCTTGAATTTGTCTTCGTTAGGCTCATGGTAGTAGTTAGCCTCAGAATCAGAGTCCCCCATAGTGTTGTGGAGACTGCCTCTCTCCTGCTCAGATTCTTCAGATTCATAGTCTTCAACCTGTTCCTTGGTCTTGTCAGGACCTTTGAACCTTCTTCCCATGTTGAGCAACCCAGCAGACCTTCTAGCCTTCTTAGTCTTCTTGGCCAGCAGTGTCTTCAATTCATCCTGCCCCTTGGATAGGTTCAGGATCAGCTCTTGGAACTGTGCATTCTGTGCCTGGAGATCCTTAACTGATTGTTCAAGAGCCATTGCTGAAATAAACAGCGAGAATATGAGAAACCTGTGCACAATTATAAACCTGTGATGCAATGATATGGGAATGCATATGCAATGTTTTCAAGGACCGCAGGATTTAAATTTGCTTAAACAATCAAGAATGTAACTTTTTATTAGTAATAACTTGTTTTGCCTTTTAGGCTTACAAAAAATGAAAACGAAATAAGTACAAAAGATGGGGTTTTAAGTCTCCCATGGACGTTTCCTCTTTGTGTTGAGGTATGAGTTGAGGTTTCATTCCTCATGAAGTAGCTTTGTTAGCTCTAGGATCCTTGCTTGGCTTGCTTTGTAATGAGCCTCGAAAGTATCCCTTTGCTCTTTCAGTTGGATCCATGATCTCTGCAAGTCTTCCATATCAGTAGGCATGTCTGGGTGAAGGATGGTATAAGCTGTGTCTCCTTCAGCAACAGGTTCCATGGTAACTGGTAGGACGGCAGGATATGGCATCATGAGTGTCTGAGCACGAGATCGTACCCATCTGAGATAAGCCTCCATAGGAACAGTGTACTTAGGCTCCAGTGTCTTGCTGTCAATCCTGTTTACCTTTCCCCAAGCTCGGATGAATCTCTGACGGTAACCCTGAAGATCGTTGTCGTAATCAAACACAATGCCCTGAATCAACATGTCATGTGGACCATCGCTCCGGGCGTAACCAAACTGTCGTAAAGCTAGAGATGGGTTGTAGGTGATGCCTCCTCTTATGCCTAGAAGTGGCACATTAGGAAACTCCCCACAACGGTCAATGATGGTGACATTCTCCATAGATCTGGAGCACCAATGGATGTCTGAGTGAGAAAGTGACATGATCTTCTTGGACCATCTGAACCTTTGCTCATTCTTCATTACTGAGCGAGGAAGGTGAGAAATAAACCACCTAGAAAGTAAAGGTATGCAGCACATCAAAGTTCCTCTTGCCCTTGTAGTACGGGTGTGAAGAGAATGTAGGATGTCTCCAAGTAAGGTAGGCACTGGATTGTGACTCAGGAATATGTTGATGGCATGAACGTCTATGAACTGATCAGGGTTGGGGAACAACATTAAGCCATAAATCAATAAGGCTAAGATCTCCTCAAAAGCATCGTAGCTCATAGCCTTCAAGAACATTTGAGCTTTATCCACTAATACCTTTGCAAGAATACCTTTAACTCCACTTCTCGTCTCTAGAACAATGTCAGACTTCTTCAGATGTAGAGCTGCGGCAATAACTTCTGGTTTAAGCTCCTTCTCTAAGCCTGTGAGTGGCTTCTGATCAAGAACAGGTATACCCAGAAGTTTAGAGAACTCCTCCATGGTTGGAACCAGCTGATAATCAGGAAATGTAAAGCAATGGTGCTTAGGGTCAAAGAACTGAAACAGCACACTCATCATGTCTTCACTGAACCCTGAAGTAACTAGATCCAATAAGTGACCATGTCTCTTGTTGAACTGGGAATGATCAGGCACTAGGGAAACCAACTCCTTGAGCTTAGCAGGTATCCCTACAAAGTTGATCCTGATGGTGTTTCTACGAGCAGAAGCCATGACCTGCAACAAAGAACAAAGATAAATCCTTTGGTCCTTGAAATGGTTAGGGAAAATGATATGCTTATGATGCATGATGATGTCATGATGTCATGCTCAATCACAAACATGTGGCACACACAAACAAGTCACACCATAGCCCTAGGCTTAAAGGCTTGCATGAGGTTCAAAGGCAAGTACCCTCCCCTGAAGTTAGATGGTTCATCCTGTCCTACAAAAGTAACCAGGTTCTAAGGGATCTCAATATCATTGATCCTTCACAAGGGTGGTTGTTCAGAAGGCAACTTACTTGCCAACCAAAACCCTCCAAGTTTAAGATCTCAATGAGCGTAGTATCGAGTGTCAACCAACTTCAGTCTGCACCAAAGCCGGTTACCTCACTACTTTCTAAAGGCCAAGATGAGTTAACTAGGGTTCTAAAAGTCAGTTAGTGCATTGACAACATATGGCAGCCTCAATATTATCCTCAACTTGACTTAAGGAATATAAGCACCAACCAAGAAGTCGCACTAACTATGGCCACCAGATCAACCGTATCGATATACGTCGTACAGTTTCCTTGGTCTATTGCCATTTACCTAAGGTACACTAGATCCGGGTTAGGACCTTTCACACATAAGAGCACCCCAACAATATAATAATAAAGCAAACAAGGCAAACAATTTAAAGTGATCTTAATTCCTAAGGGTACCCCTCTTAAATAGGTCCCCAGCAGAGTCGCCAGTTCTGTAACACGGTGGGAGAACTGACTTTAAACAATGTTGCGGATAGCAAGAGTCGCCACCGACTTTTATTTTATCCATAAGGAAAGGTTATAAAAGAACAGGAAAGACCTTAGAGAATATTTTGGGTCCGGGGGGTAGGTTATGAAAAGGGAAGGTGTTAGCACCCTTTTCATCCATGGTTATCCATGGGCTCTTAGGTACTTAAGCTCACTTTTGAATTGTTTTGAAAGTGTAGTGTGTGAATAGCAAAAAATTTCAGAATAGTTTAATAATAATCCGTGTGTGGATGTGAAAAAACTTGCTTGAAAATTTTGTTGGAAATTTGTTTAAGTGTGAAAAAGTTTTGAAGTGAGCAAGTATCTAGGAGTAGCCTACCCTAATGTTTTAAGGTCTTTCTTATTCTTTATCCTTTCCTTAGTAAGACTATCCCTACTAAAATGGAGTAGGTAGTCCTTACTTTGGATGTTAAGGGACATGTGAGGGACAATTGGATTTTTGAAGGTCATTGTGGGGTGTAATAAGCAAACTGGAGGGACTATCATCATTTTTCGAAAGGGACTCGATTCGTAAAGGCAACCATAAGGGACTTTGATGATTTTTCCATTTGAGGGACTTGCTTTATACACCCCACTTAACCATTATTCGTAGGCAACTTGAGGGATATCCTTAGGAAGTGAGACGGCGATTAAAATCGACTTACGTGTGTGACGTGTTTATTTTAATTATCTTTATTTAAAAGTGATCTAAATTTATCTTAATATTACATACATGTTGTTACACTCCCTAATTACTAACCATAATAATAATTAAATAATTAAACAACTTTACATCCAAGAAACAATTACAAAATAATAAGCAAAATAATTAAATAGCAAAGATAAATAAAATATAAATAAGCAATAATAAATAATAAAGGGGGTTAGTAAGCGATATTTAACAAAATAATAAGCATGATTAGAATATAAATGGGTTAGTAAATAGGAATAAACAAAATTAATCCAAATATAATAATAAGAAATTAACAATTTTTTAATATAATCAACTAAAAAAACAAATATGAATAAACAATTGTTTTAATTTTAATATTTTAAAATGTTTTTTAATTTTAATATTTTAAAAAAATGTTTTATTTTATTTTAATATTATAAGAAAATGTTTTTAATTTTTATATTATAGAAAATGAACCAACTTAAATATTTTTAAAAATTTGATAAAGAAAGTAAAAAAAAATAAAAGGGTTGGACCGGTCATTACCTCCGGACCCAACCCGGTGGAAGCAATTGTGATCAAAAGAGTCTTTTAGGGTTTTGAAGGTTTATGGACTATTGGCGCGGCGGCCAAACGGTTAGGCCTAACCTTCGGATGTGTGTAATGTGACAGAAATAATGGTGAAGTTTAAGATCATACAAACAGAGAATTAACTACAGAAATTAAAGCCATACAAGCAGGAATTTAAAAGACGGAACTCAAAGCGCGATTGTTAAGTTCGCGAGGTTACATGATAGGAGCAGATACAATATGATGATGAAAAATTTAATCAATGATAAACGAATTTAAAACAATCAGTTGAACAACAGAAAACAAGAGGCTGTTAGTAGGGTTAGGCATAAATACAATGGATAATGAGATAGTGCAGAAAAAGATGCAAATTTAGAGTTTTTATTGTTTTGAAAAAAAAAAGATTTTAATTTAATTTATAAAAGAAAGAACAATGTTAGTTTTTAAAAAATACTTTAATTTTAACCTTAAAAAAAGGTTTTAATTTGTATTAAGAAAAAGTTTTAATTTTTATTTTAAACAAAGAGATTTTAAGTTATTTATTTTAAAAATAAAAAAAGGTCTTTATTTATTATTATAAAAAAAGAAAAAAAGTTTAATTTAATTAAAAGCTTTATTTTATTTTATTTTTAAATAAATATCCTAATAAGATTTAAAAATAATAAAATTAAAATATAATAAGAAAAAATTGTAAAATAATAAAAAAAAAAGAATAAAGAGGAATTGGGCCGGTGATCAACCCGGACCCAACCCCAATCGTGGCAATCAGCAATATTGAGACTTAGGGTTTGAGACCCCCAATCTCCTTTCGAATGGCGCCGATCCACTCTCTTCATCTCCTTTGCTTCGTTTTGCTGCGATCTGGTTCCCTAAAAACCTGAAAACACACAAACTTAAACCGTCAAATGTGAAAGGCGATGCACTCGTCGCTTACGTTTTTGAACGATGATGATTTTACGGTGAGTCTCTGAGGTTTCAATGGTCGGTGATGACTCCTTGTCTGAGGCCAGACGGTGATCGCCTTTGATTACCCACCGTCGGTGAAGGCAGTCGCGGTGATCACGGGAGCTTTGCGCGAGGGTTTCGTTGTTCCTCTTCTTCTCTTCAATCGCGCGGTCACTAGGGTTTGCGATCTTCGTTCCTCTTTCTTACGAAGACGATAACGAGGATATTGGTTCCTCTGAGTCTCGGCTGTTCTCCTTGTTTGCGCCGCCTAGGGTTTGTTCGCGATTGGTCCGTCAGGGTTTTCTCTGAGGTGAGATCGTCCCTTTATATCTTCTCTTTTTGGGCCTTGGATGTTGTTGGATTTGCGTTTTATTTTTGTGATTTCTGATACAAATTGATTTGATTTGATTTCAGAATTATTTGATTGAATCCACTTGGGATTCTTTCCCTTTTCAAACTCAGGATTTTCAGTTCGTTTTGATTTGCATTCTGATATATCTCGATTTCGAATTTGTGATTCGGATTGGATTTTGCAACTTCCTGGATTTTTCTGATACTGATATATCCTGTTTCCTCTTTACAGATTTGATTGGGATTTTGGTGAGATTGGACTTCGTTTTTTCTGATATATTTGATCTCATTTGATCTGAACTTTCCTTTTTCAGGATTCCCTATTCTTGGTTATAGATTTGCCCAGATTTTCATTTGATTTTGATAACTGAACGGCTTTGTCTTGATTTGTGGATATCCAGTTTCTTCGTTTCCTTGATTGGATCGAATTGGGTTTTCATTTTTCTGATGATATTCGGATCTTTCTCTTTTCAGAATTCCTTGATTGAACGTCACTTGACCCTATTCGATTTGTTTGATAACCTGAACTGATCTGTTTTGATTTCATTTGGACATTGCTTTGGATTCTGATATCTGAACTGGTTTGGTTTTGATGGACTTGTTTCGTTCAGTTTGGTTATCAGCTAGAATTCACTTATTTTTCCTCTTCTTTTTTCAGGATGGGTACTATGGTTTCGATCGCGTCAAACGCTGCTGAGGAAGGTATACGGCAATGATGACCTTGTTCTGAGCCTGATGGAGCAAGATACTACGTCCTAGCTTCTGATCATATTGCTGCTTCTGATTGAATTGGTGATGATGATTGGCTATGATGTCGATGAACTGAGCCATGTATTTGTTTGTTTTATGGACCGAGTATGGTTTTGATAACTTGTTTTTGGTGACTTTGTTTGTTGGGGCGATGATGTTCATAACTGAGCCCCTGTTTGGTGCTTTGCTTTTCCAATGTGGCCTACACATTTGGTCGGTGTTTACTCTGTGCTGGTGCGTGATGATATTGAACCTATCTTGCTTTCTGTTATGGTTTTATGAACTGACTTGATTGTTGGTTTTCAGTCATTCATGATGACTCTGATTTGCTTTCTGATATGGATGGTTCTTCTTCTTTTTTATGAACCTGAGCTGTTTTAGGGATTGAGTTGTCTGCTCCAATTTTGTGCAGCTTGTTGCGATTTGATGCAGCCTTGGCTTCATTTCACTCTACTTGTTCTGTTTGAACTGGGTTCTTCATGAACTTGCCTATGTGTTGCAGAACTGATGCTGCTTTTGGTTGTGCATTTTCAATTTGAATTTCCATTTACTCATGGCAGCTTATGAGCTATCTTGTTTCTGAGTTTCTGTCATCAATTTGTGCTGATGCTGTTGTGGAATTTCAGGTTTGGAAAAAAATGAGCACCAAGTGATTTAGACCTGCCGGCATCCGGGTCTGAATCCCGCTTGACTATGCTGCCATACTCTCATATCAGTTTGGAAATCCAATCGCGGCGAAACGAATCAGTTCCACTTCATTTATTTTTTTCTATCTCCCGGATATCCCATATGGATAAGAACATGTATTACCTGATCTGACGCCCACGGCGCGGATCGGTAACGGGGGTAGGACGCAGCTTCGGTTGTGCCACTCCCGGCACTCGATGATGACATTGTTCTGAGAGTGTCGAAAAAACTCCTAACCTTTTTTTCTATATTGTTTGTTTTGCTTTGATGTGCAGGTTAGTCGAGATTTGCGGCTAAGCTCAAGGGTCAACATGAAGACACTTATCATTTTTAGGACTTAGGATTTTTAGGTTTAATGTAATTCCTTGTAACAGCAAAAATGTGAAACAATCTCCCTTTTGTATAATGCAATCTTTATGAAATAAAATTCCCAACACTTTGAATTTATTTATATTTTATTCCTAGTTAAAAAAACTATAAACAATTGTGAATAAATCCACAAGCATTTAAATTCATTAACATAGTCATAAAACATAAACACTCCCAAGTGATATTTGTAATTCTAATCTCATCCGATTAAAATGTTAACCAAACCACTTCATAACCAACACATATGGGCACCGTAATCACAACAGTTTCAGCATCAACAGTAACACTACTCGTAATTAAATTCTACTGACCAAATGCCAAGATCTTGATATGATCAGACCTGGTGATAGATAAATGTATCAAACGCCTCAGAATTTTAATAACAGCCCATCTTCAAGGAATTGGTAGAATTTGTGTAAAATGACCAAAATACCCCTGGAATCAAATCTCTCTTTGATGTTGGCAAAAAAAATCATGAAGTTTGACTTTGGTTTGACCGCAGTTGACCTCAGTTTGACTTTTTAACTGCATTGACTGCTTTTGACTTATCTGATCATCTGACTGAGCAAACTTTTGAGAAAAGTCTTGAAACTTGACATGGGAGTTCTTATACACATATAAGATGTTATGAAGCTCACTTGAAGTCTTGGAAGTCCATTTAGCCTGATTAAAGTCAAAACCCTAGTTTTGGATGCACTGCTTAGGAGGTGCATTGTCTGAGGGAATTGTCAACTCTTCTGACCAATTGTGAACTTTGTGAACCTTGTGAATCTTCATAAGATATCTTGTGATACTCATGGGAGGTATTGTGAAGCTTGTGAACCTTGTGAACATCATGAAGTGGCTTTGTAGACCTCATGACCCTTAGGAAAGCTTTGTAAACATTGTGAATCTTGTGAACCTTGTGAACCTCCAAGAAGCAACCTATGGACTTCATGAACCTCATGAAAGGTATTGAAAGCACTGTGGGACTTGTGAACCTTCTTAGAACACAAAGTCTTGTATTGTGAGGGCAAATTTTGGGGTGCAACAGCTGCCCCTGTTCAATTTTCTGAAACCTGAGGGGTTAGATTGGTATATTTGTCAGTCGTAACCTGGAAGGTTGAAGGGGATTGAACACAAAAGCCCAAAAATTTGCACTCACTAGTGCACTAGAGTGGTACAGATGGCTAGTTGAATATGATTGAGTGGGCTTAAAGATGCCACTAGGGGGGGAGCAGTTCAAAATATGGGTGTAGGATGAAAGCTGTCAGGAGTCTGGAATAATAATGATGTAGCAGCATGTCTTCATGAGGATAGAGCAATCAATAGTGATAACCCTAAAGCAGTCTTGAAGCAATGATATGATTTCAGGAGGATAGAACAATGAATGGCTCTAAAGCAGTCTTGAAATAATAATGTGATATGTCTTCAGGAGGATAGAGCAATCAATAGCTCTAAAGCAGTCTTGAAGTAATGATTTCAGGAGGATAGAGCGATGGATAGCTCTAAAGCAGTCTTGAAATAATAATGTAATTTCAGGAGGATAGAGCAATGGATAACTCTAAAGCAGTCTTGAAATAATTAGATGGCTTCAGGAGGATAGAGCAATGAATAGCTCTAAAGCAGTCTTGAAGTAGTAGGATGATTTCAGGAGGATAGAGCAATCAGTAGCTCTAAAGCAGTCTTGAAGTCATGAGAGGCTATCAGGAGGATAAAATAACCCTGAGGTTACAATAAAGCAGTCCCAAAGTAATAAGAAGCTCATCAGGAGGATAAAGTAACCCTGAGGTTACAATAAAGCAGTCCCAAAGTAATAAGAAGCTCATCAGGAGGATAAAGTAACCCTGAGGTTACAATAAAGCAGTCCCAAAGATCATAAGCTTGTTTGTTGGATAATTAACCTGAAAACAAGGTAGCATTCTGTATAACAACATTAGTTTATGCTTTATGTATGCATGTATGACATGATGCACTTAGGTAATGTGTAACACCTGAGGTGAAAGAGGACGGTGGTTACATGTAACACCCGTGGGCGAGGGAGTGGTTGTCGGTGTCATGAGGCATGACAATGGGACACTCCTAGCAGCTTCTAGGGGAAAACCGAATTCACATCCGAATGAGAGGGATCCTGAGGCTATGCAGGTATGGGACTGCATGGTTGAATGAAGGCTTATAAGGATTAATTGGTACTACCTATACCAACAAGATGCATCTTCTTTTCGGTAGCTCGTTCATAAGAACTCCACAGTTAAGCGTGCTTGACTTGGAGAAATTTAGGGATGGGTGACCTTCTGGGAAGTTTCCTAGAAAGCATGTGAGTGAGGAAAAAGCATGCTGAAAAGACCCGTGTTGGTTTGTGGGGTCAGTCAGTAATCCTGAAAGCAATAGGGGGTGTTATAAATGGTATCAGAGCCATACCTCTCCCAGTACGATGTGGTTCGGGGACGAACCGAGCGGAAGCTGGTGGGCATGTAACACCTGAGGTGAAAGAGGACGGTGGTTACATGTAACACCCGTGGGCGAGGGAGTGGTTGTCGGTGTCATGAGGCATGACAATGGGACACTCCTAGCAGCTTCTAGGGGAAAACCGAATTCACATCCGAATGAGAGGGATCCTGAGGCTATGCAGGTATGGGACTGCATGGTTGAATGAAGGCTTATAAGGATTAATTGGTACTACCTATACCAACAAGATGCATCTTCTTTTCGGTAGCTCGTTCATAAGAACTCCACAGTTAAGCGTGCTTGACTTGGAGAAATTTAGGGATGGGTGACCTTCTGGGAAGTTTCCTAGAAAGCATGTGAGTGAGGAAAAAGCATGCTGAAAAGACCCGTGTTGGTTTGTGGGGTCAGTCAGTAATCCTGAAAGCAATAGGGGGCGTTACATAATGTACTATAGACATATATGTTATGGTATGATGTAAATGATGTATGTATGATATGACACTGCTGGAAGTGTCTGGATATCCTTGTATAACAACTGCTGGCCAAGGAAAATAAATCCCGATTTGTTGAAGAATATATAACCCTCCGTCTGCTGGGGATAACAAGGTATAGATAACCTCCCGTTGTTGGGGATAACAAGGTATAGATAACCTCCCGTTGTCGTTTGATAGTAGGATAAGTATAACATCCCGTCTTCGTTCATCGTGCCCTTATTGGAAAGTAATTTCCCGTATATCCGTATGAGGATAAAAGAGATGGATATAAATTCCAGGGGAGATTAGACTTTGTGAAAATGGATTAGTCCTACTGATGGTTTGTAACTGTCTTGTAAAGATGAACCGGCGAAGCTTCGTTGAAATCCTTCCCTCGTTCGTCCTTAGTAAATACTATTACTGCATTTTCATGCATTTCTGGTAAACATCAATCATATTAAAAGCATACATGCATTTCTGGTAAACATCAATCATATTCAAAGGCATACATACATTCAAACACAACCAATGGACGTTTCGCTTATGTAAATAGGGTAAAAGTAAATCTGGATTCAAAAGATGGAATTTATTTATATCAAAAGTGACCCATACACGGGTAAGTTTGTACAAGGAGACATAAACCCTAGTAAGAGAATTTTGTCATGAAGTTTTACAAAAAGAATCAGCTATGTGGGAAATAATCCTATTGAGTTTCAATTCTACTATTGCCACTCAAGTATCTCATCTTCTTGCTGTTGAGACGGAAACGATTGGATTGAGCTTTATCTGTTTGAGCTTGAGTAAGTAGTACAACTGGTTGCAGTTTCATGAGTGATCCAAACGAGACATAGTCATACGCTTTAATCCCTAACTTTTGCCTGGATTGCCCTTTCAGGTTTTCAATCCACCGGGATACCCTTTTTTGCCCAAGCCGCCTTTTCAGGTTTTCGACTTGCCGGGTGTACATCTTTTTATATATATATCCCTAATTTTTGCCCAAACCCTTTTGGTTTGCCGGGATGCCCTTATTTTTGCCTAGGCCTGTCAACCTAGCGGGTCTCTTTTTATGCGTAGTATTTTTTAACTATGTCTGCGTTTACAGGTTGTGGGAAGTCTTCACCATCCATTGTAGTCAGTATCATGGCACCTCCTGAGAACACTGTCTTGACTACAAATGGTCCCTCATATGTTGGAGTCCACTTGCCCCTAGGATCACCCTGTGGTAATATGATACGCTTGATTACCAAGTCACCAGCCTGATATACCTTTGGCTTAACCTTCTTGTTAAAAGCTTTGATCATCCGTTTCTGGTACATCTGGCCATGACAAACTGCTGCTAACCTTTTCTCATCAATCAAATTTATCTGGTCAAGTCGAGTTTGAATCCACTCATCTTCATCCAAGCCTGCATCCTTCATAATTCTCAAGGAGGGGATCTGAACTTCAATAGGCAGAACTGCTTCCATACCATAGACTAAGGAGAATGGGGTTGCCCCTGTTGAAGTACGTATTGTAGTACGATAACCATGCAGAGCAAATGGTAACATCTCGTGCCAATCCTTGTAAGTAATAGTCGTCTTCTGTACAATCTTCTTAATGTTCTTATTAGCAGCTTCAACTGCCCCATTCATCTTTGGACGATACGGAGAAGAGTTGTGATGCTGAATCTTGAACTGCGTACAGAGATCAGTAATCATAGTGTTGTTCAGATTAGAGCCATTGTCAGTGATAATCCTTTCAGGGATACCATACCTACATATGAGATTATTCTTAATGAACCGAGCCACAACATTCTTAGTCACAGATGCAAATGAAGCTGCCTCTACCCACTTCGTGAAGTAATCAATAGCAACCAGGATGAAACGATGCCCATTAGAAGCAGTAGGCTTGATCTCACCAATCATATCAATGCCCCACATGGCAAAGGGCCAAGGAGCAGTCAACACATTCAATGGAGATGGAGGTACATGTACTTTATCAGCATAGATTTGACATTTGTGACATGTTCTGGAGTGTTGATAGCAATCAGCTTCCATGGTAGACCAATAGTAACCTGCTCTCAAAATCTTCTTTGCCATGGTATGACCACTAGAATGAGTGCCAAAGGTCCCATCATGCATCTCTTCCATAATTTCTGTAGCTTCCTTCTTATCCACACAACGAAGCATAGTTGAATCATGATTACGCTTATACAGAACGCCATTACTCAGAAAGAACTTAGCAGAAAACCTTCTCAGGAACTTCCTATCTTTGACAGATGCCCCTTCAGGGAACTCCTGAGCTTCAAGATAGTTTTTCACTTCATAGAACCAAGGCTTCTCCTCTGCCCCTTCAGTGTCAATCTCATTGCAGTATGCAGGCTTCTCAAATCTATCAATGGTAATCTTGGGAGCTTCATCATCCCAGCTGATCTCAAACATAGATGCCATGGTGGCCAATGCGTCTGCCAACTGATTCTCTCTTCGTGGAATATGTCCAAAAGTAATCTCTTTGAAATGTGGGATCAAAGACAACACATGTTCTCTGTAAGGAATGAGATTATCATGCTTTGTATCCCAATCTCCTTTAATCTGACTTACTACCAGAGCTGAATCTCCATACACCTCAAGGAACTGAATCTTCATATCAATAGCAACTTGCATACCCATGATACATGCCTCATACTCAGCCATGTTATTGGTACAATAGAAACAAAGTCTGGCAGTAATCGGGGTATGACAACCTTCAGGGGAGCTAATCACAACACCAACACCATTACCATGTGCATTGGAGGCACCATCAAAAACCATAGTCCATCGGGATCCTTGTTCAGGTCTGTCATATTGTCCAGGTTCTTTGGTAACAGACATAATGTCTTCATCAGGGAACTCAAAATTCATTGACTGGTAATCATCTACTGCTTGATGAGCCAAATGATCAGCAACAACACTCCCCTTAATGGCCTTCTGAGTAGTATACTGTATATCATATTCCGTCAAGATCATTTGCCATCTTGCAATTCTTCCGGAAAGAGCAGGTTTCTCAAATATGTACTTGATTGGATCCATCTTCGAAATCAACAAGGTAGTATGGGTCAACATATACTGTCTTAGTCGGCGAGCAGCCCATGCCAAAGCGCAGCAAGTTTTCTCGAGCAGTGAGTATCTTGTTTCACAGTCGGTAAACTTTTTGCTAAGGTAGTATATTGCCTGCTCTTTTCGACCAGACTCGTCATGTTGCCCCAATACACACCCCATTGAGTTGTCTAATACTGTTAAATACATAATCAAGGGTCTTCCATCAACTGGTGGCATTAAAATTGGAGGTTCTAGCAAATATCTCTTGATTTCATCAAAGGCAGTCTGGCACTCATCATTCCATTCCATCACCTGATCTTTCTTCAACAACTTGAAGATTGGCTCACAGATGGTAGTTAATTGGGAAATAAATCTTGCAATGTAGTTCAATCGTCCCAAGAAACCTCTAACCTCCTTCTCAGTACGGGGAGCTGGCATCTCTCGTATAGCTTTCACTTTTGCAGGATCCACTTCAATACCTTTTCCACTGACAATGAAACCCAAGAGTTTTCCAGATCTAACTCCAAAAGTACACTTGTTTGGGTTCAATCTCAACTTGTATTTCTTCAACCTCTCAAACAACTTGTGCAGATGATCAAGATGTTGCTCTTCATTCTGAGATCTGGCTATCATATCATCCACATATACCTCTATCTCATGATGAATCATATCATGAAACAAAGCCACCATAGCACGCTGATATGTTGCCCCTGCATTCTTCAAACCAAATGGCATTACCTTATAGCAAAAGGTGCCCCACTGTGTCACAAATGTTGTCTTCTCCATATCTTCAGGTGCCATCTTGATTTGATTGTAACCAGAGAAACCATCCATAAAAGAGAATACCTTATGCTGAGCAGTGTTGTCTACCAGAATATCGATATGAGGAAGTGGAAAGTCGTCTTTAGGGCTAGCCTTGTTCAGATCTCTGTAGTCTACACACATACGTACCTTACCATCTTTCTTAGGAACTGGTACCACATTTGCAACCCACTGAGGATAAGAAGTTACGGCCAAGAACCCTGCATTGAACTGTTTCATTACCTCTGCTTTGATCTTTTCTGACATTTCAGGACGCATACGACGAACCTTCTGCTTCTTTGGACGACAATCTTCTTTCACTGGCAAACGGTGAACCACAATGTCCGTATCCAACCCTGGCATATCTTCATAAGACCAAGCAAAGATCTCCACATAGTCACGTAGCATCTGAACCAACCTGCTCTTGACACTGTCCTCTAAATCAGCCCCTATTTTGACCTCTTTTCTGTTTTCTTCAGTTCCCAGATTCACAACTTCGACTGGCTCTTCATGTGGCTGTATAGCTTTCTCTTCTTGTTGTAACAACCTAGCAAGCTCTACAGGTATTTCACAATCGTCCTCGTCTCCGTCTTCAGTTTGATAGATCGGATTCTCGAAATTGTAATTGGCAGTAGTAGAACTGTTATCAACTGGATCCAGAGTGGATGAGGATCTGCATTTTAGTGACGTGGGTGTGTGTAAGAACACATAGCTGATAAAGCAAAAATAAAAGAAAAAGAAAGACAAGGAACACAATATTTACGAAAACGAAACGTCCATTGATTTTATTGAATGAAGTATGCAAATGAAATGACAACCCGTAACAAGCACACCATTGTGCCCCGGGTAAGGCACATGGCTTGAAAGTTTTAATTGTTCCAGAAATTACAAATTTAAAAACATAACACAGTAATAGTATTTACTCCTGACTAAAGGAGATAGGGATAACATCTTCAGCTTTCCAATTATTGAGTCCAGCACCCACAGTAGGAAAAATCCATGCCTCCAAGTTGTGGTCTTCATCTTGATCTCCCACAGCATTGATAACCCCTTGATTGGTGATACGAACAGCACGAGCACGACGAACAGCCTTCTGGGACTCTGCAGTGAAACCCAAACCAAACTTGTCAGACTTGTATGGAATATCAGGAAGCTGACCCCAAATAGTACAACCACCTTCTTCCACCATAGCTTTTGCATCATTGAGGGAGGCCATTGCCATTGTTGGAGGGTTTCTGATGACCACAGGAACCTTCTTCACAGCAGGAGGAGTCTCACAATCCTTAACAGCCCAGGGAACCACTTCAAATGACTGACATGGAGTTTCAATGTATTCACCTTCTACTTCCAGATACTTGAAAGTGTTTACATGGCTGACAAAGTATTCTTCCTCTCCAAAGACAGTAACAACTTTTCCATTCACCGGATATCTCAACTTTTGATGTAATGTGGAGGTCACAGCACCTGCCCCATGGATCCAGGGACGACCAAGCAGACATGAGTACGAAGGACGAATATCCATCACATAGAATGTAGCAGTAAACACCTGAGAGCCAACCTTGATTGGAAGATCAATTTCCCCATGCACTACCCTTCTAGAACCATCAAAAGCCTTTACCACAATATTACTGGGCTTCAATACCGTATCTTCAGGACTCAGCTTGTTCAGGACTTCCTTAGGCAACACATTCAGAGAGGAACCATTGTCTATCAGCACATGAGACAGGGTAGTGCCCCTGCATTCAATTGAAATATGCAAGGCCCTGTTATGATCCCTCTTGGCAGGGGTCAAGTCAGCATCAGAAAATCCTAACCCGTTGTCATAGGTCAGGTGAGCAACACAATTCTCAAACTGGTCCACAGAAATTGCACTGGGTACATGAGCCATCTTTAGAAACTTGATCAATGACTTGGCATGAGCCTCAGAACATAATAACAGGGAGAGCATAGAAATCTTTGAGGGAGTATGCCCCAGCTGATCAACAATATCATAATCACTCTTGCGAATGATTTTCAATACTTCTTCCATCTGCTTAGAGAGGTCATCAGCAGCTGGCACATCAGTAGATACAGGCTCAATAACAGGACCCTTGCCCCGAGCATCAGTGGTAGAAGTAACAGCAGGAGTAACTGCACTCTTAGAAGCAACTGGAGGAGAGAAGACTCTTCCACTACGAGTGATCTTGCTAGATCCAGCAATATTATCAATGTCAACAGGCATATCAGGTAAAGGCTCCTGCTTGACACCATGGATGTAAACATCAGACCCATAGTGCCAAGGCACAGCTTTGTCAGATGTATAAGGAATAGGACCAGGAGTGGTAATGATCAGAGGAGCTACTCTGGCTTCAGCGACAACTTTCACAGGACCTTCAGCAGTAATCTTGATTGGGCCCTGATGAGTGATTTTAATGGGACCCTTTGAAGTGATTCTTAGTGGTACTTTGTCAACCATGTCAACCTCTTCAATCTTCTTACCCTGAGTTAGATGATCCACCATACTTTCTACAGATGCTGGTCTTCTTTCAAACACTATAGTATATTTATCCATGAGACGTTGAATCCCATCTCTCAAAATGAAGCAACTATCCGGCTTATAGGTACAATATAGACAATCTTCATGACAACCTGGAAAGATCCCAGCTTGTACTAACCTCTTTTTGATAACAGACAATGGTGTGCTCAACTCCATAACTGAATAGACATGCAGATCTTCATCAATGGCGTTGACAGTCTTCTCGTGATTTGGCATTGGAGCTGTAATCACATTTGGAGTACCTGGTGGATCAAACTCAATTTCTCCAGCATCAATCATATCCTGAATTTTGTTCTTCAAGACCCAGCAGTTATTAGTATCATGTCCTGGACAGTTTGAATGATATGCACATCGTGCATTGGGATTGTACTTGGGAGAGGTAACATTGGGATTCTGAGGAGCCTCCCTCAGGGTAATAAGTTCAGCCTTCAACAAGTGTTGCAATGCCTGAGCCATTGACATGTTGATCTTCGTGAACTGTCTTCTAGCCCTCTGTTGGTTGCCTTGAGGCTGCTCTGTTGTTGCAGGAGTTGGATTTGAAATATGAACTGCACTAACAGACTGATGCCTTCTGTTACGATCAGGCTGACCATACACAGCATTAGATTCTTTCTTCCCAGTGGGAGGCTTCTTTGCAGCACCTGATGAAGAAGTGCCCACTTGGATCGTACCACTCTTGATACCATTCTCTACTCGCTCTCCTGTCATGATCAACTCAGTGAAGCCAGATGATGAGCTTCCAATGAGATGACTGTAAAACGGACCATTCAGCGTACACATGAACATATCAACCAACTCCCTATCAGTCAAAGGGGGTTGAACTCTTCCAGCTAAGTCCCTCCACTTCTGAGCATACTCCTTAAAGTTTTCTTTGGCACCCATAGACATGCTTTGAAGCTGCATGCGAGTGGGGGCTAAGTCAGCATTGTATTGATACTGCTTGTAGAAAGCTTTAGCAAGGTCATTCCAATCTCTGATGTTGACACTCTCCAATTGATAATACCACTCTAGCTGAGCTCCAGATAAACTCTCTTGAAAGAAATGGACCCACAACTTTTTATCAGCAGTGTGGGGTTGAATTCTTCTGACATAAGACCTCAGATGCAATTTGGGACAAGAGACCCCATCATAGACAACAAATGTAGGAACTTTGAACCCAATGGGTATGACCACCCCAGATATCAAGCTCAAATCCTCAAAATCCAGCCCAGATGATTTCTGTAATTCCATAGCATCCATTCTATCCACCAGCATCTTGAATTTGTCTTCGTTAGGCTCATGGTAGTAGTTAGCCTCAGAATCAGAGTCCCCCATAGTGTTGTGGAGACTGCCTCTCTCCTGCTCAGATTCTTCAGATTCATAGTCTTCAACCTGTTCCTTGGTCTTGTCAGGACCTTTGAACCTTCTTCCCATGTTGAGCAACCCAGCAGACCTTCTAGCCTTCTTAGTCTTCTTGGCCAGCAGTGTCTTCAATTCATCCTGCCCCTTGGATAGGTTCAGGATCAGCTCTTGGAACTGTGCATTCTGTGCCTGGAGATCCTTAACTGATTGTTCAAGAGCCATTGCTGAAATAAACAGCGAGAATATGAGAAACCTGTGCACAATTATAAACCTGTGATGCAATGATATGGGAATGCATATGTAATGTTTTCAAGGACCGCAGGATTTAAATTTGCTTAAACAATCAAGAAAGTAACTTTTTATTAGTAATAACTTGTTTTGCCTTTTAGGCTTACAAAAAATGAAAACGAAATAAGTACAAAAGATGGGGTTTTAAGTCTCCCATGGACGTTTCCTCTTTGTGTTGAGGTATGAGTTGAGGTTTCGTTCCTCATGAAGTAGCTTTGTTAGCTCTAGGATCCTTGCTTGGCTTGCTTTGTAATGAGCCTCGAAAGTATCCCTTTGCTCTTTCAGTTGGATCCATGATCTCTGCAAGTCTTCCATATCAGTAGGCATGTCTGGGTGAAGGATGGTATAAGCTGTGTCTCCTTCAGCAACAGGTTCCATGGTAACTGGTAGGACGGCAGGATATGGCATCATGAGTGTCTGAGCACGAGATCGTACCCATCTGAGATAAGCCTCCATAGGAATAGTGTACTTAGGCTCCAGTGTCTTGCTGTCAATCCTGTTTACCTTTCCCCAAGCTCGGATGAATCTCTGACGGTAACCCTGAAGATCGTTGTCGTAATCAAACACAATGCCCTGAATCAACATGTCATGTGGACCATCGCTCCGGGCGTAACCAAACTGTCGTAAAGCTAGAGATGGGTTGTAGGTGATGCCTCCTCTTATGCCTAGAAGTGGCACATTAGGAAACTCCCCACAACGGTCAATGATGGTGACATTCTCCATAGATCTGGAGCACCAATGGATGTCTGAGTGAGAAAGTGACATGATCTTCTTGGACCATCTGAACCTTTGCTCATTCTTCATTACTGAGCGAGGAAGGTGAGAAATAAACCACCTAGAAAGTAAAGGTATGCAGCACATCAAAGTTCCTCTTGCCCTTGTAGTACGGGTGTGAAGAGAATGTAGGATGTCTCCAAGTAAGGTAGGCACTGGATTGTGACTCAGGAATATGTTGATGGCATGAACGTCTATGAACTGATCAGGGTTGGGGAACAACACTAAGCCATAAATCAATAAGGCTAAGATCTCCTCAAAAGCATCGTAGCTCATAGCCTTCAAGAACATTTGAGCTTTATCCACTAATACCTTGGCAAGAATACCTTTAACTCCACTTCTCGTCTCTAGAACAATGTCAGACTTCTTCAGATGTAGAGCTGCGGCAATAACTTCTGGTTTAAGCTCCTTCTCTAAGCCTGTGAGTGGCTTCTGATCAAGAACAGGTATACCCAGAAGTTTAGAGAACTCCTCCATGGTTGGAACCAGCTGATAATCAGGAAATGTAAAGCAATGGTGCTTAGGGTCAAAGAACTGAAACAGCACACTCATCATGTCTTCACTGAACCCTGAAGTAACTAGATCCAATAAGTGACCATGTCTCTTGTTGAACTGGGAATGATCAGGCACTAGGGAAACCAACTCCTTGAGCTTAGCAGGTATCCCTACAAAGTTGATCCTGATGGTGTTTCTACGAGCAGAAGCCATGACCTGCAACAAAGAACAAAGATAAATCCTTTGGTCCTTGAAATGGTTAGGGAAAATGATATGCTTATGATGCATGATGATGTCATGATGTCATGCTCAATCACAAACATGTGGCACACACAAACAAGTCACACCATAGCCCTAGGTTTAAAGGCTTGCATGAGGTTCAAAGGCAAGTACCCTCCCCTGAAGTTAGATGGTTCATCCTGTCCTACAAAAGTAACCAGGTTCTAAGGGATCTCAATATCATTGATCCTTCACAAGGGTGGTTGTTCAGAAGGCAACTTACTTGCCAACCAAAACCCTCCAAGTTTAAGATCTCAATGAGCGTAGTATCGAGTGTCAACCAACTTCAGTCTGCACCAAAGCCGGTTACCTCACTACTTTCTAAAGGCCAAGATGAGTTAACTAGGGTTCTAAAAGTCAGTTAGTGCATTGACAACATATGGCAGCCTCAATATTATCCTCAACTTGACTTAAGGAATATAAGCACCAACCAAGAAGTCGCACTAACTATGGCCACCAGATCAACCGTATCGATATACGTCGTACAGTTTCCTTGGTCTATTGCCATTTACCTAAGGTACACTAGATCCGGGTTAGGACCTTTCACACATAAGAGCACCCCAACAATATAATAATAAAGCAAACAAGGCAAACAATTTAAAGTGATCTTAATTCCTAAGGGTACCCCTCTTAAATAGGTCCCCAGCAGAGTCGCCAGTTCTGTAACACGGTGGGAGAACTGACTTTAAACAATGTTGCGGATAGCAAGAGTCGCCACCGACTTTTATTTTATCCATAAGGAAAGGTTATAAAAGAACAGGAAAGACCTTAGAGAATATTTTGGGTCCGGGGGGTAGGTTATGAAAAGGGAAGGTGTTAGCACCCTTTTCATCCATGGTTATCCATGGGCTCTTAGGTACTTAAGCTCACTTTTGAATTGTTTTGAAAGTGTAGTGTGTGAATAGCAAAAAATTTCAGAATAGTTTAATAATAATCCGTGTGTGGATGTGAAAAAACTTGCTTGAAAATTTTGTTGGAAATTTGTTTAAGTGTGAAAAAGTTTTGAAGTGAGCAAGTATCTAGGAGTAGCCTACCCTAATGTTTTAAGGTCTTTCTTATTCTTTATCCTTTCCTTAGTAAGACTATCCCTACTAAAATGGAGTAGGTAGTCCTTACTTTGGATGTTAAGGGACATGTGAGGGACAATTGGATTTTTGAAGGTCATTGTGGGGTGTAATAAGCAAACTGGAGGGACTATCATCATTTTTCGAAAGGGACTCGATTCGTAAAGGCAACCATAAGGGACTTTGATGATTTTTCCATTTGAGGGACTTGCTTTATACACCCCACTTAACCATTATTCGTAGGCAACTTGAGGGATATCCTTAGGAAGTGAGACGGCGATTAAAATCGACTTACGTGTGTGACGTGTTTATTTTAATTATCTTTATTTAAAAGTGATCTAAATTTATCTTAATATTACATACATGTTGTTACACTCCCTAATTACTAACCATAATAATAATTAAATAATTAAACAACTTTACATCCAAGAAACAATTACAAAATAATAAGCAAAATAATTAAATAGCAAAGATAAATAAAATATAAATAAGCAATAATAAATAATAAAGGGGGTTAGTAAGCGATATTTAACAAAATAATAAGCATGATTAGAATATAAATGGGTTAGTAAATAGGAATAAACAAAATTAATCCAAATATAATAATAAGAAATTAACAATTTTTTAATATAATCAACTAAAAAAACAAATATGAATAAACAATTGTTTTAATTTTAATATTTTAAAATGTTTTTTAATTTTAATATTTTAAAAAAATGTTTTTTTATTTTATTTTAATATTATAAGAAAATGTTTTTAATTTTTATATTATAGAAAATGAACCAACTTAAATATTTTTAAAAATTTGATAAAGAAAGTAAAAAAAAATAAAAGGGTTGGACCGGTCATTACCTCCGGACCCAACCCGGTGGAAGCAATTGTGATCAAAAGAGTCTTTTAGGGTTTTGAAGGTTTATGGACTATTGGCGCGGCGGCCAAACGGTTAGGCCTAACCTTCGGATGTGTGTAATGTGACAGAAATAATGGTGAAGTTTAAGATCATACAAACAGAGAATTAACTACAGAAATTAAAGCCATACAAGCAGGAATTTAAAAGACGGAACTCAAAGCGCGATTGTTAAGTTCGCGAGGTTACATGATAGGAGCAGATACAATATGATGATGAAAAATTTAATCAATGATAAACGAATTTAAAACAATCAGTTGAACAACAGAAAACAAGAGGCTGTTAGTAGGGTTAGGCATAAATACAATGGATAATGAGATCGTGCAGAAAAAGATGCAAATTTAGAGTTTTTATTGTTTTGAAAAAAAAAAAAGATTTTAATTTAATTTATAAAAGAAAGAACAATGTTAGTTTTTAAAAAATACTTTAATTTTAACCTTAAAAAAAGGTTTTAATTTGTATTAAGAAAAAGTTTTAATTTTTATTTTAAACAAAGAGATTTTAAGTTATTTATTTTAAAAATAAAAAAAGGTCTTTATTTATTATTATAAAAAAAGAAAAAAGTTTAATTTAATTAAAAGATTTATTTTATTTTATTTTTAAATAAATATCCTAATAAGATTTAAAAATAATAAAATTAAAATATAATAAGAAAAAATTGTAAAATAATAATAAAAAAAAAGAATAAAGAGGAATTGGGCCGGTGATCAACCCGGACCCAACCCCAATCGTGGCAATCAGCAATATTGAGACTTAGGGTTTGAGACCCCCAATCTCCTTTCGAATGGCGCCGATCCACTCTCTTCATCTCCTTTGCTTCGTTTTGCTGCGATCTGGTTCCCTAAAAACCTGAAAACACACAAACTTAAACCGTCAAATGTGAAAGGCGATGCACTCGTCGCTTACGTTTTTGAACGATGATGATTTTACGGTGAGTCTCTGAGGTTTCAATGGTCGGTGATGACTCCTTGTCTGAGGCCAGACGGTGATCGCCTTTGATTACCCGCCGTCGGTGAAGGCAGTCGCGGTGATCACGGGAGCTTTGCGCGAGGGTTTCGTTGTTCCTCTTCTTCTCTTCAATCGCGCGGTCACTAGGGTTTGCGATCTTCGTTCCTCTTTCTTACGAAGACGATAACGAGGATATTGGTTCCTCTGAGTCTCGGTTGTTCTCCTTGTTTGCGCCGCCTAGGGTTTGTTCGCGATTGGTCCGTCAGGGTTTTCTCTGAGGTGAGATCGTCCCTTTATATCTTCTCTTTTTGGGCCTTGGATGTTGTTGGATTTGCGTTTTATTTTTGTGATTTCTGATACAAATTGATTTGATTTGATTTCAGAATTATTTGATTGAATCCACTTGGGATTCTTTCCCTTTTCAAACTCAGGATTTTCAGTTCGTTTTGATTTGCATTCTGATATATCTCGATTTCGAATTTGTGATTCGGATTGGATTTTGCAACTTCCTGGATTTTTCTGATACTGATATATCCTGTTTCCTCTTTACAGATTTGATTGGGATTTTGGTGAGATTGGACTTCGTTTTTTCTGATATATTTGATCTCATTTGATCTGAACTTTCCTTTTTCAGGATTCCCTATTCTTGGTTATAGATTTGCCCAGATTTTCATTTGATTTTGATAACTGAACGGCTTTGTCTTGATTTGTGGATATCCAGTTTCTTCGTTTCCTTGATTGGATCGAATTGGGTTTTCATTTTTCTGATGATATTCGGATCTTTCTCTTTTCAGAATTCCTTGATTGAACGTCACTTGACCCTATTCGATTTGTTTGATAACCTGAACTGATCTGTTTTGATTTCATTTGGACATTGCTTTGGATTCTGATATCTGAACTGGTTTGGTTTTGATGGACTTGTTTCGTTCAGTTTGGTTATCAGCTAGAATTCACTTATTTTTCCTCTTCTTTTTTCAGGATGGGTACTATGGTTTCGATCGCGTCAAACGCTGCTGAGGAAGGTATACGGCAATGATGACCTTGTTCTGAGCCTGATGGAGCAAGATACTACGTCCTAGCTTCTGATCATATTGCTGCTTCTGATTGAATTGGTGATGATGATTGGCTATGATGTCGATGAACTGAGCCATGTATTTGTTTGTTTTATGGACCGAGTATGGTTTTGATAACTTGTTTTTGGTGACTTTGTTTGTTGGGGCGATGATGTTCATAACTGAGCCCCTGTTTGGTGCTTTGCTTTTCCAATGTGGCCTGCACATTTGGTCGGTGTTTACTCTGTGCTGGTGCGTGATGATATTGAACCTATCTTGCTTTCTGTTATGGTTTTATGAACTGACTTGATTGTTGGTTTTCAGTCATTCATGATGACTCTGATTTGCTTTCTGATATGGATGGTTCTTCTTCTTTTTTATGAACCTGAGCTGTTTTAGGGATTGAGTTGTCTGCTCCAATTTTGTGCAGCTTGTTGCGATTTGATGCAGCCTTGGCTTCATTTCACTCTACTTGTTCTGTTTGAACTGGGTTCTTCATGAACTTGCCTATGTGTTGCAGAACTGATGCTGCTTTTGGTTGTGCATTTTCAATTTGAATTTCCATTTACTCATGGCAGCTTATGAGCTATCTTGTTTCTGAGTTTCTGTCATCAATTTGTGCTGATGCTGTTGTGGAATTTCAGGTTTGGAAAAAAATGAGCACCAAGTGATTTAGACCTGCCGGCATCCGGGTCTGAATCCCGCTTGACTATGCTGCCATACTCTCATATCAGTTTGGAAATCCAATCGCGGCGAAACGAATCAGTTCCACTTCATTTATTTTTTTCTATCTCCCGGATATCCCATATGGATAAGAACATGTATTACCTGATCTGACGCCCACGGCGCGGATCGGTAACGGGGGTAGGACGCAGCTTCGGTTGTGCCACTCCCGGCACTCGATGATGACATTATTCTGAGAGTGTCGAAAAAACTCCTAACCTTTTTTTCTATATTGTTTGTTTTGCTTTGATGTGCAGGTTAGTCGAGATTTGCGGCGAAGCTCAAGGGTCAACATGAAGACACTTATCATTTTTAGGACTTAGGATTTTTAGGTTTAATGTAATTCCTTGTAACAGCAAAAATGTGAAACAATCTCCCTTTTGTATAATGCAATCTTTATGAAATAAAATTCCCAACACTTTGAATTTATTTATATTTTATTCCTAGTTAAAAAAACTATAAACAATTGTGAATAAATCCACAAGCATTTAAATTCATTAACATAGTCATAAAACATAAACACTCCCAAGTGATATTTGTAATTCTAATCTCATCCGATTAAAATGTTAACCAAACCACTTCATAACCAACACATATGGGCACCGTAATCACAACAGTTTCAGCATCAACAGTAACACTACTCGTAATTAAATTCTACTGACCAAATGCCAAGATCTTGATATGATCAGACCTGGTGATAGATAAATGTATCAAACGCCTCAGAATTTTAATAACAGCCCATCTTCAAGGAATTGGTAGAATTTGTGTAAAATGACCAAAATACCCCTGGAATCAAATCTCTCTTTGATGTTGGCAAAAAAAATCATGAAGTTTGACTTTGGTTTGACCACAGTTGACCTCAGTTTGACTTTTTAACTGCATTGATTGCTTTTGACTTATCTGATCATCTGACTGAGCAAACTTTTGAGAAAAGTCTTGAAACTTGACATGGGAGTTCTTATACACATATAAGATGTTATGAAGCTCACTTGAAGTCTTGGAAGTCCATTTAGCCTGATTAAAGTCAAAACCCTAGTTTTGGATGCACTGCTTAGGAGGTGCATTGTCTGAGGGAATTGTCAACTCTTCTGACCAATTGCGAACTTTGTGAACCTTGTGAATCTTCATAAGATATCTTGTGATACTCATGGGAGGTATTGTGAAGCTTGTGAACCTTGTGAACATCATGAAGTGGCTTTGTAGACCTCATGACCCTTAGGAAAGCTTTGTAAACATTGTGAATCTTGTGAACCTTGTGAACCTCCAAGAAGCAACCTATGGACTTCATGAACCTCATGAAAGGTATTGAAAGCACTGTGGGACTTGTGAACCTTGTGAACCTTCTTAGAACACAAAGTCTTGTATTGTGAGGGCAAATTTTGGGGTGCAACAGGTATCCAGACTCCGGTTATTACGTTGAGCGTTCAGGCTCCGGTCAGTTTCGTTGGGTATCCAGACTCCGGTTATTACGTTGACCGTTCAAGCTCCGGTCAATTTCGTTGCGTATCCAGACTCTGGTTATTACGTTAGGCGTTCAGGCTCCGGTCAGTTTCGTTGGGTATCCAGCCTCCGGTTATTACGTTGAGCGTTCAGGCCCCGGTCAATTTCGTTGGGTATCCAGACTCCGGTTTTTACATTGAGCGTTCAGGCTCCGGTCAGTTTTGTTGGGTATCCAGACTCCGGTTATTACGTTGAGTGTTCAGGCTCCGGTCAGTTTCGTTGGGTATCCAGACTCCAGTTATTACGTTGAGCGTTCAGGCTCCGGTCAGTTTCGTTGCGTATCCAGACTCCGGTTACTACGTTAAGCGTTCAGGCGCCGATCAGTTTTGTTACGTATCCAGACTCTGGTTATTACGTTAGGCGTTCAGGTTCCGGTCAGTTTTGTTGGGTATCCAGACTCCGGTTATTACGTTGAGCGTTCAGCCTCCGGTCAGTTTTGTTGGGTATCCAGACTCCGGTTATTACGTTGAGCGTTCAGGCTCCGGTCAGTTTCGTTGGGTATCTAGACTCCGGTTATTACGTTGAGCGTTCAGGCTCAAGTCAAATTCGTTGGGTATCCAGACTCCGGTTATTACGTTGAGTGTTTAAGCTCCGGTCAGTTTCGTTTGGTATCCAGACTCCGGTTATTTCGTTGAGCGTTCAGGCTCCAGTCAGTTTCGTTGGGTATCCAGACTTCGGTTTTTACGTTGAGCGTTCAGGCTCCGGTCAGTTTCGTTGTGTATCCAGACTCCGGTTTTTACGTTGAGCGTTCAGGCGCCGGTCAGTTTTGTTGGGTATCCAGACTCCGGTTATTACGTTGGTCGTTCAGGCTCCGGTCAGTTTCGTTGCGTATCCAGACTCTGGTTATTACGTTATGCGTTCAGGCTCCGGTCAGTTTCGTTGGGTATCTAGACTTCGGTTATTACGTTAAGCGTTCAGGTTCCAGTCAGTTTCGTTGGGTATCAGGACTCCGGTTATTACGTTGAGCGTTCAGGCTCCGGTCATTTTCGTTGAGCATCCAGACTCCAGTTATTACGTTGAGCGTTCCGGCTCCAGTCAGTTTCGTTGAGTATCCAGACTCCGGTTATTACGTTGAACGTTCAAGCTCCGGTCAGTTTCGTTGGGTATCCAGACTCCGGTTATTACGTTAAGCGTTCAGGCTATGGTCAGTTTCGTTGGGTATCCAGACTCCGGTTATTACGTTGAGCGTTCAGGCTCCGGTCAGTTTCGTTGAGTATCCAGACTCCGGTTATTACGTTGAGCGTTCAGGCTCCGGTCAATTTTGTTGGGTATCCAGACACCGGTTATTACGTTGAGCGTTCAGGCTCCGGTCAGTTTTGTTGGGTATCCAGACTCCGGTTATTACGTTGGTCGTTCAGGGTCCGGTCAGTTTCGTTGCGTATCCACACTCTGGTTATTACGTTAGGCGTTCAGGCTCCGGTCAGTTTCATTGGGTATCCAGACTCCGGTTATTACGTTGAGCGTTCAGGCTCCGGTCAGTTTCGTTGAGTATCCATATTCTGGTTGTTACGTTCAGCGTTCAGGCTCCGGTCAATTTTGTTGGGTATCCAGACACCGGTTATTACGTTAGGCGTTCAGGCTCCGGTCAGTTTCGTTGGGTATCCAGACTCCGGTTATTACGTTGAGCGTTCAGGCTCCGGTCAATTTCGTTGGGTACCTAGACTCCGGTTATTACGTTGGTCGTTCAGGCTCAGGTCAGTTTCGTTGCGTATCCAGACTCTGGTTATTACGTTAGGCGTTCAGGCTCCGGTCAGTTTCGTTGGGTATCTAGACTTCGGTTATTACGTTAAGCGTTCAGGTTCCGATCAGTTTCGTTGGGTATCAGGACTCCGGTTATTACGTTGAGCGTTCAGGCTCCGGTCATTTTCGTTGAGCATCCAGACTCCAGTTATTACGTTGAGCGTTCCGGCTCCAGTCAGTTTCGTTGAGTATCCAGACTCCGGTTATTACGTTGATCGTTCAGGCTCCGGTAAGTTTCGTTGGGTATCCAGACTCCGGTTATTACATTGAGCGTTCAGGCTCCGGTCATTTTCGTTGGGTATCCAGACTCCGATTATTACGTTGAGCGTTCAGGCTCCGGTCAATTTCGTTTGGTATCCAGACTCCGGTATTTACGTTGAGCGTTCAGGCTCCGATCAGTTTCGTTGGGTATCCAGACTCCGGTTATTACGTTGACCGTTCAGGCTCCGGTCAATTTCGTTGCGTATCCAGACTCTGGTTATTACGTTAGGCGTTCAGGCTGCGGTCAGTTTCGTTGGGTAACTAGACTCCGGTTATTACGTTAAGCGTTCAGGCTCGGGTCAGTTTCGTTGGGTATCAAGACTCCAATTATTACGTTGAGCGTTCAGGCTCCGGTCATTTTCGTTGAGCATCCAGACTCTAGTTATTACGTTGAGCGTTCTGGCTCCAGTCAATTTCGTTGAGTATCCAGACTCCGGGTATTACGTTGAGCGTTCAGGCTCCGTTCAGTTTTGGTGGGTATCCAGATTCCAGTTATTACGTTGAGCGTTCAGGCTACAGTTAGTTTCATTGGGTATCCAGCCTCCGGTTATTACGTTGACCGTTCAGGCTCCGGTCAATTTCGTTGGGTATCCAGACTCCGGTTTTTACGTTGAGTGTTCAGGCTCCGGTCAGTTTTGTTGGGTATCCAGACTCCGGTTATTACGTTGAGCGTTCAGGCTCCGGTCATTTTCGTTGGGTATCCAGACTCTGGTTATTAGGTTGAGCGTTCAGGCTCCGATCAGTTTCGTTGGGTATCCAGACTACGGTTATTACGTTGAGCGTTCAAGGTCCGGTCAGTTTCGTTTGGTATCTAGACTCCGATTATTGCGTTGAGCGTTCAGGCTCCGGTCAGTTTCGTTGGGTATCCAGACTCCGGTTATTACGTTGAGCGTTCAAGCTCCGGTCAGTTTTGTTGGGTATCCAGACTCCGGTTATTACGTTGAGGGTTCAGGCTCCGGTCAGTTTCGTTGGGTATCCAGACTCCGGTTATTATGTTGAGCGTTCAGGCTCTGGTCAAATTCGTTGGGTATCCAGACTCCGGTTATTACGTTGAGCGTTCAGGCTCCGGTCAGTTTCCTTTGGTATCCAGACTCCGGTTATTACGTTGAGCGTTCAGGCTCCGGTCAGTTTCGTTGGGTATCCAGACTCCGGTAATTACATTGAGCGTTCAGGCTCCGGTCATTTTCGTTGCGTATCCAGACTCTGGTTATTACGTTAGGCGTTCAGGCTCCGGTCAGTTTCGTTGGGTAACTAGACTCCGGTTATTACGTTAAGCGTTCAGGCTCTGGTCAGTTTCGTTGGGTATCAAGACTCCGGTTATTACATTGAGCGTTCAGGCTCCGGTTATTTTCGTTCAGCATCCAGACTCCAGTTATTACGTTGAGCATTCCGGCTCCAGTCAGTTTCGTTGAGTATCCAGACTCCGGTTATTACGTTGAGCGTTCAGGCTCCGTTCAGTTTTGGTGGGTATCCAGATTCCAGTTATTACGTTGAGCGTTCAGGCTCCGGTCAGTTTCGTTGGGTATCCAGCCTCCGGTTATTACGTTGAGCGTTCAGGCTCCGGTCAATTTCGTTGGGTATCCAGACTCCGGTTTTTACGTTGAGCGTTCAGGCTCCGGTCAGTTTCGTTGGGTACCCAGACTCCGGTTATTACGTTGAGCGTTCAGGCTCCGGTCAGTTTCGTTGGGTATCCAGACTCCGGTTATTACGTTGAGTGTTCAGGCTCCGGTCAGTTTCGTTGGGTATCCAGACTCCGGTTAATACGTTGACCGTTCAAGCTCCGGTCAATTTCGTTGCGTATCCAGACTCTGGTTATTACGTTAGGCGTTCAGGCTCCGGTCAGTTTCGTTGGGTAACTAGACTTCGGTTATTAAGTTAAGCGTTCATGCTTCGGTCAGTTTCGTTGTTGTTGCACCCCAAAATTTGACCAACACTTATTTATCCATCAAGTGTTTGAAAGTTGATATCTTCATCAGAAAGTTCAAGAGATCCTCAGAGAAACTGTTTGAGACTAGAGTTATGTGCCTCATAGCTTGAGAATTGTGGGAGCTCCTCAGATGATTCTTAGACTTTGAGAATGAACTTGAAGCTTTGAAAAAGGTTATGAGATGTCTTGAAGGTCATCATGAAGCCCAGAGAAGTCATTGTGCAAGAGTTCAGGAGATTTAACCATGAATGGTAGAATTAGGGTTTTGACTGGGTCAACCCTAGGATAACTGAAGATTTGGAGAAGGTTGAGACCTAATCCAAGGGACATGAGATCATGGAATGATGTATGGAGATGTTATAAAGATTATTCCTAGACCAACTCATCATGATTGAGGAGTTTGAGAAGTTTTGAGTTAGGGTTTCCAGGGATTGTCAGTGAAAAACCCTAATTTGACCCCTATCTTCCAGGCAGTTTTAGCTCAAGATGTGATTGATATCTCATCTTCCCCAAAACATGAATGTTGTATAGCTTGTTCTTAGCTTTAATTTGAGTGGTAGAAGTCCTTGATAGGAGTTGCAGAGCTCAAGTTATGGTTTTGACAAATTACAGGTTAGCTGGGTGTGTGAATCTGGGTCCTTGAAAGTCACCCAACTTGCAGACAACTTTTGCCCTAGTAGGATGATTCCTATGATCTCTTGGTCAACATGAATGTTGAAGAGCATCTTCTTAGCTTTCTATAGAGTACTATAAGTCCTTGATAGGATTTGTATAACTCAACTTATGGTTTGAACAAGACAGGGGTATTTTGGTCATTTGGCAGTTATAGGTCATTTTAAGCAAAGGCCATATCTCCTAGTTCCAAGCCTCAAATAGAAAAACTCAAAACATGAAAGTTGTTCAAAATGGCATTTTAAGCCTAGAAAAGAGGTCATGAGTTGTTGGAAAAGCTCATAGCATGGAATGACAAAGTTTGGTAAATTTGAACTAAAAAAGACATATAAGTTAATTCAAGTCAAGTTGAAATTTGGTTTGGGAGATCTATGAGTCCAAAATAGGTCATCCAATATACCATTTTGAATGTAAATAACATTCTAAAAACTTTGGTTTAAACAGAATTTTGATTTGAAGCTCAAAAATGAAGGTTGCTTTGAAAAGTTGTAACTTGTATCTTAAGGCATCCTTGGAAGGTTCTACACAAGGCAAGTTTGGCCTGATTTTTGCACATATGATCTCAATATCTCTTGCAATGAGATTTTGACACAAGTTTACAAGGCCTAACTTATGAGATATGGTATGTTCAACATGTCATTAAAGGAGAAATTCCATGACTTTCCATTACTTTCTAGCTCATTCTAGGAAGTTCTAGATGATTCTATGGATGGTTATATATTGAGGGGATCATGATGAAGAAAAAGGTTGGTGAAAGTTGCTGTGTTCATTGGAGAGAGATAGAGAGAAAGTGCCATTGCTAAGTTTCTTCAAGATCAAGCAAGATCCAATTCCTTCTTCTACAAGCTTCATCCACCTCAACCCTTGCAAACAGAAAGGTGTTCATCATTGGAGGAAGATTTGGAGAGGATTTCAAGCCTTGAATCAAGCCCTAACACCCCTCACCATTGAAGCTTGACAGGTTGGTAACTTGATCCATAAGTCCTTTATTAGGTGTATTCTGTTAGAATCCTAGGTGTAAGATCAACATGCTAGGTTAGAGGAAGGTTTTCTGAGAGTTAGAGGAAGATCCATGAGGTTTCGTGGCAGGGTACCAATTCTTGCAAGATTGATAGCAAGCTGTTTAGTGTGCATCAATGGATATGATATAGTTTAGAATGGCTAGGATAACATGGAGGACAGATTTACATCATTAGATTGGAGCTTTATTAGGTTTGATCTCAGAGAATCATGGTGGAACCCAAGCATTCGTGTGTTCTGTTAGAGTGATATGTGAAGTTTCAGGGAAAACTATTGGTATCATCGTGTTCTGGGTGATTAGTAGAGCAAGTTTACTCTTGGAAGTTTTGGATTTCGTTGAGGGATCAGAGAGAACGAATTGGTGGAAATTCTGGCATGGAGTTAGGGTTTCTGAAAACCCTAGGGTATGTTTGGAGAAGATGAACTCCCACCGTTGGATTAGTCTGGTTATTTGACTTCTTCGCATGATCGCACGGCCACGATTCAAACGAGAAAACGGAGGGAAGAATAGAGCCAAAACGCTGCGTTCAATTAAGTGGAAAATTCTGGGCCTCAGAAACCAATGCTATCCACACCTCCACCACGGGCCCAATCAGAAAATGAACTAACCTGGGTTGCTATTCACACTGTATCCCTTTTATTTTTCTTTTAATTTTTCATATGATTTTCTGAGCGCATGTGGGCTTAATGAAGTTGATATCTGCACCACCCATTTCTGGCCCATCTGGATATCAACTGAGGCGCATTACTCATGACACCCCCTCCCTTTTATTTCATTTTCTTTTATTTTAATTTCTTTTATATTTCTTGCATATTAAAAAATTCATATAAAATAGAAAAATTAATATTTTTCAATTCTTATTTTTTTCATGCGTTCATAATTCTGTCTAGAAAAATGTAAATAAATAAAATTCTATTTTATTTTTCTTTTGATATTTTTAGCATATTATTCTTGTAAATGGTATTTTTAATTGATTTTGGTTAATACTTGATTTTGTATAATTTCTTTTATGACTTTCCCTTAGGATTTTTGGGCCATTCTTTTTGGCATAGTTAGATATTGAACCATAGATCATGTAGGATTTAATTCTCAATTTGTAGATTAAAATTTGATATAGTTTGCTTGTTTGGCATTTAGGTGCTCAAATTAGGGTTTTAGGTTGTATAAGTAGATTTGAACAATTTTGTTTTGGGGTTTATAGGCCAAATTAGTGTATGGGGAATATATGGGTTAAGGGTAAGTATGTATAGAATCCCCTAGAATTTTGCTAGAATATTATTTGGTGTTTTAGTGTTTTTAATTGATTTTTGAATGTATGGATAGTATGTGTGTTGCTTAAAGGCATAGTTTGTATTATTTTCTTTTCTTCTCCTTTGAGTGTGTGAGCTTTGAAGATTGAGTTGAAGACCTTGTGGATCATCATTGAAGCTTTGAAGACCTTGCAGAGGAGTTTAGTTAGCTTTTGTTGTTTTGTTTATAGGTTTATAAGTACATAGGTAGAGCCTTAGATAGAATACTTCCATTCAATAAACAAGGAGTGTCTTGTTCACCTCCTTCCTTCTCTATGACATAAAGTCCCTTAAGGGTATTCACCTCTCTCCTTTGGAGGGATTAGTGACCTTGCCCTCTGAGGTAGAACTTTGAGAGAGCCTTTCCCTTTGATGTTAAGCCCTTAATGGCATCCTTTGGAAGTCAGTGAGCACTGTAACATCCTCACCTCATCTTGTTGACTTAATCTTGTTTGCTGGAGCATTTGAGCCATTGGAGATAGAAGCTGAAGCTTTGAAGAGGATGATTCCTTGAAGATTGTTGAAGTCTGAAGACTTTGTGAAAAGTTGATGCCTGAATATCCCTGAAGATAGTGAAGCCTGAAGGTGGAGCTGATCAAGGAAGCTGAAGCTTAAGGGAGAAGATGAGTTGATACTCATGTTGTAGGGTTGATACCTGGAAGGCAAGTGACCTCTGAAGTCTGAAGACTGAGTTGCTGCTGGAGGAGCTGAAGCTTTCTTCTGTTTTTCTTTTCTGTATTGTGTGTTTTGTTTGATTTGTCTGTTGCATTAGAATAAGTCCATCTAGAATAAGTTCAGTCTAAGAGCATGATTGCATTAGAGGTTGAGTTGCTCCCTCTGCTTGTATTGTTATTGCGTGGCTTTGCTTGCGGGTATTCGGTAGAGCCCAGCTCCCTTGCCCATGTGTTTATTTTGCCTGATGGCATTTCATTTCTTTTATCTGTATGATTGCAGTTTACTGTTTAGTGCTTGATGGCATGTTGTTATTTTCAGTATGATTACTGTTATTTCATGACTGGCTTGAGGTCGAGACGAGCTTGTGGAGGCTGAAGCCCCACACACATTTCCTCCCTCACTTGCATTGCATGCATTCTACTGTTAAGCTGATGCTTTGTCTGTTTTGGTGTATCATTGACAAGATCCCTTAGGACTCTCACTTCCTTGGATAAGGATTTGATGATAGACTTTTAGGTTGAAACCTATGCATGACAACATCTAGGAGTTCCCTGTTCAAACCTCAACCATAGGATGAATCCATGGCATGATAACAGTAGGACTTGATAGTCTCCCTCCTAGTTGGGCCTGTTCTCTTCTCATCTCAAAACAGTTTAAGATACAGTAATCATGAATGGTTTCTTTCGTACGTCACGAGCCTTAAGCTACATGAGAAAGGATCGTGGGAGAGTTTCTTTTCCATAGTCTGGATGTTTAGTATGGTACCCTTTGGGTGACATGCGACGCATTCACTCTCAGGTCATAGTCTCTAGTGCGGTTGAAATCGTAAACACAATAAAAAGCACTTCTTTTAGGAGATAAACCGTAGTTTCCCGAACTACGTAAGCTCTGATCTCTCATACCTATTGAGAGTACGTAGGCATAGGATGCGATATCCTAGCGAGCAACCTCTTCCCCGGTAACCCTTCGTAGGCCGAACTACGTTGACTCTGATTTCTCATTCTCTGATGAGAATACGTAGGCATAAAGTGCGACGCTTTGCCGAGTCATTTTTCTTTTCTTTTTCAGCCAGCCTTGATAGGTAGATAGAATAAAACCAACCCGTCCAAGTAAACATAACAAGCGAGGATCCCGTCGAGTACGACGGACGTGAGGGGTGCTAATACCTTCCCCTTGCGTAACCGACTCCCGAACCCAGACAATGGTTGCGATGACCTTATCTTACCCTTATTCGTCAGGTTTTTTCCGATCGTTTCCTTTCCCGCTCTGAGGGATAAATAACGAAAGGTGGAGACTCTTCTGTCATGCCGACACCTTATTTTCGCGCAAGCGACAGCTGGCGACTCTGCTGGGGACTCCAACGGTTCCCTGCGAGTCAATCCTACCGCTTGTGTGTTTGCTTGTTGGGTTGCGTTTATTTATCGCATTTTTACTTCTCGCACTTTATTTCCCGCATTTTATTTTCAGTATAATATGATTATTTGTGCTGTTGTGGGATGGGAGTTCTGATGAGTGAGAAGCCAGACCCAGGCTTGAGTGCACTATAGACTTAGAGTGGAAATTAGTGGGCGCGTGCTTGCTTTGCAGGCACTAGTGTCTCATGAAATCCACGCTCAGACGAGGTTCATCCGGTTGGCTTCACTTTCAACCCTTTGGGTTGAGACGGTTGCTGGTTTGGTGGATTGTCGACTCTGGGGACCGATCATTTGTGATTCAGCTAAGTGAGGCCTCTTCAAGACTTGATGATGCCACTCCTTCTGGGAATCATATCGTCAGTTTTGAAAGTCTGTGACACTGATGAACGCATAGGATGCCGTACCTTGAGTCAGTCTAGGTCCATACCTGTGAGCGGGACTGGGTTTATTGCAGGAAACTTTGACCTTCAGACTACCTGGTTTTCTTGACAGTGAATCAGTTATGTTGGTACCAGGGTTCTCAGTTGCAGACTCGTCTGTTCTTGACAGAGCAAGTTTTTGATCAGAGGATCTTATCATCGGGTGTTTGTCTGTTCTTGATAGAGCAGGTTTTTGATCAGAATATTGTTATCAGTGGTTTGTTCTTGATAGGGCAGATTTTGAGTGGGGTCTGAAGATCTCATCAGCAGGTGTTATTTGTTCTTGATAGGGCAGATTTTGAGTGGGATCTGAAGATTTCATCAGCAGATGTTATTTGTTCTTGATAGGGCAGATTTTGAGTGGGGTCTGAAGATCTCATCAGCAACTGTGTGTTTGTTCTTGATAGGGCAGGTTTTTGATTTGGGGTCTGAAGACTTCATCAACAGATGTTCCTTGATCTTGCACCCGGGGTCCTTATTATCAGTCACTCATTCTTGACAGAGCAGCATTTTGATCTCGGTCCTATCAGATGGTTATTCTCAGCAGATCAGATTAGTAGTCTTACACCGGGGTTTCCTTCTCATCAGCGACTGTTGATACCGAATCTCCACAGCAGCTACCTGGATATATTATTGCATGCCTGCATTCTGCATTAGTTTGCATGTTCATTTGCATTCCATTAACGTGTGTCTGTGTTGCAGGTACCGTTTCCCCGATCCCGGATTTCTCGCCTTCTGCTGTTATTATGGCCTCTCTCAGGAAGACTGTTGCATACAAATTCCCGACTCCTGATGTGTCGAAGTTGACTGGTTTGATAGCCCTGGCAGGGGATTCTGTGAAGGATAGGTTCAGGAAGTCTTATGGCAGGTTGCTTAGTCTGGTTTGCAAACCTTCTACGTCCGAGTTGAATGGGTTACATGCTCTTCTGCAGTTCTATGACCCTCATTTGAGGTGTTTCACTTTTCATGACTTCGTTCTTGCGCCGACGTTGGAAGAATATGCTGATATGCTGGGTGTGCCTATCAAAAGGCAGATGCCTTTCGTACGCATGGATGCTGAGCCTGATCTGGATGGCTTAGCTTCTTCACTCCATTTGAACGCCTCTGAGTTAGTGGTGACAAGTTGGAACAAGGTTCCTGGATTCTCCCTGCAGTTTCTGATAGCTAAAGCTCAGCAGTGTGCTAAGGACAAATGTTGGGACGCATTCAATGCCATCCTTGCTTTATGCATATACGACATTATCCTGTTCCCCAGCATGCCTGATTTCGTGGACCTTGATGCATTCCACATCTTCGCCTCAGGGAATCCAGTCCCTACTCTGATCGGAGACGTTTACCATTCAGTGCATTACAAGAATGAGAACCGGAGAGGGAAGAATGTCTCATGCTGCGTATCGTTGTTGTACAAGTGGTTTGATAGTCATTTGCCCAAGAGGGGTTCCTCCGTCTTGTCTGCAGCCACAGCCGAGTGGCCTGAGCGTCTGATGAGTTTGTCAGCAGAAGACATTGATTGGTTCGTTGACAGAGACAGGTTAGGCACCGAGGTGATCTTCAGTTGTAGTGGGTTTCCTAACGTACCTCTGATAGGTAGGAAGGGTTGCATCAACTACAATCCATCATTGATAGTTCGTCAGTTCGTATATGCTTTGAGGACTCCACCGAAGGAGGAAGAGGTACAGGAATCTCTATACCTCACGGGTACTCTAGAGGGGGATTTGTTGTCCAAGCTTCAGCATGCGTGGAACAATATCAGCACGAGAGGAAAGCCTTTGTTGGGAAAGAGCAACAGCCAAGCCTACCCTCCTTATTCAGCCTGGATCAGAGCCAGAGCCAGCGCTATAGGGATGCCATTCCCTCATGTCAGACCAGAGAGTCCTCCACCAGTCGAAGAGCCTACCACTGTGTCCATTCATCAGCACAACCAGGTATTGGCTGAGCGAGATGAACTGAAGCGGGCAAATGCAGAATTAGAGAAGGAGTTAGCCCAGCTTCGGAGTGAATGGAACGAAGCCGTGCATGCCTTCAAAAAGCAAACAGAGTCGGTAAACCAACTGGGTGCAGACTTGGCAAAGCAGATTGCTGATCGGGAACGCTTAGGTCAAGACTTCAGGGCTGCTAATGATGTACTAGCTACGAAGAAGCAGCATCTAGAGGAGGCATATCGGAGGATATCTAAGTTCGACCAGCATTGGAAGACTTCCATGGCCACCAGGAAGGAGCGAGAGGACAAGCTGATGCTGCAGATTTCTAAGCTGGAAGCCGAGGTAAAGGACAGTGAGCGGAGGTTTGATGAAGAGACCGCCCGCAGATACTCCGCTGAAGCCCGTCTCAACAAAGCTCTTGCTAACCTGAAGGAGCATAAGCTGATGTTCGAGTCTAAGAAGCGGAAACTGGAGGATTGCTTTGGCGAAGGAGCTTGGGAGAGTTCAGTTCAGGGACTTCAGCATACCATCAGGCAGAGGGAACTACTCGTCGAGGGGTTGCTCACTTTGCCAGATCATCCAGAGACGAAGGAGTTATTAGCAGAGTATCGCGCCCGTGGCCGTACTTGACTAGTTGTATTTCTGTTGTTTTGATCTTTGATGTATGCTGACCATCACCAGACTTGTTGGCTGAGGTCATGCTGTTGATTTGTTTGTACTCGCTGATACTGTGTACTGCCTTGACAGGCCTTTCCATATATATATGAGATTGATGTTTCCATGATTGGGCTCGGATTTCTTCTTCCTCTTATTATTATCAGAACTGGCACTAAGGCACTAGGATCGGGGGAAAATCTCTCACGCACACAGACACACGCATGCATCTGCATGAAGCATATTTGCATGGTGTATATCTTATTGCTTTTCCTAACCTTTATTGTTGACAGGTTTTTCAGGTTCCGAGCTGTCTCCGGTCTCCAGGATTGATCAAAGGCTCATCCACCGCTACTCAACTCGCGCTAATCAGACTAGGATCATGGACCAGGTGCAGTCAGATGTTCAAGAGCTCCGGGAACGGATGGATCGTTTTATGGAACTGATGCAGGTGGTCGCTAATGGTCAGGACCAGCTTCGTACTTTGGTTCAACCTCTAATCTCCAGGGTTGACAGTAATGGTATACTTCACGGCGGGGCCGTGCCTACTCCTCCTCCAGTGGATGCTCCACAGAATGTTGTTCCTGTTGCCGGGGGCAACGGCAGTGCTAACGGCAATCTGATGACTAATCTCGGACTCAATGCGGCAGGCGTCGGCAATGGTAGTCTGGGAGCCAATGTTAACATAGGGCCGATTAACGGCAATGCTGGTGTCGGAAATCTGTTGGTGCCTCAACCGTGGCTGGAGGACCATCAGGATGACATATTCTCTCAGAGAGGTGTAGAAGCAGAGTTTAATGCTGAAGCTCGACTCAGGTTCAAAGCGCTGGAGGACAAGATGAGACACATTGAAAATCAGAACACATTGGGCGTTGATATGTCCAAGCTCGGGTTGATTGCTGATTTTAAGGTACCTCACAAGTTCAAGGTGCCTGTCTTTGAGAAGTATAAGGGTACTACTTGCCCCCGCGTCCACCTCCGATCTTATTATAGAAAGATGTCCGCCTATTCTGACGATGAGAAGTTGCTGATGTACTTCTTCCAGGATAGTCTTTCTGGTCCATCACTCGAATGGTATATGGGCCTGGAGCCCGCTACTGTGCGCACCTGGAAAGATCTCGCAGAAGCGTTCGTCCTCCACTATCAATACAATAGCGACTTGGCCCCCAACCGAGTTCAGCTTCAGAATCTCTCACAGCGGAACAATGAAAGCTTTAAAGAGTACGCCCAGCGGTGGCGTGAATTGGCTGCTCGGGTTCAACCGCCGATGGTTGAGCGTGAGCTAGTGCAAATGTTCGTAGCTACCCTTCCTGGAATCTACTATGAAAAGCTGGTCAGTGGCATGTCTGGAACATTCTCGGCTCTCATCACTATGGGCGAGCATGTTGAGAACGGTATAAAGATCGGAAAAATTCAAGGCGAATCATCCTCAGCTGGAGGAAGTAGCAAGAAACCTTACGCTGGCAAGCGTCGAGAAGGAGATGCCAGTGCTGTCACTAATGCTCGGAGAAAGGGCAAGGGCCCTCAGCCTCAGATTGCTAGCATAAATATCCCAGCTGCTCCACAGCAGCAGCAGCAGCAACCTCAGCAGCAGAGTCAGCAGGGGTATAGAAGATATCAGAACCGGGCTCCTCTGACAAATCGTCATTTTGAAACTCCACCTATGTCGTATGCACAACTCTTACAAACGTTGCTGCAGCTTCAGTTAGTTCAAAAGAGGACAATGGCTCCCTTAACAGGGGCACCGCCGCCGGGGTATGACGCCAATGCTACTTGTGATTTCCATACGGGGGCACCAGGCCATACGATTGAGAATTGTAAAGCTTTTAAGCACAAAGTGCAGGACTTGGTGGACGCCAAGGTCATCAACTTTTCTGACAATGTGCCCAACGTTACCAAGAACCCTATGCCTCATCATAAGGGGGGCGGAGTGAACGCCGTTATCACTGAGGAGAGTGCGGACTTGTTGACTGATGTCAAAGACTTGAAAACGCCGCTTAGTTTTGTCAAGGCTAAGTTGCTGAAAAAGGGCTTCTTTCCTGGATGCGGAGAGTTATGTATGGCTTGTGCTACACTTCCTGATGGGTGTGAGCAGCTGGTAGAAGGTATCCAAAGTCTGATGTCTGAGGGTATTTTGCAGTTCAGCCGGAGCGTTGAAAGTGCATCAGGGGAAGTCGTGCTGAAGCAAGCAGATGAAGTTGCTACTATCACTATTCCTCGTCACCCTATTACTATTTCTGCGCCCCGACCGCCTACTATCACTATCACCAGGGCCGGACCGATCCCATTCGAAAGCACTAATGTCGTTACATGGCATTACGGCGCCGAAGTTTACTGCAATGGTCAGAAGATAGAGCTTGAGCCATACGGATCGACCGTGCAGAATCTTACCGGAGTCAGTGGCATCACTCGAAGCGGTAGAATGTTCGCGCCAGCAGAGGTTGCAGCAGAGAGAGTGGTCAGGGCTGATGCTGCTGATAAAGGCAAAGGTAAAGCTGTTGAAGAGGTCCCTTCTGAGGCAGAGAAGGATTTGCTAGTTAAAGATGCTGAAGAATTCATGCAATTAATCAAGAAGAGCGACTACAAGATTGTAGATCATCTTCATCAGACTCCGTCCAAGATCTCTATTCTTAACTTGTTGCTGTGTTCTGAAGCCCACCGCAACGCGTTACTGAAGGTTTTGAACGCTGCCTACGTGCCGCAGGAGATATCAGTAAATCAGCTGGAAGAGGTGGTGGCCCATGTTAATGCTGGTAATGGGCTGGGATTTACAGATCTAGAGCTGACTCCTAAAGGAAGAGACCACAACAGCGCCTTGCACGTCTCAATAGAGTGCAGAGGCACGATCATGTCGCATGTCCTGGTGGATACGGGTTCGTCACTTAATGTGCTTCCGAAGAAGGCACTGATGAAGTTGGATACCCGTGGATTGCTTTGCACGCCCAGTGATCTGGTGGTGAAAGCATTTGATGGGACTAGGCGCCACGTCTTCGGAGAGTTGACCCTGCCGATTCAAGTTGGTCCGGAGACGTTCAATACGGTTTTCTATATCATGGATATCATGCCTGCCTATAGTTGCCTCTTAGGTCGGCCATGGATCCATGCTGCTGGTGCCGTGACGTCCACGCTACATCAGAAGCTCAAATATGCTGTCGGGGGCAGCATAGTAACCGTCTGTGGTGAGGAGGACATTATGGTGAGCCACTTGTCATCCTTTAAATATGTTGAAATGGATGGCGAAATCCATGAAACGCTCTGCCAGGCATTTGAAACCGTTAAGGTGAAAGAGGTAGCTCCTGTCGTCGCAGAGAAGCAAGAGATGAATCTCTCCTCGTTTAAAGAAGCTCGGGCCGTTGTCGAAGCCGGTTCCACCCCAGGCTGGGGGCATGTTTTGGATATACCAATCAAGCAGGATAAGTTTGGATTGGGATATTCTCCTGAAGCTGAAGCTTCATCTTCTTCTAGCAGTTCGTCTCGTGGGAAAGGGCCGATCCTATTCACCAGGGGCGGAGTGATTTTCGAAAGCATCAACGCAGCGTCTGAGGACAGCGGGGATAGCGATTGTGATCTTGACGCCTGGATTCAACCAAGCAAGCCGGGCGAGCGCCTCAACAATTGGACCATCAAGGAGATTATCCAGCTGACAAGTGAAGAGTAATGATTTGCTTTTTACAATCTTTGTACAACCCTATGTCCTGCCCGGGGCATAGTGGTTTTATTGTCAGGGCCTTGTTGGATTATGTATATGCATTTTGTTAATAAATAAAAGGCGTTTTCTTCGTACTCAAATATTGTGTTCTCTGTTATTCCTGTTTTATGTTTATTTCGAAAAACAGTAAAATGGCAACGAGGTTTGTGCTAACCTGCATATTCTTGCTTTAAACTTAACCCTTGTTATTGCAGGATCCACATAACAGATGACATCGACTATGGACCCTCTACGGCTCACTACGACTTCGATTGCCCGATCTATCAAGCCGAGGATGAGATTGATGAAGACGAGGACCTTCCGGAAGAGTTGGCCTGCTTGTTGAGACAAGAGGAAAAGGTTATTCTGCCTCATGAAGAGGATATTGAGATCATAAATCTGGGTTCTGAAGAGCTCGTCAGAAATGTCAGAGTAGGGGCAGCGCTGCAGGTTGATGTCAAGCATAGATTGGTCGAGATGCTTCGAGAGTATAGTGACGTCTTTGCTTGGTCATACGAAGATATGCCCGAACTTGACACTGATATCGTGGTTCATCGCTTGCCGTTGCGAGAAGATTGCCCTCCAGTCAAACAGAAGCTTAGGAGGACGAGACCAGACATGGCTGTAAAAATCAAAGAAGAAGTCCAGAAGCAGTTGGACGCGGGATTTCTAGCCGTTACCACTTACCCTCCGTGGGTCGCCAACATAGTGCCTGTACCGAAGAAGGACGGTAAGGTACGCATGTGCGTCGATTATCGGGATTTGAATAGGGTGAGCCCTTCAACGCATATCCGAACTGGCGAACGAACAGAGATGGGTTGTAATTGATACACCCTTTTCTCCCTATCAACGAAACATTAGGGTACCCAGAACAACTGAAAATAAGCTCAGACCCCAACAAGTCTCGGTCAAACCACTCAATGTCTTCGGAAGATAGCCTCATCAGGCGCTCTGGCCAGTTAGCGGTAGTTGCACTATCCACAAAAGGTCCCTTCAGGGGAAGATGGCTTTTAAACCACATGTTCAACAGTGGCGCACAACAGTAAACAGCCTTTCCCCTTCTATTTTCATTTTTGTAGTGCAATGAATGATAGAGATCTCCAATCAAAGTGGGTACCGGGTTGCCAGCAGCAAACAGATGGAAAGCGTCCAAGTCCACAAAATTGGGTAAGTTGGGAAACAACACTATTCCGTAAATGCATAGAGCCAGGATAGCATTAAAGACTATCCAGCACCCGTTCTTGGCATACTCTTGAGCTTTGCCAACCAGAAAATCAAGGGAGAAACCTAGAACCCCAAGCCAAGAAGTCACTAATAGTTCAGCAGCGTTCATGTGCAAGGCCTTAGCTAAGTCCTCCAACTTGGGCTCAGCAGCAGAGTGAATAAAGGGAACCTTGTTCTGTACTGGTAGCTCAGTAAACTCTACATACTCTTCAATGGTAGGCCCCAAAATAAAGTCAGCAAACGTGAAACATCTCAATGCTGGGTCATAGAATTACATCAAGGTGTACAGCCCATTCATCTCGACAGCAGTTGGCTTGCAAACCAGTCTCAACAATCTTCCATGACTCATCCTGAAACTTCTCCTAACCTCCTCATCAGCAAGGGATATCAGGCCAAGTAAGGGAGTAATGTCAGGTGTAGGCAACTTGTACGCAAATGTCTTCCTCAAACCAGCCATGATCAATAAGCAGAAGTTCGGGCACTAGAACCAGGGAATATGCAAATGCACCTGCAGCACAGACACACGTTAATGGGATGCAATGATAATGGTTATGCAGACAATGCAATGCAAGTAACAGGCAACAGGGACCAAATGTTGTGGCTGAGAAGCCTGAACCATATCAAAAGTCTCAGATAGACTCTCCAGAATTCCTCAAACCCTGGTCTCAGATAGACCCAATACAAAACTTCAACACTGGTCTCTGATAGACCTCATATCATAACTCCAACTGGTCTCTGACAGACCTCAGAACTTTCCATAAATACCCAGAATCTCAGATCAAGAAATAACCGGTATCTGAAGGTCTAGTTACCTGCATAACCCCAAACCCTCTCACAGGTAGGTGTCCTAGTAACTGACAATGGTATGGCATCCTATGCGGTCGTCGGCGTCACAGACTTTCAGGGTTGATGATACGATTCCCAAAAGGAGTGGCATCATCAATTCCTTAAGAGGCCTCCCTTAGCCAACTTCCAAATGATCGGTTCCCGGAGTCGACAATTTAGCTAACCAACAACCCCTTCGACCCAAAGGGTAGAAAAAGAAGTCAACCAGAAGAACCTCGTCTGAGTGTAGATTTCATGGGACACTAATGCAAGCAAAGCCGGCACGCGCCCACTACTTTCTACTCTAATTCTAGGTGCACTCAAGCCCAGGTCCGGCTTATCTCTCAATCATAGAACACCCGTCACACCCCAATACAGCAATAATAACAATAATATAATGCTGAAAGTAAATGACAGAAATATAAATCCATACAAAATCCTCGACGGGAAAACAAGCGCTAGGATTGACTCGCTTAAGGGACGTTGGATCCCAAATGCATAAGGAACTATCGCAGTCCTTAGCAGCCAGGGGACGTTGTCTCCCCAGCAGAGTCGCCAGCTGTCGCTACTGCGAAAATCGGCGCCGGCTAAACAGAAGAGTCGCCACCGTGCGTTATTTATCCCAAAGGAGGGAAAGGAAACGCTCGAGGTAAACCTACCGCAAAACAGGGAAAGGGATGGTCATCGCAACCAAAACCTGGATTCGGGAGTCGGTTACGCAAGGGGAAGGTATTAGCACCCCTCACGGTCGTCGTACTCGACGGGATCCACGCTTGTTTTTGGGTATGGATTGTTATTCTATCTAAACTACAGGTCGGGGGTTAAAAAGAAAATAAAATGACTCGGCAAAGTATCGCACTTTATGCCTACGTATTCCCGTCTGGAACGAGAAATCAGAGTCAACGTAGTTCGCCTACCTACGGGAAAGGAGGGGAAGGTTGCTCGCTAGGATATCGCATCCTATGCCTACGTACTTTCATACAGCATGAAAGATCAGAGCAAACGTAGTTCGGGCCACGTACGACACAGGTTTGTCTTGATTGTTTTTATTCCTTCTGAAAAAGGGTTTTTCTGATTAACAGTCCAAGCGGACAAAAATGACGTTTTGATGAGTTCACATTCTTTTACGGAAGAAGTGTCTTTTATTGTGTTTGAGATTTTATTGTGTTATTCTGTTTGTTTTTGAGGAAGAAGAGACAGAACTTTAACCTACGGTTGAAAAGGGAATCAAACTAACCTAATGTTATCATGCATGGGTTAAGACCTAATGTCTATCATGCTCCTCTCTGGCACAGAGAGAAACAGAGATCCTAAGGGATAAACGGAAACAGAAACAATAGCATATATACAATAAAGCAATAAAATGCATGGATGCAACAATACAAGCGAGGCAAGGGAGTCCCACTCAACCTCGAACCTAGAAAACAATAGGCAAAAGTGAACAGAATTCACTTTCAACCTAACAGGTTAAACAGCAAACAATACAGTCAGGGAAAACCAATCAATACATCAAGAATTAAAAACAACAAAAAGAAACAGCAACAGCAGCTCTGCACCAACATCTGTCTTCAAGTCATCTCCAAACAGCTACAAGCTTCAAGCAAGCATTAGTCTCCACCTCCACAGCCTTCAAGCAAGGTCTTTGTCTTCAATCTGCAATGGTTTTTCTTCAAGTCTCAATCTCCAAGATGAATATCAGTCAACAAGATGAAATGAATGTTAAACAGTCAATTGCCTACCAAGGGTGGCTCATTGACTGTTAACATGATACTGACAGTTTTCCCTCAAAAGTTCTATCTTTTAAATACTTTCACTAATCCTTCCAAAGGAAGGAGGTGGATATTTAAAAGAGACTTTGAATCATAGAGAAATAATGGAGGCAGACAAGACCTTCCATGTTTGAGAATCAAGTTTTCTACTCTAGAGCTCTGCCTAGCTCCTAAACCCTATAACCCTTAACAGCTGCTAGCAAGATGCTCTCCTCATCAACTCTGGAAGTTGGTCTTTAATTCCTTTGATCTCCAATGGACTTCATCATCAAGGTCTTTAGCTCACCCCATCCCCAAACAAACCCAATACCCCACACAGTCAAATGAAATAACCCTAGAGAGGGCACACCACACAGTCAAGCAAGTGCAAGCAGTATACTAATAGTAATAGTAGAATAGGGGAAACCTAGTAATTTTTAAGGGATCTATCATCTACCCATAATCCCTATAGTCCCATACCCCAAAGATTCAATCTAATACTCCTAAGGGAAATGATTTACTATACCTATGTTATCTCTAAAACCCTAGTTTTGGTTCTTCTAATCACATCTAAACAAATCATCTAAAGTTAAATTCTAAAATCATGAATTAAATTTTATATACAAGCTAAAGTTCTAAGCTAATCAACCTAAAAAGAATGGATCAAAAATGTAAAAGCATCTAATCAAACTAAAATCAACAATATCATGCATCAAATTAAACATTATTCAAACCTATTTAAAAGAAAAATATACTAAAAATATAAAAATAAAATGAAATGCCAAATTTTTTTATATGATAATTTTCTTGACAGAATTATGAAAAATATGCAAAAACAACCAATTAAAAACATGCAATTTCCAATTTGTTGTGAATTTTTAAAGAAATAAAAAGAAATGAAAGAAAATAACATGAACTAAATTGGTTAGGGTGGTGCAGCAAGCATTAATTTCAGTTGAAAATGAGAGATGGGCCCATACTGGGGGGGGCGCGCTTAGCAAAGCGCGTTTGGGCCCAAGTAACCAGAAAACACAACAAAAATTAAAAAAGACAAAACGGTGCAGAAAGGAATTAAATCAGTGCAATTGGTTTTGGGCTTGCGTTTGGGGGTGTGAAAAGCAGGGATGCAATAAGCCCAGTCTGAAGGGTTTAATGAAACGGTACGTTTGGCACCCAGGGTTCCCTCCAAATTCCAGCTTTGAATCGTGACCATTAGATCAATTACTCAGTCAACAAATAAGACTCCATCCAACGGTCATCATGCATCTTCTCCAAATGATTAGGGTTTCAGCCATGGAAGCATCATGCACGAGCTCATGAACCAGATCTTCCACACATTCGTGCAACCTCATTTCTCCATGAAATGCAATTCTGTAAATAGCAAAAACGATCCACTTCTTCTCCTCTACACAACCATGGCTTCAGTTTCTCCTAAGAATCAATCAACAACCAAACCCGATAGGTAGAACATTCTGACTCCATTACTTTGCACTGAGATCAATCATTCCAATTTCTTCTAATTCTTACCCTAGCACGATCTACACACTACACTGATCATCTTGAGCTATTCACCTAAGATTATCATGCTATATCCTGGATGTTCTAAGCCCTAACAGTTCTTGCACTCCAATGGCAACATCCATGAAACCTTCTCAAACTTTATGGAAATGATCCTCTAACCTAACCTAACAATTCTAACCTAATAATTCTCTAACACGCTAACTAAATCAACCAATTCGAAGAGAAAACTAACCTGGTGTAAATGATGAAAACAGTTGGGGAATTCTTTAGATCCAAAGCTTGCAATGATCTGGATTTGATCCACACACTTGATCCTTGATTCTGTATGCAGTATTTCTTGCTCACAACTCTTGAATCTTGCAATCACAACCTTCTTGCACCTTGGATGATGAAGTTGGTAGCATACGATTTCTTCTTCAATTCAACCAAATTCTGATGGAAACTTGATCCTTGAATGATTTAGGTGATGATTGAATCAAGAACTTTGGAAATTGATGGAGATTTGATGGAGTTTGAAGTGATTTTGCAAAGTGGAAGAATGATGTATAACTTGGTATTTTGATCACAATGATTCACCAACCCTTACATGAAGCTACTCAATCCAATATATAGATGAAATTAGAAAGCTCAAGAACTTTGTAGAAACTTCCCATGCACACTTTCCTTGAATTTTGGATTATGTTACTTCATACATAAGTAACCAAGCATAACTTTCAAATTTTGAACCAAACTCAAAAATACACTTTTGACAATGTTCTTAAAACATTTTTTCCAATCAAAATGACCTATAATTTCATCCCATTTGGCCAAATTATGAAAAATCTCAATTTTAGGTCACTTTTTATTCATTAAATTCACCAAATTTGAAACCTTGAGCTGTGAGCATTTCCAAACTTTCATGATCACTTTTATAGACTCAAAATGTCATTTTGAGCAAGTTTGATGTTGTGAAGTTTTTCATTTGAAGCTTCCTTGCATGAGTTTTGGGCATAGGCTTGAAATGACCTGTAATTCTCAGATGACCAAAATACCCTTTGCTTTCCAAGACCATAAGTATAGTTCCACAAATGATATGAAGGCATACCGTACCATTCTAGAAAGCTAAGACAATGAGTAACAACTCTTATGTTGACCATAAATTCATTTGAAATCTCCTTGAGGGGTAAAAGTTGCTTGGAAGACAAGTAACTTTCATAGACAAAATTTCAGATACCCCAGATGACCTGTAACTTGCAAGGACCATAACTTGAGTTATATAAATCTCCTTGATGTCTTCCACCACTCAAATTAAAGGTCTTGAGATCCTCTACAAGTTTCATGTTGACCCAGGATTCATTTGAAGCTTGAATTTTGACTTATCTTGCTTGGAAGTTTGACCTAAATCAGGGGATTTTACACAGAAACCCTAATTTAGAAACTCCTCTTCTCCTTGATTTCTCTTGATTTCTTATTGGAACAACACCATATCCTTATCTACATGTCAAATGATGAACCCCACATCTCTCAGATAAACCTTGATGCCTCTCAAACAATCATTTGACCTAGGGTTGACTTAGGGTTGACCCAGAGGAAACCCTAGTTGACTGTCTTCAACTGCAACTCTTGTGATCACACCAATGACTTGTCTCACTTTCAAAATGGCTCTCCATGTCTTCCATGATGTCTATATACCCTCCATGCTCAGCTCACAGCTCACAATTTCTTTGATGATCTTCAAATACACCCAAGATAGGAGAGAGATCCACTGCTTGATCCACTGACTTCTTAGGTTTTCCAATTTCTTTCTGATGACTTGGATATGCTTGAATTTGAATAATAACCTCTTGATAGGCTCATAGAGATGAGAATAGTACTTGGTCCCTTGTTGGATGACTTGCTATGCTATGCTATGCAGATGATTAGATTATGTACATGACTCTATATGCAAATGCTAATGCAATTGAAACATAAACCAAGTGAAATAGGTTGAGCAAATTTTAGGGTGCAACAAGATTGAGTAAAGAGCTGAGGCTTGAAGATTGCAGGATGAAGTTGACACTTCCATGTGATTGAAGACTACTCTGAGAAGCTGAAGAAGACCAAGTTGATACTGGTAAAGCAAAGAGAGCTGAAGCTTGAGAACTAAGTTAATACTTATGAAGAGGATTCAATTGAGATTGAGTGTAGAGCTGAGGCTTGAGGAATAAAGGATGAGTTGATACTTACATTGATGCTTGGAGAACCTGAAGGAATCAAGTTGATACTTGTAGTTAAGAGTGAAGCCTGAAGGTGGAATTAATTGAAGAGCTGAAGCTTGGAGAAGAGAGAGCAAGTTGATACTTGGGTTTGATGGATTGAAACCTTGGAGAAGCAAGTTGATACTTGTCATGGAGGATGATAGCCTTGAAGGGTGGCTGAAGTCTGAAGACTGGATTGCTGTTAGAAGAGCTGAAGCTTGGAATTGAAAGAGGAGTTGATCTGCTTTCTTGTCTGTTTTCTTTTATGTGCTAATGTGCCTTGTTTGATTTGCTTGATGCATTAGAATAAGTCCATATCTAGACTGACTTTAAGCTAGGAGCATGATTTCACTAAAGGTTGAGTTGCTCCCTCTTCTTGTATTGTTACTGTATGGCTTTGCTTGCGGGTATTCGGTAGAGCCCAGCTCCCTTGCCCATGTGGTTTTTGTTTGCTTGATAGCATGTCATTCATTTCCTCTATATGATTGCAGTTACTTCTATTTTGCTTGATAGCATGTTATTTCCTCTGTATGATTGCTGTTATTCATATCTGGCTTGAGGTTGAGATGAGCTTGTGGAGGCTGATGCCCCACACATATTTCCTCCCTCACGTGCATTGCATGCATTTTTCAGTCGTTTACTGTTTACTGTTTAAGCTGATGCTTTATCTGTTTCTGTTTATCATTGACATGATCCCTTAGGAATCTCACTTCCTTTGATAAGGAAGTGATGATTAGAACTTTAGGTTGAAACCTATGCATGATAACTTCTAGGAGTTCCCTGTTTCAAACCTCAACTATAGGATAAATCCTCGGCATGACAACAGTAGGACTTGATAGTCTCCCTTTAGTTTAGCCCTTCTCTTCTCATCTCAAAACAGCTTAAGATACAGTAATCATGAATGATTTCTTTCGTACGTTACGAGCCTTAAGCTATCAGAGAAAGGATTGTTGGAGAGCTTCTTTTCAACAGTTTGGATGTTTAGTATGGCACCCTTTAGGTGACATGCGACGCATTCACTCTCAGGTCATAGTCTTTAGTGCGATTGAAATTGCAAACACAATAAAAAACAGTTCTTTCGTAAAAGACAGAAAACAAACTTCAAACCTTTTTGCCCCGTGGGCCCATAATTCAAAGGAAAGCTTTTCTGAAGAAAAGAGTGTCGTTAAACTTCAGCGCCACCGCAAACAGGCTTTGTCCCTAACTGCTGGAACTGCTGTTTAACCCTACTCGATAAAACAGATGAATCTGAATCCCGTAATCCATATTACCCCGAACTACGTAAGCTCTGATCTCTCATACCTATTGAGAGTACGTAGGCAAAATACTGACGTATTGGCGAGCCACCTTCCCCGTAACCCGTAGTTAGTCGAACTACGCTGACTCTGATTTCTCATTCTCTGATGAGAATACGTACGCATAAAGTGCGACGCTTTGCCGAGTCATTTTTCTTTTCTGTTTAAGCCAGCCTTGATAGGTAGATAGATAAACCAACTCGTTCAGTAAACACAACAAGCGTGGATCCCGTCGAGTACGACAGACGTGAGGGGTGCTAATACCTTCCCCTTGCGTAACCGACTCCCGAACCCAGACAATGGTTGCGATGACCTTGTCTTATACCTTTTCGTCAAGTTTTTCTGATCGTTTCCTTTCCCGTTTTGAGGGATAAATAACGAAAGGTGGCGACTCTTCTGTTTTGCTGGCACCTTATTTTTGCGGAAGAGACAGCTGGCGACTCTGCTAGGGACTTGATAGTTTCCTGGGATCCAACGTCCCGTATGCGAGTCAGTTTGGGGATCCGACGTCCCCTGCGATAGTCAATCCTAGCGCTTGTATGATTACTTGTTGGGTTGTGTTTATTTATCGCATTTTTATTTCCCGCACTTTTATTTTCAGTATGATATGATTATCTGTGCTGTTGTGGGAGGGGCATTCTAATGAGTGAGAGGCCAGACCCAGGCTTGAGTGAACATAGCATTAGTTGTGGAAATTAGTGGGCGCGTGCTTGCTTGGCAGGCACTAGTGTCTCATGAAATCCACGCTCAGACGAGGTTCTCCCGGTTGACTTCTTTTTCAACCCTTTGGGTTGAGGGGGTCGTTGGTTTGGAGGATTGTCGACTCTGGGGACCGATCATTTGGGATTCAGCCGAGTGAGGCCGCTTCATGAGCTGGTGATGCCACACCATCTGGGTATCGTATCACCCCTCTTGAATGTCTGTGACGCTGATGACCACATAGGATGCCGAACTTGAGTCAGTTTAGGTCCATACCTGTGAGCAGGGTTGGGTTTGTTGCAGGAAACTTTGACCTTCAGACTACCTAGTTTTCTTGATAGTGAATCAGCTTTGTTGGTACCGGAGGTTCTCATCTGCAGATATATGATTGTTCTTGACAGAGCAGGTTTTTGATTGGGATCAGAGGATCTTATCATCAGATGTGTATTTGTTCTTGACAGAGCAGGTTTATGTTTAGGATCTGAGGATCTCATCATCAGATATATGATTGTTCTTGACAGAGCAGAGTTATGGTCCTGTATCAGAGGACCTTATATTCAGAGATGTGTATTTGTTCTTGACAGAGCGGAGTTTTGGTCCTGTATCAGAGGTCCTTATTATCAGATGTGTGTTCTTGACAGAGCAGATTTGTGGTCCGATACCAGGGTTTTCCTTATTATCAAATATAGTGGTTGTTCTTGACAGAGCAGCATCATGGTTTTGTTGACACAAAATCTCCACAGCATAGTTGCCTTGATCTCCTGCTGCATGATTGCATTTTACATTGCCTTGCATACTCATTTGCATTTCATTAACGTGTGTCTGTGTTGCAGGTACCGTTTTCCCCGATCCAGGATTTCTTGCCTCCTATTGTATTATTATGGGTTCTCTGAGGAAGACCGTAGCTTACAAGCTCCCTGCCCCTAATGTGGTTCAGCTGACTAGTTTGATTGATTTAGCAGATGATTCTGTGAGAGATGAGTTCAGAAAATCTTACGGCAAATTGCTCAGTTTGGTTTGTAAACCTTTTGCGTTCGAGTTGAATGGGTTGCACGCTCTGCTGCAGTTCTACGATCCTCCGTTGAGATGCTTTACTTTCCCGGATTTTGTTCTCGCACCCACGCTAGAGGAATATGTTGATTTGTTAGGTGTGCCTATGAAGAGGCAGATGCCTTTTGTTCATATGGATGCTGAGCCTGATCTGGCTAGTCTAGCTCCTTCACTTCATCTGGATGCCTCCGAGTTGGTGTTGTCCAGTTGGAACAAGGTTCCCGGTTTCTCCTTGCAGTTCTTAGTGGGAAAAGCTCAGCAGTGCGCCAAAGACGGATGTTGGGTTGTGTTCAACGCTATCCTTGCTCTGTGCATATATGGCATCATTCTGTTCCCCAATATGCCCAACTTTGTGGACTTCGACGCCTTCCGCATCTTTGCTTCAGGGAATCCAGTCCCTACCTTGATAGGAGATGTCTACCATTCCATCCACTACAAAAACAAGAACAGAAGGGGCAAGAATGTCTCATGCTGCGTACCCCTGCTTTATAAATGGCTTGATAGTCATCTACCCAAGAAGGGTCCCTTTGTTTCGTCCGCAGCCACAGCTGAATGGCCCGAGCGTTTGATGAGTCTATCTGCAGAGGATATCGACTGGTTTGACAGAGATAGGTTGGGTACCGAGATTATCTTCAGCTGCAGTGGGTTTCCAAACGTGCCTTTGATAGGCAGGAAGGGCTGTATAAACTATAATCCGTCTTTGCTGGTCCGACAGTTTGCTTACGCCTTGAGAGCTCCGCCGAAGGATGAAGAGGTGCAGGAATCTCTGTAGCTCACCGGTCTTCTAGAAGGGGATATGTTATCAAAGCTTCAGCGCGCTTGGAATGGTATCAGTAAGAGGGGAAAACCACTGCTGGGGAAAAGCAATAGCCAAGCCTACGCCCCATACGTGACGTGGATCAGAGCCAGAGCAGATGCTATAGGGATGCCGTTCCCACCTGCCAAACCGGAAAGCCCTCCAGTGATTGAAGAGCCTACCACTGTGCCCATTCAGCAGCACAATCAGGTGTTAGCTGAGCGAGACAGATTGAAGAGGTCAAACGAAGAACTGGAGAAAGAATTGGCTCAGTTCCGAAGCGAGAGAAACGAAGCCGTTCATTCCTTCAAGAGGCAGACAGAGCTGGTGAACCAGCTGGGGACAGACTTGACTAAGCAGATAGCTGAGCATGAGCGCATGGGTCAAGACTTCAAAGCTGTCAATGATGTGCTGGCTACGAAGAAGCAGCACTTGGACGAAGCGTATCGGAGGATATCCAAGTTTAACCAGCACTGGAAGGCCTCCCTAGCCCATAGGAAAGAGCGGGAGGATAAGCTGATGCAACAGATCTCCAAGCTGAAAGCCCAGGTGAAGGCTAATGAGAAGAGGTTTGATGAAGAAACCGCTCGCAGATACGCCGCTGAAGGCCAACTCAACAAGGCTCTTCCTAACCTTAAGGAGCGCAAACTGACGTTTGAATCCAAAAAGCGGAAGTTAGAAGATTGTTTCGGCGAAGGAGCATGGGAAGATTCGGTCGAAGGTCTTCAGTACACCATTATGTAGAGGGAGTTACTCGTCGAAGGGTTGCTCACTCGGCCTGATCATCCGGAAACGAAGGGGGTTGTTAGAAGAGTTTCGCGCCCGTGGCCGAGCTTGACTATTTGTATTCCTTTTGTTTGATCATTGTTGTATGCCGACCATCGTCAGGCTTGTTGGCTGAGGTCACGCTATTGATTCATCTTGTACTCATTGATGTTGTGTACTGCCTTGATGGGCTTTCTTTATATATGAGATGTTATTTCCATGACTGGACTCGGACTTCTTATTATCAACACTGGCACTCAGGCACTAGGATCGGGGGATACCTCCCTAACACACAGACACACGTTTGCATGAAGCATTTGCATAGCAAGCACTTTGTCGTTTTTCCTAACCCTTTTGTGTTTTCAGGTTGCTTCAGGTTGTTCCAGGATTGATCAGAGACCTATTCACCGCTATCCGACCAGAGAAAATCAAACCAGAATCATGGAGCAAGTGCAAACTGATGTTCAAGAACTCCGCAAAAGAATGGATCGCTTCATGGAGCTCATGCAAGCGGTCGCCAATGGCCAAGATCAGCTCAGAACCTTGGTTCAGCCTCTGATTTCAAGGGTCGATAGCAATGGCGTACTCCATGGTGGGACCGTGCCTACCCCTCCACTAGTTGAAACTCCTCAGAATGGAGTCCCCGTGACCGGGGGGAATGGCAGTGCCAACGACAATGTGATAGCTAACATGGGACTCAATGGTAATCCGACGGGCGTCGGTAATGGGAATTTTGAAGTTAATGTCAATGCTGGGCTGGGCAACGGCAATGCAGGTGTTGGAAATCTGTTTGGGCCTCAGCCGTGGTTAGAAGATCGTCAGGACGATGTGTTCTCTCAGAGAGGTGCTGTAGGCGAGCTGACTGTTGAAGCACGTCTAAGGTTCAAGGCACTCGAGGACAAGATGAGGAGTATCGAGAACCAGAACACCCTGGGCGTTGATATGTCCAAGTTGGGACTGATTGCTGATTTCAAGGTGCCTCCCAAGTTCAAGGTACCTGACTTTGAAAAGTATAAGGGCACCACTTGCCCTCGCGTCCATCTGAGATCATACTACCGGAAAATGTCAGCTCATTCTGAGGACGAGAAGTTGCTGATGCACTTCTTTCAGGACAGTCTGTCCGGACCCTCCCTCGAATGGTACATGAGTCTGGAACCTACCAGTGTACGCACGTGGAAGGACCTTGCTGAAGCATTTGTGCACCACTACCAATACAACAGTGACTTGGCCCCGAACCGAGTCCAACTGCAGAATCTGTCGCAAAGGAACAACGAAGGTTTCAAGGAATACGCCCAGCGATGGCGTGAATTGGCAGTCAGGGTTCAGCTGCCAATGGTTGAACGTGAGCTTGTGCAGATGTTCGTAGCCACCCTCCCAGGGGTTTATTACGAGAAATTGGTCAGCAGTATGTCCGGAACCTTCTCAGATCTCATTATCACGGGTGAGCACATCGAAAACGGGATCAAACTGGGGAAAATTCAAGGTGAGTCATTCTCAGCTGGAGGAGGCAGAAAGAAACCTTATGGTGGCAAAAGACGGGAAGGAGAAACGAGCGCTGTGTCCAACGCTCGAAGGAAGGGAAAAGGCCCTCACCAACAGGTGGCCAGTATAACTATCTCGGCATTTCAACAGCCGCAACAGCAACAACTGAATCAACAAGGGTACAAAAAGTACCAAAATCGGGCACCTCTCTCGAGCCGTCACCTCGAGACACCGTCCATGTCGTACGCTCAACTGTTACAGACTCTGCTTCAGTTACAACTAATCCAGAAGAGAACCTTGGCTCCCTTGACAGGGGCACCTCCGCCAGGTTATAACGCGAATGCAACTTGTGAGTTTCACTCAGGGGCACCAGGCCATACAATAGAGAATTGCAAAGCCTTCAAGCACAAGGTGCAGGACATGGTGGACGCTAAGATCATCAACTTCTCCGATAATGTGCCAAATGTCACGAAGAACCCTATGCCGAATCATAGGGGAGGTGGAGTAAACGCCATTATTGAAGACGAGAGTTTGGCTTTGTTGACTGACGTCAGAGATTTGAAGACGCCGCTTAGCTTCGTTAAAGCTAAGTTGATGAAAAGAGGTTTCTTTCCAGGTTGTGGAGAGCTGTGTATGGGCTGTGCGACAAGTCCTGATGGATGTGAACAGTTGATAGAGGGGATTCAAAGTCTGATGACTGAAGGGATCTTACAGTTTAGCCGAAGGGCCGAAAGCGGATCGGGAGAGGTAATGCTGAAGCAAGATGATGAGGTTGCCACCATCACCATCCCTCGCCAGACGATAACTATTTCTGCACCCAGGCCGCCCACGATTACCATCACCAAAGCTGGGCCGATGCCTTTCGAAAGCACTAATGCTGTCCCATGGCATTATGGGGCAGAGCTCTACTGCAACGGACAGAAGTTGGAACTAGAACCGTTTGGGTCGTCTGTGGAGAACCTATCGGGCATCAGTGATATCACTCGCAGCGGAAGAGTGTTTGCGCCACCAGAGGTCGTGGCAGACAAAGCGGACAGAGCTGACGCAACTGATAAAGGTAAAAGTAAAGTCGTTGAAGAGATCCCTCGTGGGGTAGAAAAAGACTTACTCGTTAAAGACGCTGAGGAATTTATAAGGTTGATTAAAAAGAGTGACTACAAGATCGTGGATCATCTCCATCAGACACCCTCGAAGATTTCCATCCTGAATTTGTTGTTGTGTTCTGAAGCACATCGCAACGTGCTGCTGAAGGTGTTAAACGCCGCATATGTACCGCAGGAAATATCGGTAAACTAGTTAGAGGAGGTCGTAGCCCACGTAAATGCTGGAAATGGGTTAGGGTTCACTGACCTAGAGCTGACGCCGAAGGGGAGGAATCACAATAGCGCTCTGCACATCTCGATAGAGTGTAGAGGAACGATTATGTCTCACGTGTTGGTAGACACAGGGTCGTCGCTCAATGTTCTTCCGAAGAAGGCATTAATGAAGTTAGATACTCGTGGAGTGATTTGCACACCCAGTGATCTGGTTGTGAAAGCGTTCGACGGAACCAAACGCCATGTTTTCGGGGAGGTGACGTTGCCAATCCAAGTCGGGCCGGAAACATTCGACGCGATCTTTTACATTATGGACATCATGCCTGCCTACAGCTGTCTCTTGGGCCGGCCATGGATCCATTCGGCAGGTGCCGTGACCTCCACGTTGCACCAGAAGCTCAAGTACGCTGTCGGAGGTAGAATTGTGACTGTGTGTGGTGAGGAAGACATAATGGTGAGCCATTTGTCGTCCTTCAAGTATGTTGAGATGGATGGGGAAATCCACAAAACCCTATGCCAAGCGTTCGAAGCTGTTAAAGTCAAGGACGTAGCTCCTGTAGCCACTGAGAAGCCAGAGATGACTCTCTCTTCCTTCAAGGAAGCCCGGGCTGTTGTTCAAGCCGGATCTACCCCAGGCTGGGGACGAATTTTGGAGATACCTAACAAGCAAGACAAGTTTGGGCTAGGATATTCTCCTGGAGCTGAAGCCTCCTCTTCTAGCAGTGCATCGCGAGCTAAAGGGCCGATCCAGTTTACTAGTGGCGGGGTGATATTTGAAAGCGTCAACGCGGTGTCTGAAGACAGCGGAGACAGCGACTGTGACCTAGACTCTTGAATCCAGCCAAGCAAGCCAGGCGAGAGCCTCAACAATTGGTCCGTCAAGGATATCATCCAGATGACAAGCAAAGAGTAATGATTTACTTTTCCCAGTCATTGTACAACCCTATGTCCTACCCGGGGCATAGAGGTTTTATTGTCAGGGCCTCGTTCGATTATGTACATGCATTTTATCAATAAATCAAAAGGCGTATTTCTTCGTATTCAAACGTTGTGGTCTCTGTTATTCCTGTTTTATATTTGTTTTTGAAAAACAATAAAATGGCAATGAGGTTTGTGCTAACCTGCATATCCTTATTTTAAGCTTAACCCTTGTTATTGCAGGATCCACATAACAGATGACATCGACTCTGGACCTTCTACGACTCACTTCGACTTCGATTGCCCGATCTATCAAGTCGAAGAAGAGATTGATGAAGACGAAGACCTTCCTGAAGAGTTGGCCCGCTTGTTGAAACAAGAAGAGAAGGTTATTCTGCCTCATGAAGAGGAAATCGAGATTGTGAATCTGGGTTCTGAAGAACTAGTCAGGAATGTTAGGATAGGGGCTGCATTGCAGAGTGATGTCAAGCAGAGATTGGTCGAGATGCTAAGAGAGTATAGTGACGTTTTTTCTTGGTCATACGAAGATATGTGTCGCTACTGCGAAAATCGGCGCCGGCTGAACAGAAGAGTCGCCACCATGCGTTATTTATCCCAAAGGAGGGGAAAGGAAACGCTCGAGGTAAACCTACCGCAAACGGGGAAAGGAATGGTCATCGCAACCAAATCCTGGATTCGGGAGTCGGTTACGCAAGGGGAAGGTATTAGCACCCCTCACGTCCGTCGTACTCGACGGGATACACGCTTGTTTTCTGGTACGGATTGTTATTCTATCTATTCTACAGGTCTGGGGTTAAAATAAAATAAAATGACTCGGCAAAGTATCGCACTTTATGCCTACGTATTCCCGTCTGGAACGAGAAATCAGAGTCAACGTAGTTCGCCTACCTACGGGAAAGGAGGGGAAGGTTGCTCGCTAGGATATCGCATCCTATGCCTACGTACTTTCATACAGCATGAAAGATCAGAGCAAACGTAGTTCGGGCCATGTACGACACACGTCTGTTTTGATTGCTTTTACCTCCTTCTAAAAAAGGGTTTTCTTTGATTACTGGTCCAAGCAGACATTTGATGAGTTCACATTCTTTTACGGAAGAAGTGTCTTTTATTGTGTTTGAAATATTTATTGTGTTTTTCTGTTTGTTTTGAGGAAGAAGAGACAGAACTCTACCTATGGTTGCAAAGGGAATCACACTAACCTAATGTTATCATGCATGGGTTAAGACCTAAAGTCTATCATGCTCCTCTCTTGCACAGAGAGAAACAGAGATCCTAAGGGATAAACGGAAACAGAAACAACAGCATATATACAATAAAGCAGTAAAATGCATGGATGCAGCAATACAAGCGAGGCAAGGGAGTCCCACTCAACCTCGAACCTAGAAAACAACAGGCAAAAGCGAACAAAATTCGCTTTCAACCTAACAGATTAATCAGCAAGCAATACAATCAGGGAAATTCAAACAATACATCAAAAATTATAAACAGCAAAAATAAACAGCAAACAGCAATCTTCATCAACATCTGTCTTCAAGTCATCTTCAACCATCTACAGGCTTCAAGCAAGCATCAGTCTTCATCTTCACAGCCTTCAAGCAAGGGCTCTGTCTTCAATCTTTCAGGTCTTTTCTTCAAGTTTCACTCTCCAAGATGAGCAGCAGTCAACAAAAATTATATAATAGGGGAAGTCTAGCATTTTCTAAGGGATCTATCACTTACCCATAATATCCCTATAGTCCCATCTCCTAATTTGTCCTAAAAAAACCCAAAAAGAAACATGTTTTGTTATACCTATATTATATTCACAACCTTAAATGACTAGCCTAATATTTTCTAACCAAACTACCTAAAATAAATCCTAAAAAATTGGTATAAAAATCAAGGGAGCACCTAATATCCACATCTAGTTATACTAAAAAAGTGACCTAAAAAAAGATCATGGGAACTACCTAAAAGAAATTCTACAAAAACTATCTACAAACTATATCTATTTAAAATCAATTAAAATGTAAAATATAAGTAAAAAAAACTAAACTGTTATTTTTTAATCACTTAAATTTTCTTCAAGTCCATATTAAACTAATGCAAAAACTCTCATATCAAAATTCCTATTTTTCTATTTAATATGGATTTTATAAAAATGCAAAACAAAATGAATTAAAACAAAATTCAAATGGAAGCCAGGGGGTGCAAGCAGCATAAGCGCCTAGTTCAATATCACATGGGCCAGGTACTCAGGGGTGTGCATAGCAAAACAACTAGGCCCAGAATTAAAACTAAATTTAATCACAAAATCAAAAGGAAAAAGAACACGTGCGCGGTGCGAATAACACGAAATTATAGTTCAAAATGACTATGGGCCCCGTGTGGGGGGGTGTTGAAAGAAAATTGAATACTAAGCCCAGGAGGGGCTTTTAATGAAACGGTGCGTTCTGTGTTTCTAACTTCCCTCCAAACTCAGCTTTGAATCGTGGCCGATGGATCATCATTTCAGTCAACAGAGTCTATTCAATCCAACGCTTCCCAGCTCGTCTCCAACCTTAAACCTAGGGTTTCTATCAACAGCCATGGAAACAGAACTCAACACATTATCTTCTCCTCATTCGTGCAAGCTCAATTCTTAACCAAATTCCAACATGTAAAAAGCAAACTCATTCCAAATTTGTCCAGGAATTCACTCATATCATTGGTTTCAATTGTGGTGCCCTAGAACTCAAAACCCGATGCCAACCTCCAACAATGGTGCATGAACAAATCTCAGTATTCTCCAATTTCTTGATATCAAAACAATCACCTTCTATCACTGATCAACCTAAGCCAAAGAACTAATGCTAACACTCAATATTAAGAGAGTTCTATGTCAAAACAGTTTTTATACTCATCCCTCGACCTCCATCAAATCTCATCAAAGTCTCCAGAAAAGTTCATCTAACCACCTAGATCATGTCTAGCCTAACAAATACACTTCATGCTAACTAAATCAGGCCAAATTGAGAGATATACTAACCTGGTACAGAAGATGAAAACAGATGATGAATTCTTCACTTCAAGTCCAGCAATGATCCAGGATCAATCAATGTATGTGGATCTTGTTTCTGTTTGCAATGATCTTTGCTCAAATGCCATGAATTGCCATAACCAACTCTTCTTGCACTTGGATGAGAAAATTTGCAGCACACGAATCTTGCTTCAACTCACTCAAATCTTGCTTGTAATATGATTAGTGATGATTATTGAGTATGATAGAATCAAAACTTTGAAGAATGATGAAGAATTGAGAGAATTTGAGTGTGATTTGCACAAAAGCAAAATGAAATGCAACTCTGAAATTTCTACCAAAATGAATCACCAACCCTGCATTGAATGAGCTCTAGGGTTTATATAGATGTGAATGGAAAGTTCTGGAAGATGCTGGAAGCTCCTTACACATTGATCCCTTGTGATTTGGCATATGTTTCTTCTTTTACAAGTAACTTGAGATAACTTCCAAATTCTGTTCATAACTCAAAAATCCACTATTGCCAATGTTCTCAAAACATTAATTCCAATCAAAATGACCTATAATTTCATCCCATTTGGACATGTATTGCAAAATCTCATTTTTTAAGTCACTTTTATTCATTAAATTCACCTTTATTTGGCCAAATTTGCAACCTTGAGCTATGCGCATTTTCCAACTTCCATGACCACTTTTCTAGACTCAAAATGTCATTTGGAACAACTTTTATGTTGAACATGTTTCCATTTGAGACTTGCAAGTATGAGTTTTAGGCATATGCTTGAAATGACCCATATTTCCAAATGACCAAAATACCCTTTGCTTGCCAAAGTCATAGGTAGAGTTCCACAAATCATATGAAGGTATACCATACCTTTATAGAAAGCTAAGAGCATGAGGAACAACTTTCATGTTGTACAGAAATCCATTTGAAAGCTCCTTGAGGGGTAAAAGTTGCTTGGAAGCCAAGTGACTTTCACAGACAAATTTCAGTGTCCTCAGATGACCTGTAACTTGCGAGGACCATAACTTGAGTTCTATAAATCTCATTGATGTCTTCCACCACTAAAATTAAAGGTCTTGAGATAATCTACAAGTTTCATGTTGGCCAAGGATCCATTTGAGACTTGCATTTTGAATTATCTTTCTTGGAAGTTTGACCTAAATCAGGGGATTTTACACAGAAACCCTAATTCAGAAACCTCTCTTCTTCTTGATTTCTATTGATTCCTCCTTGGCACAACACCACATCCATATCTATATGTCAAATGAGGCATCCCACATCTTTCAAACAGACCTTGATGCCCTTCAATCAAGCAATTGACCTAGGGTTGACCCAGGGTTGACCCAGATGAAACCCTAGTTGACTATCTTCAACTGCAGCTCTTGTAATCACATCAATGACTTGTCTCACTTTCAAAATGACCCTCTAGGTCTTCCATGATGTCTGTATACCCTCCATAACCTCAATTCATGACTCCCAACTTCTCTTATACTCTTCAAATACCCTGAAGATAGGAGATAAATCCACTGCTTGATCCACTGACTTCTCAGATGATGACTTGGATAAGATTGAATTTGAATAAGAATCACTTGTTATGCCCATAGGGATAAGAATTGCATTTGGTCCCTTGTTGGATGGCTTGCCCATGCTATGCTATGCAGATGAATTAGTTATGTACATGACCCTTTATGCAAATGACAATGCAATTGAAACATAAGATCAGGTGGAATAAGTTGAGCAAATTTTAGGGTGCAACAGCTACCCCTATTCAAGCGACTTGGACCCGACTGGGTGAAACGCCCGGAGCCTTCAGACATTCGAGGTACAAGACGATTGAATACTAAGAACCCGAAAATTTGCCAACCGCAGAAATAAACTGCACCACTGTTTGGGGAACGACATCCACCAACTGAATCTGGTTGTTACGACAACAATTGATCCGACGTTTGATAATTCTGATTTCAACTTCAACCACCTATGTAACGCCACAGGTACTGAACACTTTTCGCAAAACACCTCTGTCTACAACTGGACTAACCTTATCAACACAAGAAAAGAGACAAATTCGTCAACACGAATAGAGATTCTGTTGTCACAGGAGTAACCTTGTCCACATCTGGACCCAAATTTCGCCAAATCACGAATAAACACAAATCTGTCCACGTCAGGACTCACATTACGGAAAAATCCCGGCGCTTTCGCTAGGGAAACATTTCTATCTAATCACAGGAAACTCCATCCGTCTACCCATACGGGCAAACCATCTGTCTAAACACAGGAAACTTCATCCGCCTATTCATACGGGAAATACTCTGCCGAATACAGGAAAATAACTCTGCCCTTGCTACGGGTAAACACTCTGCCGAATACAGGAAAATATCTCCGCCTCTGCTACGGGTAATACTCTGTCGAATACAGGAAAATATCTCCGCCTCTGCTACGGGTAATACTCTGTCAAATACAGGAAAATATCTCCGCCTCTGCTACGGGTAATACTCTGTCAAATACAGGAAAATATCTCCGCCTCTGCTGCGGGTAATACTCTTTCAAATACAGGAAAATATCTCCGCCTCTGCTATGGGTAATACTCTCCCAAATACAGGAAAATATCTCCGCCTCTGCTGCGGGTAACACTCTGTCAAATACAGGAAAATATCTCCGCCTCTGCTACGGGTAATACTCTGTCACATAAGGAAAATATCTCCGCCTCTGCTGCGGGTAATACTCTGCCAAATACAGGAAAATATCTCCGCCTCTGCTGCGGGTAACACTCTGTCAAATACAGGAAAATATCTCCGCCTCTGCTACGGGTAACACTCTGTCAAATACAGGAAAATATCTCCGCCTCTGCTGCGGGTAACACTCTGTCAAATACAGGAAAATATCTCCGCCTCTGCTGCGGGTAACACTCTGTCAAATACAGGAAAATATCTCCGCCTCTGCTGCGGGTAATACTCTGTCAAATACAGGAAAATATCTCCGCCTCTGCTGCGGGTAATACTCTGTTGAATACAGGAAAATATCTCTGCCTCTGCTACGGGTGATACTCTGTCAAATACAGGAAAATATCTCTGCCTCTGCTACGGGTAATACTCTGTCAAATACAGGAAAATATCTCCGCCTCTGCTGCGGGTAATACTCTGTCAAATACAGGAAAATATCTCTGCCTCTGCTGCGGGTAATACTCTGCCAAATACAGGAAAATATCTCCGCCTCTGATGCGGGTAATACTCTGTCGAATACAGGAAAATATCTCCGCCTCTGATGCGGGTAATACTCTGTCGAATACAGGTTTTCTGCCTATCTTTGCAGCAGCTAACTCCATCAATCACATGGGTAACATAATATGAGTCTAGTCTTCCAATTTTCAGTGCTGACATGGCAGCAAATCTGAGAAGGACTCTACTGGGGATTTTCTGATTCCACACTGCCAGACAACTTCCAAAAAATCGATGCACGTAATCTTTTGGTGCTGTCACAACAACACCCTTGAAGAAATACTCCGCTGGAGGGGTAAGAGAAACTTAATCAAGCAACTCTGTGGGGAATAATGCCACAATTGACATTATCATTACACATCTCACGCCGAGATCCTGAATGTTTGGTAATTAATTTGAGCAAGAGCTCTCTCCACCTGCCAGGGAAACAATACTTGAAAACAAACGGTTAACCAACCTGGTTTATGTTTCAGAATGCATATGTTTGACAATGGCGTAATGCTCCATTCGACATGGAAATCATACGCGTTTTTTATTTGGTGGATGCAAGCATGACACTATATGCCAATGCAGATGCAGGCTCGAACTGCCGGGATACAAAAAACCGCTTCAGCAAAATAAATGCTGAAGACAATGCCAATTCCTCTGGGGGTAACCAGGTGTCACAGAATTATTCCAGCAAAATAAATGCTGGAAGAGTGAAGCCCGCTTTGCTGAGGAATAACTGAATGCACCAATCATGATTGGACTTTTTGCTGGGGAGTGAACGGGTATCACACGGTATTCCGGAAAAATAAATGCCGGGACACACAACCAACTCTGTCGGGAGAGCTTTAACCTTCGAGTTCTACTGGGAGGAAAGAAAACACTTGCTGAAAAGAGAAAACTCCGCTGGGACGAAACGACCCTCTTGGGGAAAATCAACTGACTCCGCTGGGGGAGAGTAAATGACCCTACTAGGAAGGGTAAACTGTCTAAGTACAGCTCTCGAGTTGGAAATGTTAATCTTCTGAGGCTAAACCACTCTGCTCGGGATGGGGGATCCTTTTGGGGGACACCACACTGTCTGAATACAGCCTTTGATCTGGGAATCGTCAATTCTGCTGAGAGTAAACGACTTTGCTGGAGAATGTCCTTCGGCTAAGCTGCAACTAGCTGGAGAATTTGATCCTTCTTCAGTAAGGAACATTGTCATCTCAGAAGCGCGACCTGCATGGGGATTCACTTCACGTAACGATCAAGCCTTTTCGTTACGAGCTTCTGGTTAGGACTCTTCGATCTTTGTACCCTGACGGTTAGATCTGAACTGTTTCTGTACGTCAAACCCCAAACTGATGTCCCAACAACATCTTTTGTTTTTAGGGTGATCTGCCCCGGTCTTGCGATAATCTTTTGCCCCTGATCGACTGATTCGTGGAGCAGCGCCCAGAGCCGCGAGAGATTTGCCAAATCTCGACCTAATTGCCCCAGATTAACTGATTCTCGAATGTACGACTTTACTGGGGATAAACGAACGTGCCAAGTAGGCTGGGGCTTTTGTACATCCGTGGTAGGTCATACGCTCCTGATGCTGGACAATACCCTGCCTGACTTCACGGCTTCTAGTAGAAGGGTCACGATTTCCCGCCATTCGTCTTAAACTTGAATATTGGCTGAATATGCTCAAGTAGCTCTGAGTAACACTGATGTAGAAGAACAGTTCTTTCGCCTCTGTTATGCCCCGGCCTGCAGGAAAATCTGTACCCTGGCGGTTTAATATGAACTGCTCCCAGCATTCTGAACTTCCGCGAGATACTTCGACTCGAACGTCTCTCGAATAAAGATGACCCCTGCGCTCTTAGGATGGCATGCCCCTGTCTGCAATGACTTTGCCTTAATCTGGTTCTTGGAAAAACCCACTCTGAACCGAAAGCACCTTGCTACAATACGACCTTGCGGTGGCTTACCCCGGTGTTTCCCTCAATTCAACAACTATCAACATAGTGACTTGCCCCTGAACGAGCGTTGAGCGACTTAACCTGCCCTGATCAAACATAGCATTCTGGATAACTGCCCCTGATTGGCTCTCGAGAAGATTCGCTTCTGATCAACTGCTTCTCAAGTAAACTGCCCCATAATCAACCGCTGCTTCGGGACTTTTCCTCAGACTAATTGATTCCGAACTTACTGGAAGTCAATGCCCCAGATTTACAAGGTTTCACAACATACACCATTCTGATCCAGACTGTTGAATTATTCAATCCTGTTCGATTATTCCCTGTTGGAATTTCTTTCTTGTCAACTGCTAACCTGCAAGTAAAATTGTTCAGTCCCGAATGGTAATTTTAATGCAGTGTTCATGCAAATTTTGAAAAAAATGTGTTGTCACTCATTTACGTGTCATGACTGTGAGTGACGAATGAACCAATAGTTCAAACGCCGTGCTGATTTGATCAGTGGAAAAAAAATACACCAAGGATATGATTAGCAAATCATGAAGGAGTCAGGTTACTCAACCTTATCGTAATGCGCTTTCAAAATAAACCCTGCCTCAATTAGGTCTTTTAAGGGTTGTATCGTGGTCGGGTTCACGGTTCGTGAAACAAAGGATATTTGGCTCAAATTTTGATTTGTACCCACCCCTTCTACGTGATGATCTCCGATCCTAATGTTCAGTTAACTTGGCTCGAGCGCTCGCCTCTTCGAGAGGTATGTTGAATGGTGAGAACCATAGTTAAGGAAAACTCACAAGGTTTTCGGAGTAACAGTTACTTCTTTTCATTTTCGGTGTCAGTATCTACACGACCTTGTGACTTGTTCGAGGATTTCTCTTTTTATATCCTTTCTTTTCGTTCTTTCGATTCCCTAACTTTTTCCTGGACTGACTCCCTTTGAGTTCTTTTCGATTTCTTCTTTTGAAGTCCAGCGGGATGCCCTAATTTTTGCCTAAGTATTAGCTTTCCAGCTTTTTCTTTTTCTTTTTACTTAGCGGACTTTCTTTTTCTTTCTTTTTTTTTTCTTGGAACAAAGTCGTGTGACACTGATTGTCTTAATTGCTTCGAAAGGATGGTAACTGTCTCACTCCTGATTGGTGAGGTTTAACCATTGTGGTTGGCAATATACGACCTCTTGAGAGGTATAGACTGATTGGTCCTCGAAAGGCAACACTCCTCTGTAAGACTTGAACACTCGGTCAAGCTAACTGACAACTACCCTGCCCCGGGTTAAGATGTGAGGGTTTAAAAGTCCGAAAAACTTCTACTTCTTGGCTCGAAGTGGTTAACAAGGGACTAACTCCTTATATCTCCAGTGTTTGGGGATTTGAAACAATGCCTTGTACGTCATCGGCAAGGTTTTATCTGAAAGCATACGATCATCGGTTATGCGTTTATTTCGTCGTCCTCCCTTCAATCTTTGCTAATCACAGTGATAAAGTGGAGTAAATAAAATGCAATTGTCAATGCAATGCAATAAATGAGTGACAGCGACATGATTAATTCAGAAAAATGCATGGTCACTTTATTAATATCACCGTTCGAAACAAACAATGTTTACAGCAAGTAGTAACTAACAGAAAAGAAACTACAAATGCAAATGATAAAAAGTCCGAGGACTGCCAATGCTGAGGGTGCCCTCCTGTCTGGACCACTAGCTTCTTGAAAAGGACCCTCTGAATCTACGAGCTTAGACACATGAGAGGTTGGCATGAACAAACAAAACTCCTTCTGGAAAGGAAATGTACTCTTGGTCGATCAACTGTTGTACTTTTGCCTGAAAAGCTTTGCAATCTTCCGTCGAATGCCCCGGAGATCCACCATGGTAATCACACTGAGCATGGGGATTTCACCCTGGAGGGTAAGGCTCTGGAACAGGCTTAAGAGCTTTAGGTTCCACCAAAGAATTCTGAATCAAATGCGGAAGAATCTGGCTATACGGCACAGGCACTGGATGGAAAGGAGCTTTCCTTCGTTCCAAATTGTTGCGAGGTCGATTCTGATTCTGACGCTGATTCTGATAACCTCGGCCACGAGTTCGCTGATTAGCATGAGGAGCGACATAACGTTCCTGATAGGGTGCCCCAGGCACAGTGATCTGTCCAGCGTAACAAGCCACAGGAGATACTGATCCAACAGATTTCACCACTCCATCTCGAGGATATCCAACATCTGACATGATTGCATTGATCACAGCTCCTTCTTCATTCTGATAGTCATAAAGAGATTCAGCTTCACTAGCCTGACTGTTTGACGTAACTCCAAGCATTCTTTCGAGGTACGGGCTCTCCAGGGAGTGTACAAACATGCTCATTAACTCTCGGTCGAGGAGCGGCGGCTTTACTCTGGCAGCAAATTCTCTCCATCTCTGAACATACTTCCTGAAAGGTTCATCGTTCCTTTGAGACAATTCTTGCAACTGCATGCGACTAGGAGCCTCATCAAGATTGTAGTCATACTGCTTCAGGAAAGCATCGGCTAAATCCGCCCATGATCGGATCCGATCACTCTCTAACTGCATATACCAACCCAGATATGCCCCAGTCAGACTATCTTGAAAGCAGTGAATCATCAGCTTGTCGTTAGGCACGAACGAAGTCATTCTCCGGCAGAACATAACCAAATGTAGCTTCGGACAGCTATCCCCTTTGTACTTCTCGAAATTGGGCGGTTTGAACTTTGGAGGCAATACAAGACCTGGCACTAAACACATGCTCGCAACATTCAGATCAAGAGTGTTCTTATTCACCAAGGCAGCAATCTGGTCTTCCAACGTCTGAAGTCTTCCCATATACTCAGCAGTCAGTGGATTCTGAATATCAACCTGTGGAACAACTCTCGGAGGTGGCAAAATCCTTGGAGAATCTGGCGTAGAGAAAGTGAAATTGTGATACTCGGAGTCATTGAGAGAATATGAACCTCTGACAGGGGTTTGCACAGGCTGAGCAACATTGTTCATCTGAGCTCTTTGACCATTGTTATCTCCTCTAGGCATAGCTGTGATGTCTTCCCTAATCTGACTCACCTGGTGTTTCAACAATTCGAACTCCGCCCGAGTAATAACCAAGTTCTGCTCTCCTGAAGCCATGATCTATCCCAATACTAACTCAAGTCCAATGCGAATGTCGGGGAATCAACTGATGAAGCAGACAAAAACAGGTAAGCTCCCTGTTTCGGATGAGGATGAATATGCAAAATGAAATGCAAATGCAAACAGTCATGCAAAAATGCAAAATGCACACACAAGGGACCAAGTGCCCCTGGCTGAGAAGAATCCACCATACTGGTCTTAGCCAGACCCATAACACTGCTTGAACCTGGTGTCAGCAAACCAAAACAATGCTCGAACCTGGTCTTCAACAGACCCTGTAAAGCTGCCTTCACATATCACTGAATCTCAATCAAGAAAACCGGTAATCTGGAAGTCAAGTTACCTGCATGCCCAACCCCTCTCACAGGTAGGTGTCCTAGCAACTGACAATGGTACGGCATCCTATGCGGTCGTCGGTGTCACAGACTTTCAGGGTTGATGATACGATTCCCAGAAGGAGTGGCATCATCAAATCCTGAAGAGGCCTCACTTAGCCAACTTCCAATTGATCGGTTCCCGGAGTCGACAATTCAACTAACCAACAACCCCTTCGACCCAAAGGGTAGAAAAAGAAGCCAACCAGAAGAACCTCGTCCGAGTGTGGATTTTGTGGGACACTAATGCAAGCAAAGCCGGCACGCGCCCACTACTTTCCACTCTAATTCTAAGTGCACTCAAGCCCAGGTCCGACTTATCTCTCAATCATAGAACACCCGTCACAACCCCAATACAGCCATAATAACAATAATATAATGCTGAAAGTAAATGACAGAAAAAATAAATCCATACAAAATCCTCGACGGGAAAAAAAGCGTTAGGATTGACTCGCGTAGGGGACCGTTAGATCCCAAATGCATAAGGAACTATCACAATCCTTAGCAGCCAGGGGACGTTGGATCCCCAGCAGAGTCGCCAGTTGTCGCTACTGCGAAAATCGGCGCCGGCTGAACAAAAGAGTCGCCACCGTGCGTTATTTATCCCAAAGGAGGGGAAAGGAAACGCTCGAGGTAAACCTACCGCAAACGGGGAAAGGAATGGTCATCGCAACCAAATCCTGGATTCGGGAGTCGGTTACGCAAGGGGAAGGTATTAGCACCCCTCACGTCCGTCGTACTCGACGGGATCCACGCTTGTTTTCTGGTACGGATTGTTATTCTATCTATTCTACAGGTCTGGGTTTAAAAGAAAATAAAATGACTCGGCAAAGTATCGCACTTTATGCCTACGTATTCCCGTCTGGAATGAGAAATCAGAGTAAACGTAGTTCGCCTACCTACGGGAAAGGAGGGGAAGGTTGCTCGCTAGGATATCGCATCCTATGCCTACGTACTTTCATACAGCATGAAAGATCAGAGCAAACGTAGTTCGGGCCACGTACGACACGCGTCTGTTTTGATTGCTTTTACCTCCTTCTAAAAAAGGGTTTTCTTTGATTACTGGTCCAAGCGGACATTTGATGAGTTCACATTCTTTTACGGAAGAAGTGTCTTTTATTGTGTTTGAAATATTTATTGTGTTTTTCTGTTTGTTTTGAGGAAGAAGAGACAGAACTCTACCTATGGTTGCAAAGGGAATCGCACTAACCTAATGTTATCATGCATGGGTTAAGACCTAAAGTCTATCATGCTCCTCTCTTGCGCAGAGAGAAACAGAGATCCTAAGGGATAAACGGAAACAGAAACAACAACATATATACAATGAAGCAGTAAAATGCATGGATGCAGCAATACAAGCGAGGCAAGGGAGTCCCACTCAACCTCGAACCTAGAAAACAACAGGCAAAAGAGAACAAAATTCGCTTTCAACCTAAAAGATTAATCAGCAAGCAATACAATCAGGGAAATTCAAAAAATACATCAAAAGTTATAAACAGCAAAAATAAACAGCAAACAGCAATCTTCATCAACATCTGTCTTCAAGTCATCTTCAACCATCTACAGGCTTCAAGCAAGCATCAGTCTTCATCTTCACAGCCTTCAAGCAAGGTCTCTGTCTTCAATCTTTCAGGTCTTTTCTTCAAGTTTCACTCTCCAAGATGAGCAGCAGTCAACAAGATGAGATGGATGTTAAACAATCAGTTGCCTACCAAGGGTGGCCTACTGACTGTTAACATGATATAGATAGTTTTCTCTCAAAAGTTCTATCTTTTAAATACATTCACTAATCCTTCCAAAGGAAGGAGGTGGGTATTTAAAATAGACTTTGAATCATAGAGAAGGAATGGAGGCAAACAAGACCTTCCATGTTTGTGAATCAAGTTCCTATTCTAGAGTTCTACCTAACTCCTAGATCCTATAACCTTCAACAGCAGCCAGCAAGAGATACTCTTCATCAACTCTGGAAATTGATCTTCATTCCTTTTGTCTTCAATGGGCTTCATCAGCAAAGTCTTCAACTCAAACCCAAACCCCAAGCAGGCCCAATACCCCACACAGTCAAACAATAACCCTAAAGAGGGCACACCACACCATCAATCAATTACAAGCATATACTAATAGTATTTATATAATAGGGGAAGTCTAGCATTTTCTAAGGGATTTATCACTTACCCATAATATCCCTATAGTCCCATCTCCTAATTTGTCCTAAAAAAACCCAAAAAGAAACTTGTTTTGTTATACCTATATTATATTCACAACCTTAAATGACTAGCCTAATATTTTCTAACCAAACTACCTAAAATAAATCCTAAAAAATTGGTATAAAAATCAAGGGGGCACCTAATATCCACATCTAGTTATACTAAAAAAGTGACCTAAAAAAAGATCATGGGAAGTACCTAAAAGAAATTCTACAAAAACTATCTACAAACTATATCTATTTAAAATCAATTAAAATGTAAAATATAAGCAAAAAAACTAAACTGTTATTTTTTAATCACTTTAATTTTCTTCAAGTCCATATTAAACTAATGCAAAAACTCTCATATCAAAATTCCTATTTTTCTATTTAATATGGATTTTATAAAAATGCAAAACAAAATGAATTAAAAAAAAATTCAAATGGAAGCCAGGGGGTGCAAGCAGCATAAGCGCCTAGTTCAATATCACATGGGCCAGGTACTCAGGGGTGTGCATATCAAAACAACTAGGCCCAGAATTAAAACAAAATTTAATCAGAAAATCAAAAGGAAAAAGAACACGTGCGCGGTGCGAATAGCACGAAATTATAGTTCAAAATGACTATGGGCCCCGTGTGGGGGGGTGTTGAAAGAAAATTGAATACTAAGCCCAGGAGGGGCTTTTAATGAAACGGTGCGTTCTGTGTTTCTAACTTCCCTCCAAACTCAGCTTTGAATCGTGGCCGATGGATCATCATTTCAGTCAACAGAGTCTATTCAATCCAACGCTTCCCAGCTCGTCTTCAACCTTAAACCTAGGGTTTCTATCAACAGCCATGGAAACAGAACTCAACACATCATCTTCTCCTCATTCGTGCAAGCTCAGTTCTTAACCAAATTCCAACATGTAAAAAGCAAACTCATTCCAAATTTGTCCAGGAATTCACTCATATCATTGGTTTCAATTGTGGTGCCCTAGAACTCAAAACCCGATGCCAACCTCCAACAATGGTGCATGAACAAATCTCAGTATTCTCCAATTTCTTGATATCAAAACAATCACCTCCTATCACTGATCAACCTAAGCCAAAGAACTAATGCTAACACTCAATATTAAGAGAGTTCTATGTCAAAACAGTTTTTATACTCATCCCTCGACCTCCATCAAATCTCATCAAAGTCTCCAGAAAAGTTCATTTAACCACCTAGATCATGTCTAGCCTAACAAATACACTTCATGCTAACTAAATCAGGCCAAATCGAGAGATATACTAACCTGGTACAGAAGATGAAAACAGATGATGAATTCTTCACTTCAAGTCCAGCAATGATCCAGGATTAATCAATGTATGTGGATCTTGTTTCTGTTTGCAATGATCTTTGCTCAAATGCCTTGAATTGCCATAACCAACTCTTCTTGCACTTGGATGAGAAAATTTGCAGCACACGAATCTTGCTTCAACTCACTCAAATCTTGCTTGTAATATGATGAGTGATGATTATTGAGTATGATAGAATCAAAACTTTGAAGAATGATGAAGAATTGAGAGAATTTGAGTGTGATTTGCACAAAAGCAAAATGAAATGCAACTCTGAAATTTCTACCAAAATGAATCACCAACCCTGCATTGAATGAGCTCTAGGGTTTATATAGATGTGAATGGAAAGTTCTGGAAGATGCTGGAAGCTCCTTACACATTGATCCCTTGTGATTTGGCATATGTTTCTTCTTTTACAAGTAACTTGAGATAACTTCCAAATTTTGTTCATAACTCAAAAATCCACTATTGCCAATGTTCTCAAAACATTAATTCCAATCAAAATGACCTATAATTTCGTCCCATTTGGACATGTATTGCAAAATCTCATTTTTTAAATCACTTTTATTCATTAAATTCACCTTTATTTGGCCAAATTTGCAACCTTGAGCTATGAGCATTTGCCAACTTCCATGACCACTTTTCTATACTAAAAATGTCATTTGGAACAACTTTTATGTTGAACATTTTTCCATTTGAGACTTGCAAGTATGAGTTTTAGGCATATGCTTGAAATGACCCATAATTTCCAAATGACCAAAATACCCTTTGCTTGCCAAAGTCATAAGTAGAGTTGCACAAATCAGATGAAGGCATACCATACCTTTCTAGAAAGCTAAGATCATGAGGAACAACTTTCATGTTGGCCAGACATCCATTTGAAAGATCCTTAAGGGGTAAAAGTTGCTTGGAAGCCAAGTGACTTTCACAGACAAATTTCAGTGTCCTCAGATGACCTGTAACTTGCGAGGACCATAACTTGAGTTATATAAATCTCCTTGATGTCTTCCACCACTAAAATTAAAGGTCTTTAGATAATATACAAGTTTCATGTTGGACAAGGATCCATTTGAGACTTTCATTTTGAATTATCTTGCTTGGAAGTTTGACCTAAATCAGGGGATTTTACACAGAAACCCTAATTCAGAAACCTCTCTTCTTCTTGATTTCTCTTGAGTCCTCCTTTTCACAACACCACATCCATATCTATATGTCAAATGAGGCATCCCACATCTTTCAAACAGGCCTTGATGCCCTTCAATCAAGCAATTGACCTAGGGTTGACCCAGGGTTGACCCAGATGAAACCCTAGTTGACTGTCTTCAACTGCAGCTCTTGTAATCACATCAATGACTTGTCTCACTTTCAAAATGACCCTCTAGGTCTTCCATGATGTCTGTATACCCTCCATGACCTCAATTCATGACTCCTAACTTCTCTGATGCTCTTCAAATACCCTCAAGATAGGAGATAGATCCACTGCTTGATCCACTGACTTCTCAGATGATGACTTGGCTAAGATTGAATTTGAATAAGAATCACTTGTTATGCCCATAGGGATAAGAATTGCATTTGGTCCCTTGTTGGATGGCTTGCCCATGCTATGCTATGACCCTTTATGCAAATGACAATGCAATTGAAACATAAGATCAGGTGGAATAAGTTGAGCAAATTTTAGGGTGCAACAATATGCCTGGACTTGATACTGACATCGTGGTCCACCACTTGCCGCTGCGAGAAGATTGTCCTCCCGTTAAGCAGAAGCTTAGAAAGACGTGACCAGATATGACCGTTAAGATCAAAGAAGAAGTGCAAAAGCAGCTTGATGCTGGCTTCTTAGCGGTCACTACTTACCCTCCGTGGGTCGCCAATATAGTGCCTGTACCGAAGAAGGACGGTAAGGTACGAATATGCATCGATTATCAGGATTTGAATAGGGCGAGCCCTAAAGATGATTTCCCGCTGCCTCATATCGATGTGTTGGTCGACAATACAACTTAGTTCTCCGTGTTTTCGTTCATGGATGGCTTCTCCGGTTACAACCAGATCAAGATGGCGCCGGAGGACATGGAGAAAACTACGTTTATCACGCCCTGGGGAACATTTTTCTACAAGGTAATGCCTTTCGGTCTGAAGAACGCAGGGGCCACCCACCAACGAGCAATGGTTACTTTGTTTCATGACATGATTCATCATGTGATTGAGGTCTATGTTGATGACATGATTGCGAAGTCCCAAATGGAGGAGGGACATCTGGTCAATTTGTTGAAGCTTTTTGAGAGGCTTAGGAAGTTCAGGTTGAGGCTGAATCCTAACAAGTGTACTTTCGGAGTACGGTCCGGAAAGTTACTGGGGTTTATCGTGAGTGAAAGAGGCATCGAGGTTGATCCTGCGAAGATTAAAGCGATACAAGAAATGCCAGTGCCAAAAACAGAAAAAGAAGTTCGTGGTTTCTTGGGAAGAATAAACTACATTTCCAGGTTTATTTCTCAGCTCACAGCCACGTGTGAACCGATGTTCAAACTATTAAAGAAAGATCAGGCGATTATCTGGAACGAGGATTGCCAGAAGGCATTCGATAAGATAAAACAGTATCTGCAGGAACCTCTGATCTTGATACCCCCAGTGGCCAGACGACCATTAATCATGTACTTGACAGTTCTTGAGAATAGTATGGGGTGTTGTTGCACCCCAAAATTTGACCGACTTCTTTTTACCTAGCTTATGTTTCATTTCATTCACATTAGCATTATCATTTGTATTTCATTGACATGTATGCAGGAGATCAAGAGGTATGAGTACCAATCAAGAGCTATACAAGAATATTAAGCTAGCCAAGAAGGTTATTCAAGTATTCAAGGGTAGATATCTTTGTCAGAGAAGTTAGAAGATCCTCAGAGAGAGTGGTTGAAACCAAAGTTGTGTGCCTCCTAACTTGAGAGTTATGGGAAGCTCCTCAGATGATTCTGAAGCTATGAAGAAAGACTTGAAGCCTTGAGAGAGCTTATGAGGTGTCTTGAAAGCCATCATGAAGCCTAGATAGGTCATTGTGCAAGTTTAAGAGAACTCAGCCATGAGTGGTGTAATTAGGGTTTGACTGGGTCAACCCTAGGTCAACTGATGATTTGGAGAGGGTTGAGACCTAAAACAAGAGCCATGTGATCATGGATTGATGCATTGAGATTCTATAAGGATGATTCCAAGGTCAACTCATCATGATTGAAGAGTTTGAGAAGTTTCAAGCTAGAGTTTCTAGGGCTTGACAGTGTAAAATCCCCTAGTTTGACCCCTATCTTCAAGGCAGTTTATCTTAAGATGTGATTGTCATCTCATCTTTCCCCCAACATGAATGTTGTAGATCTTGTTCTTAGCTTTAATTGTAGTACTAGAAGTCCTTGATAGGATTTGTAGAGCTCAAGTTATGACTTTGACAAGTTACAGGTCATCTGAGGTATGTGAATCTGGGGCCTTGAAAGTCACCCAACTTGCATCAAACTTTTGCCCAAGAAGGATGCTTCCTATGACCGTTTGGTCAACATGAATGTTGTTCCTTATCTTCTTAGCTTTCTAGATAGTACTAGAAGTCCTTGATAGGAGTTGTAGAACTCAAGCTATGGCTTTGACAAGTCAAGGGCATTTTGGTCATTTGGAGATTACAGGTCATTTCAAGCATAAGGCCATAACTCCTATTTCCAAGCTTCAAATGGAAAAATCTTCAACATCAAACTTGTTCAAAATGATGTTTTAAGGCTAGTAAGGAGGTCATTAGATGTTGGAAATGCTTGTAGCTCATACTTGTCAAAATGGTCAAAATAAAGGAGGATTTAATGTATTAAAGTGACCTATTTTTGGGAATTTTCAATACATAACCAAAACAATGCAAGTGACCTACTAAATTGAATGGAAAAATCATTTTAGAAACAATGGCATTATTACAATTTTGATTTCAGGTCAAATAAGGGACTTATCATAAGTTACTTGTAATCTAAGTTACACTTGCAAAACATAAGAGAGATCAATGTACAAGCTATCCAAGCATCCTAACATCTCATACATCTCATCTAAGGAGATTTTCAATTCAGAATTGGAGCTGAAAACAAGGGAAACATGGACTGGTGTGAGTATGGCTTGAAATGAGAAACCATGACATGAGATTTTCAAAATCTCCTTGGATGGTTCCAGAAGGTGCTAGAGGGTTCTGAATCATTCTATATATGGTTTAGAAGAGGTCCATGGAAGAGGTTGGTGAGAGTTGAGGGAGGAGAGAGAGTTGGGATTCAGAATTTGTTCATTGCAAATTGAAATTCATTCTTCATTTCTACACCATTTCAATCGATTCTTTCTATTGCAATCTCTTCCTTATGAGTTACTGAGTGATTCCATAGCAAATTGAGAGCAGGAACATTGCTGAATCGTGCATGAGCTTTTGAGTTCCACCTGCTGCAAGTCACTATCGGGTTTGGAGTTGCAAGCATCTTCCATCAATTCTTTTGCAAACAGAAGCTATATCTTGATACAAGGAACGATTCTGGAAGGATTGAAGTGTTGAAGTGAAGATTTGGTGCATTTGTTATTCAGGAAATCCCAGGTTTGTAACTTTCACCATACACCTTAATTTAAGCATTGTTAAGTCAAATTGTTAGGTTAGAATGGTTAGAGACAACTAGGGGATGGATTCTGGAGAGTTTGAGAGCATTTGGTTATGTTCAAGGTGATGACACCATTTCAGTTTGGATCAAGAACTTGGTGTATAGTGAGCAATAATATGAATTCTATAGGGGAAACTGATCAGTGTAATGTGATGAGCATTTTAGACCAAGCAATTTCAGGATTGGAGACAATTGATTCTTGGTCAGAATTTTGATCCCCGATCGTGTTTAGGGTTAGAGGATATTTCAATTGTTTCTAAGACCATGGTTGTGTTCAGTGTGGAATTTAGAGCATGTTAGTGCTTTAAACCATGTGTTTTGATGGAGATATGGTGAAGTTCGAATTGAGAAGGATCCATGTTTGAACTCTGGTTCTTCCCTCCATTTCCATGGCCAGAGGTAGGAGATGAAGTTTTCACCATTGAATGAGAGCTTGACCTTTGACTGGGAGAGGATCCAACGGCTACGTTTTGAAGTTGAATTGTGAAGGATTTCTGATGATAAAACGATGCGTTTCATTTATTCAGTGTTTTGGGCTTAGTGAACTAAGCGCTATTCGCACCCCCCTGATGGCCCAACCCAGATTTTAAACTGAAAAAGATTACTATCCACACCGCGCGCTTATTCATTTTAATTGGATTTTCTTATTTTTTTCATTTTGTTTATGGTTCTTGCAAAATTCATAATTAATTGAATATTAATCCAATTAAACCCATTCTTTTTGCATATTACTCATGATTGAGTCTATTATTTTTTAGAGAAAAAATATTTTCATTTCATGTAATTTCGGATTTAATTGGAATTTTGCATTTTAATTGATATTAAAATGATTATGTTTGATGCATATTTTTGTGGAATTTTGTTTGGTCTCATGATGATGATTTTAAGCCTAATTTTGTGTGTGTGATTAGGTTAGAAATGTATGATCCCATAGAATTTTTCTCACATTTTTGTGATGAAAATAGGTGTGCTTTCTAGATTGATATTATGTGCTTCCTTTTTAGGGTTTTAGGTTGATACCTTAGAATGTAGGATTTAGTTCTAGGTCCAAATTGATGGTTTGATCTTTGAAATTAATGTGGTAGAGTCATGATTGACCTAGGTTCCCATAGTAATTTTTGTAGGATTTTACAATTGATTTTAGTATTTTAGTTAGGACTAACTTTAGTGCTAGGTTTTAGGTGATCCTAATTTACTAATTCAACTAGTTTAACTTCCCTAGTTCCCTTCGATTAGGGTTTGTGCTTGGTTTGCCTTTGGTTGAGATTGAAGACAAGTTGAAGACAAGAGGAGGATGCTTGAAGTTGCTTGAAGTTGCTTGGAGCTTTGGATTTGTTTGAGCCTGAAGGTGTCTGATGAAGATTAGGAGATAGGGCATAGGGAGAGCCTTGTAGTTAGAATGATTTCTTCCACAAACATGGAAAGCATCTTGTGCTTCCATTCCTCCCAATGACTAAAAGTCCTTCTCAGATATTCACATCCCTCCTTTGGAAGGATGAGTGGCTTTATCTGGGAAGTAGAACTTTGAGGGAACCAGTCTCTCATGATGATGAACCCTTACAGGCTTCCTTTGGTTGTCAGTAAGCTTGTTTATCATTTTCCCTCATCCTGTTAAATCAATCATCTTCTGGTTTGAGTATCTTGAAAGATGTTGGACTTGAGTTTGAAGATGAAGACTTTACTGAAGAGTGTGGAAGAGGATGATCCCTTGAGCATTGCCATTACAGCTGAAGCTTGAAGAGCAAGAAGAGCAGGTTGATACTTGAAGATTCAATGAAGACTGAATGAGGAGCTGAGGCTTGAAAAAGAATTGAAAGATGAAGTTGACACTTCCATGTGATTGAATACTACTCTGTGCAGCTGAGGCTTGTAGATGAAGAAGACCAAGTTGATACTGGTAAAGCAAAGAGAGCTGAAGCTTGAAGACTAAGTTGATACTCATGAAGAGGATTCAATTGAGATTGAGTGTGGAGCTGAGGCTTGAGGAATAAAGGATGAGTTGATACTTACACTGAGACTTGAGAGCCTGAAGGAATCAAGTTGATACTTGTGGTTAAGAGCAAAGCCTGAGAGTGGAATTGACTGTAAAGCTGAAGCTTGGAGAAGTGAAGATAAGTTGAAACTTATGTTGATGGGTTGAAAACTTGGAGAAGCAAGTTGATGCTTGCCAGTGGAGGGTGATAGCCTTGAAGGCTGGTTGAAGTCTGAAGACTGGATTGATATTAGAAGAGCTGAAGCTTGGAGTAGCAAGTGAAGGGTTGATCTGCTTTCTCTCCTATCTGTTTTCTTTTCTGTGCTGATGTGCCTTGTTTGACTTGCTTGATGCATTAGAATAAGTCCATATCTAGACTAACTTTAATCTAGGAGCATGATTGCACTAGAGATTGAGTTGCTCCCTCTGCTTGTATTGTTACTGTATGGCTTTGCTTGCGGGTATTTGGTAGAGCCCAGCTCCCTTGCCCATGTGGTTTATTCTGCTTGATAGCATGTTATTTTCTTCTGTATGATTGCAGTTTACTGTATTTTGCTTGATAGCATGTTGTTATTTCCTCAGTATGATTACTGTTATTCATTCTGGCTTGAGGTTGAGATGAGCTTGTGGAGGCTGACACCCCACACACATTTCCTCCCTCACTTGCATTGCATGCATTTTACTGTTTACTGTTTAAGCTGATGCTTTACCTGTTTCTGTTTATCATTGACATGATCCCTTAGGACTCTCACTTCCTTTGATAAGGAAGTGATGATAGAACTTTAGGTTGAAACCTATGCGTGATAACTTCTAGGAGTTCACTGTTTCAAACTTCAACTATAGGATGAATCCTTGGCATGACAACAGTAGGACTTGATAGTCTCCCCTTTAGTTGGGCCTGTTCTCTTCTCATCTCAAAACGGTTTAAGATACAGTAATCATGAATGATTTCTTTCGTACGTTACGAGCCTTAAGCTATCTGAGAAAGGATTGTTGGAGAGCTTCTTTCCAACAGTCTGGATGTTTAGTATGGCACCCTTTGGGTGACATGCGACGCATTCACTCTCAGGTCATAGTCTTTAGTGCGATTGAAATTGCAAACACAATAAAAAACACTTCTTTCGTAAAAGACAGAAAACAAACTTCAAACCTTTTGCCCCGTGGGCCCACAATTCAAAGGAAAGCTTTTCTGAAGAAAAGAGTGTCGTTAAACTTCAGCGCCACCGCAAACAGGCTCTGTCCCTAACTGCTGGAACTGTTGTTTAACCCTACTCGATAAAACAGATGAATCTGAATTCCTGTAATCCATATTATCCCGAACTACGTAAGCTCTGATATCTCATACCTGTTGAGAGTACGTAGGCACAATACTGACGTATTGGCGAGCCACCTTCCCGTAACCCGTCGTAGGTCGAACTACGTTGACTCTGATTTCTCATTCTCTGATGAGAATACGTGGGCATAAAGTGCGACGCTTTGCCGAGTCATTTTCTTTCCTGTTTAAGCCAGCCTTGATAGGTAGATAGATAAACCAACTCGTCCAGTAAACACAACAAGCGTGGATCCCGTCGAGTACGACGGATGTGAGGGGTGCTAATACCTTCCCCTTGCGTAACCGACTCCCGAACCCAGACAACGGTTGCGATGACCTTGTCTTACCCTTTTTCGTCAGGTTTTTCCGATCGTTTCCTTTCCCGTTCCGAGGGATAAATAACGAAAGGTGGCGACTCTTCTGTTTTGCCGGCACCTTATTTTCGCGGAAGCGGCAGGTGGCGACTCTGCTGGGGACTTGATAGTTTCCTGGGATCCAACGTCCCGTATGCGAGTCAGTTTGGGGATCCGACGTCCCCTTCGAGAGTCAGTCCTAGCGCTTGTATGATTACTTGTTGGGTTGTGTTTATTTATCGCATTTTATTTCCCGCACTTTATTTTTCAGTATGATATGATTATCTGTGCTGTTGTGGAAGGGGCATTCTGATGAGTGAGAAGCCAGACCCAGGCTTGAGTGAACATAGCATTAGTTGTGGAAATTAGTGGGCGCGTGCTTGCTTGGCAGGCACTAGTGTCTCATGAAATCCACGCTAAGACGAGGTTCTCCCGGTTGGCTTCTTTTTCAACCCTTTGGGTTGAGGGGGTTGTTGGTTTGGAGGATTGTCGACTCTGGGGACCGATCATTTGTGATTCAGCCGAGTGAGGCCACTTCATGAGCTGGTGATGCCACACCTTCAGGGTATCGTATCACCCCTCTTGAATGTCTGTGACGCTGATGAACGCATAGGATGCCGAACTTGAGTCAGTTTAGGTCCATACCTGTGAGTAGGGTTGGGTTTATTGCAGGAAACTTTGACCTTCAGACTACCTGGTTTTCTTGACAGCGAATCAGTTTTGATTGGGATAAGAGGATCTCATTACCAGATGGTTGTTCTTGACAGAGCAGGTTTATGACTAGGGTCTGAGGATCTCATCATCAGATGTTTGTTCTTGATAAGGCAGAATTTTTGGTCCTGTATCAGAGGTCTTTATTATCAGATGTATGGTTGTTCTTGACAGAGCAGAGTTTTGGTTATCAGATGTTTGTTCTTGACAGAGCAGAGTTTTGGTCCTGTATCAGAGGTCCTATTATCAGATGGTTGTTCTTGACAGAGCAGACTTGTGGTCCTATGTGTGTATGTTCTTGACAGAGCAGATTTGTGGTCCGATACCAGGGTTTTCCTTATTATCAAATATAGTGGTTGTTCTTGATAGAGCAGGATTATGGTTTTGTTGATACAGAATCTCCACAGCACAGTTGCCTTGATCTCCTGCTGCATGATTGCATCTTACATCGCTTTGCATACTCATTTGCATTTCATTAACGTGTGTCGGTGTTGCAGGTACCGTTTTCCCCGATCCAGGATTTCTTGCCTCCTATTGTATTGTTATGGGTTCTCTGAGGAAGACCGTGGCTTACAAGCTCCCTGCCCCTGATGTGGTTCAGCTGACTGGTTTGATTGCTTTAGCAGATGATTCTGCGAGAGATGAGTTCAGAAAATCTTACGACAAATTGCTCAGTTTGGTTCGTAAACCCTCTGCGTTTGAGTTGAATGGGTTGCACGCTCTGCTGCAGTTCTACGATCCTCCGCTGAGATGCTACACTTTCCAGGATTTTGTTCTCGCACCCACGCTAGAGGAATATGCTGATTTGTTAGGTGTGCCTATCAAGAGGCAGATGCCTTTTGTTCATATGGATGCTGAGCCTGATCTGGCTGGTCTAGCTCCTTCACTCCTTCTGGATGCCTCCGAGTTGGTATTGTCTAGTTGGAACAAGGTTCCCGGTTTCTCCTTGCAGTTCTTAGTGGGTAAGGCTCAGCAGTGCGCCAAAGACGGATGTTGGGTCGTGTTCAACGCTATTCTCGCTCTGTGCATATATGGCATCATTCTGTTCCCCAATATGCCTGACTTTGTAGACTTCGACGCCTTTCGTATCTTTGCTTCAGGGAACCCAGTCCCCACCTTGATAGGAGATGTCTACCATTCTATCCACTACAAAAACGAGAACAGAAGGGGCAAGAATGTCTCGTGTTGTGTGCCCCTGCTTTATAAATGGCTTGATAGTCATCTGCCCAAAAGGGGTCCCTTTGTCTCGTCTCCAGCCACAGCTGAGTGGTCTGAGCGTTTGATGAGTCTATCAGCGGAGGATATTGACTGGTTTGACAGAGATAGGTTGGGTACCGAGATTATCTTCAGCTGCAGCGGGTTTCCGAACGTGCCTTTGATAGGCAGGAAGGGCTGTATAAACTATAATCCGTCTTTGCTGGTCCGACAGTTCGCGTATGCTTTGAGAGCTCCGCCGAAGGATGAAGAGGTGCAGGAATCTCTGTACCTCACTGGTCTTCTAGAGGGGGATCTGTTGTCTAAGCTTCAGCGCGCTTGGAATGGCATCAGTAAGAGGGGAAAACCATTGCTAGGGAGAAGCAATAATCAAGCCTACGCTCCGTATGTGACTTGGGTCAGAGCCAGAACTGATGCTATAGGGATTCCGTTTCTTCCTGCCAAGCTGGAAAGCCCTCCGGTGATCGAAGAGCCTACCACTGTGCCTATTCAGCAACATAATCAGGTGCTAGCTGAGCGAGATGAATTGAAGAGGGCAAACGAAGAACTGGAGAAGGAATTGGCTCAACTTCGAAGCGAGAGAAACGAAGTCGTTCATTCCTTCAAGAGGCAGACGGAGCTGGTGAACCAGTTGGGGATAGACTTGACTAAGCAGATAGCCGAGCGTGAGCGCATGGGTCGAGACTTCAAAGCTGTCAACGATGTACTGGCCACGAAGAAGCAGCACTTGGACGAGGCGTATCGGAGGATATCCAAGTTCAACCAGCACTGGAAGGCCTCCCTAGCCACCAGGAAAGAGCGGGAGGATAAGCTGATGCTACAGATTTCCAAGCTGAAAGCCCAGGTGAAGGCTAGTGAGAAGAGGTTTGATGAAGTAACCGCTCGCAGATATGCCGCTGAAGGCCAACTCAACAGAGCTCTCGCTAACCTGAAGGAGCGCAAACTGACGTTTGAGTCCAAGAAGCGGAAGCTAGAAGATGGTTTCAGAGAAAGAGCATGGGAAGATTCGGTCGAAGGTCTTCAATACACCATTGTGCAGAGGGAATTACTCGTCGAAGGGTTACTCACTCTGCCTGATCATCCAGAAACGAAGGAGTTGTTAGAAGAGTATCGCGCCCGTGGCCGTGCTTGACTGTTTGTATTCCTTTTGTTTTGATCATTGTTGTATGCTGACCATCACCAGGCTTGTTGGTCGAGGTCATGCTATTGATTCTGCTTGTACTCACTGATGTTGTGTACTGCCTTGATGGGCTTTCTTTATATATGAGATTGTTATTTCCATGATTGGACTCGTACTTCTTATTATCAGCACTGGCACTCAGGCACTAGGATCGGGGGAGATCTCCCTAACGCACAAACACACGTTTGCATTTGCATGAAGCATTTGCATAACGAGCACTTTGTCGTTTTTCCCTAACCCTTTTGTGTTCCCAGGTTGTTTCAGGTTGTTCCAGGATTGATCAGAGACCTATTCACCGCTATCCGACCAGAGCAAATCAAACTAGAATCATGGAGCAAGTGCAAACTGATGTTCAGGAACTCCGCGAAAGAATGGATCGCTTCATGGAGCTCATGCAAGCGGTCGCCAATGGCCAGGATCAGCTCAGAACCTTGGTTCAGCCTCTGATTTCAAGGGTCGATAGCAATGGCGTACTTCACGGAGGGACTGTGCCTACCCCTACACCAGTTGAAACTCCTCAGAATGGCGTCCCCGTGACCGGGGGGAACGACAGTGCCAACGGCAATACGATAGCTAACATGGGACTCAATGGTAATACGACGGGCGTCGATAATGGGAGTCTGGAAGCTAATGTCAATGTTGGGATGGGCAACGGTAATGCAGGTGTTGGGAATCTGTTTGGGCCTCAGCCGTGGTTAGAAGATCGTCAGGACGATGTGTTCTCTCAGAGAGGTGCTGAAGGGGAGCTGACTGTTGAAGCGCGGCTTAGGTTCAAGGCGCTTGAGGATAAGATGAGGAATATCGAGAACCAGAACACCCTGGGTGTTGATATGTCCAAGTTGGGACTAATTGCTGATTTCAAGGTGCCTCCCAAGTTCAAGGTACCTGACTTTGAAAAGTACAAGGGCACCACTTGCCCTCGCGTCCACCTGAGATTATATTACAGGAAAATGTCCGCTCATTCTGAGGACGAGAAGTTGCTGATGCACTTCTTTCAAGACAGTTTATCCGGGCCCTCCCTCGAATGGTACATGAGTCTGGAGCCTACCAGTGTGCGCACGTGGAAAGACCTTGCGGAAGCATTCGTGCACCACTACCAATATAATAGCGACTTGGCCCCGAACCGACTCCAACTGCAGAATCTGTCGCAAAGGAACAACGAAGGGTTTAAGGAATACGTCCAGCCGTGGCGTGAGTTGGCAGCCAGGGTTCAGCCGCCGATGGTTGAACGTGAGCTCGTGCAGATGTTCGTAGCCACCCTCCCAGGGGTTTACTATGAGAAATTGGTCAGCGGCATGTCTGGAACATTCTCAGATCTCATTATCACAGGTGAGCACATTGAAAATGGGATCAAACTCGGGAAAATTCAAGGTGAGTCATCCTCAGCTGGAGGAGGAGGAAAGAAACCTTATGGTGGCAAGAGACGGGAAGGAGAAACGAGCGCTGTGACCAACGCTCGAAGGAAGGGTAAAGGCCCTCACCAGCAGGTGGCCAGCATAACTATCCTGGCAGTTCAACCGCCACAGCAGCAGCAGCAGCAACAACCGAATCAACAAGGGTACAGAAAGTATCAGAATCGGGAACCTCTGTCGAGCCGTCACCTCGAGACACCGCCCATGTCGTACGCACAACTATTGCAGACTTTGCTTCAGCTACAGTTGATCCAGAAGAGAACCTTGGCTCCCTTGACAGGGGCACCTCCTCCAGGTTATGACGCGAACGCTACTTGTGAGTTTCACTCAGGGGCACCGGGCCACACAGTAGAGAATTGCAAAGCCTTCAAGCACAAGGTGCAGGACATGGTGGACGCTAAGATCATCAACTTCTCCGATAATGTGCCAAACGTCACGAAAAACCCTATGCCGAACCATAGGGGAGGTGGAGTAAACGCCATTATTGAAGACGAGAGCTTAGATTTGTTGACTGACGTCAGAGATCTGAAGACGCCACTTAGCTTCGTTAAAGCTAATTGATGAAAAGAGGTTTCTTCCTAGGTTGCGGAGAGCTGTGTATGGGCTGTGCGACAAGTCCTGATGGATGTGAACAGTTGGTAGAGGGAATCCAAAGTCTGATGACTGAAGGGATTTTACAGTTTAGCCGGAAAGCCGAAAGTGGATCAGGGGAGGTAGTGCTGAAGCAAGATAATGAGGTCGCCACCATCACCATCCCTCGCCAGACGATAACTATTTCTGCACCCAGGCCGCCCACAATCACCATCACCAAAGCTGGGTCGATACCGTTCGAAAGCACTAATGCTGTCCCATGGCATTATGGGGCTGAAGTCTACTGCAACGGACAGAAGTTGGAACTAGAACCGTTTGGGTCGTCCGTGGAGAACCTGACAGGCATTAGCGGAATCACTCGCAGCGGAAGAGTGTTTGCACCTCTTGAGGTCGTGGCGGACAAGGCGGACAGAGCTGACGCAACTGATAAAGGTAAAAGTAAAGTCGTTGAAGAGATCCCGCGGGGGGTAGACAAAGACTTACTTGTTAAAGACGCCGAGGAATTTATGAGGTTGATTAAAAAGAGCGACTACAAGATTGTGGATCATCTCCATCAGACACCCTCAAAAATTTCCATCCTTAATCTGTTGCTGTGTTCTGAAGCACACCGCAACGCGCTGCTGAAGGTGTTCAACACCGCATATGTACCGCAGGAAATATCGGTAAACCAGCTAGAAGAGGTCGTAGCCCACGTGAATGCTGGAAATGGGTTAGGGTTCACTGACCTAGAGCTGACGCCAAAAGGGAGGAATCACAATAGCGCCCTGCACATCTCGATAGAGTGTAGGGGAACGATTATGTCTCACGTGTTGGTAGACACGGAGTCGTCACTCAATGTTCTTCCGAAGAAGGCATTAATGAAGTTGGATACTCGTGGAGTGATTTGCACACCCAGTGATCTGGTTGTGAAGGCGTTCGATGGAACTAAACGCCATGTTTTCGGGGAGGTGACCCTGCCAATCCAAGTCGGGCCGGAAACATTCGACGCGATCTTTTATATCATGGACATCATGCCCGCCTACAGCTGTCTCTTGGGCCGGCCGTGGATCCATGCTGCTGGAGCCGTGACCTCCACGTTGCACCAGAAGCTCAAGTACGCTGTCGGAGGTAGTATCGTGACCGTTTGTGGCAAGGAAGACATAATGGTGAGCCATTTGTCATCCTTCAAGTATGTCGAGATGGATAGGGAAATCCACGAAACTCTATGCCAAGCGTTCGAAGCCGTTAAAGTGAAGGACGTAGCTCCTGTAGTCACTGAAAAGCCAGAGATGACTCTCTCCTCATTCAAGGATGCCCGGGCCGTTGTCCAAGCCGGATCTACCCCAGGCTGGGGGCGAATTTTGGAGATACCTAACAAGCAAGGCAAGTTTGGGTTGGGATACTCTCCTGGAGCTGAAGTTTCTTCTTCTAGCAGTGCGTCGCGAGGTAAAGGGCCGGTCCAGTTTACCAGTGGCGGGGTGATATTCGAAAGCATCAACGCAATGTCTGAAGACAGCGGAGATAGCGACTGTGACCTCGACTCTTGGATCCAGCCAAGCAAGCCAGGCGAGGGACTTACCAACTGGTCCGTCAAGGATATCATCCAGATGACAAGCGAAGAGTAATGATTTACTTTTTCCAATCATTGTACAACCCTATGTCCTACCCGGGGCATAGTGGTTTTATTGTCAGGGCCTTGTTGGATTATGTACATGCATTTTATCAATAAATCAAAAGGCGTTTTTCTTCATATTCAGATATTGTGATCTCTGTTATTCCTGTTTTATATTTGTTTTGAAAAACAATAAAATGGCAATGGGGTTTGTGCTAACCTGCACATCCTTGTTTTAAACTTAATCCTTGTTATTGCAGGATCCATATAACAGATGACTTCGACTATGGACCTTCTACGGCTCACTTCGACTTCGATTGCCCGATCTATCAAGCCGAAGAAGAGATTGATGAAGACGAAGACCTTCCTGAAGAGTTGGCCCGCTTGTTGAAACAAGAAGAGAAAGTTATTCTGCCTCATGAGGAGGAGATCGAGATCGTGAATTTGGGTTCTGAAGAACTCGTTAGAAACGTCAGGATAGGGGCTGCATTGTAGATTGATGTCAAGCAGAGATTGGTCGAGATGCTAAGAGAGTATAGTGACGTCTTTGCTTGGTCATACGAAGATATGCCCGGACTTGACACTGACATCGTGGTCCACCACCTGCCGTTGCGAGAAGATTGCCCTCCCGTCAAGCAGAAGCTTAGGAGGACGAGACCAGATATGGCCGTTAAGATTAAAGAAGAAATGCAGAATCAACTTGACGCTGGCTTCTTAGCGGTCACCACTTACCCTCCGTGGGTCGCCAACATAGTGCCTGTACCGAAGAAGGACGGTAAGGTACGCATGTGCGTTGATTATCGGGATTTGAATAGGGCGAGCCCTAAGGATGATTTCTCGCTGCCTCATATCGATGTGTTGGTCGACAATACAGCCCAGTTCTCCGTGTTTTCGTTCATGGATGGCTTCTCCGGTTACAATCAGATCAAGATGGCGCCGGAGGACATGGAGAAAACGACGTTTATCACTCCCTGGGGAACATTCTGCTACAAGGCAATGCCTTTCGGTCTGAAGAACGCAGGGGCCACTTACCAACGAGCAATGGTTACTTTGTTTCATGATATGATTCATCATGAGATTGAAGTCTATGTTGATGACATGATTGCGAAGTCCCAAATGGAGGAGGTACATCTGGTCAATTTGCTGAAGCTTTTTGAGAGGCTTAGGAAGTTCAGGTTGAGGCTGAATCCTAACAAGTGTACTTTCGGAGTACGGTCCGGAAAGTTACTGGGGTTTATCATGAGTGAAAGAGGCACCGAGGTTGATCCTGCGAAGATTAAAGCGATACAAGAAATGCCAGTGCCAAAAACAGAAAAAGAAGTTCGTGGTTTCCTGGGCAGAATAAACTACATTGCAAGGTTTATTTCTCAGGTCACGGCCACGTGTGAACCGATGTTCAAGCTTTTAAAGAAAGATCAGGCGATTACCTGGAACGAGGATTGCCAGAAGGCATTTGATAAGATAAAACAGTATCCGCAGGAACCTCCAATCTTGATACCCCCAGTGGCTGGACGACCATTAATCATGTACTTGACAGTTCTTGAGAATAGTATGGGGTGTGTTCTCGGTCAGCACGACGAGACGGGCAGAAAGGAGCATGCCATCTATTATTTGAGTAAAAAGTTCACTGACTGTGAATCTCGTTACTCGATGCTAGAGAAGACGTGTTGTGCACTAGCCTGGGCTGCCAAACGTTTACGACAGTACATGCTCAATCACACCACTATGCTAATTTTGAAGATGGATCCGATCAAGTACGTCTTCAAGAAGCAAGCGCTTTCGGGCAGGATTGCCAGATGGCAAATGGTGTTGACGGAATATGATATTCAGTACGTTTCCCAGAAGGCCATCAAGGGAAGCGTATTGTCTGATTACCTTGCCGAACAGCCAATCGAGGATTACCAGCCGATGAAATTTGAATTCCCTGATGAGGATATCGTGTTTCTCAAAGCGAAGGATTGCGATGAGACGTTGCCCGACGAAGGGCCAGATAGGAAATCCCAGTGGAAATTGATATTTGACGGGGCGGTTAATTCCTGCGGAAGCAGCATTGGGGTGATCATCACGACTCCCCACGGATCCCATATCCCGTTCACTGCGAGACTGACGTTTCCGGTCACCAATAATGAAGCGGAGTACGAAGCATGCATCACGGGTCTAGAAGAAGTAATTGATTTGAGAATCAAGAACCTAGACGTATATGGTGACTCGGTGCTTGTGATTAACCAGAATAAAGGGGAGTGGGAGACTCGTCAATCGAATTTGGTGCCGTACATGAACTATGCCAGAAGGCTACTTCCATTCTTTGATCGAGTGGAACTTCATCATGTGCCCAGGGCCGAAAATCAGATGGATGATGCCTTAGCCATGTTGGCTTCGATGTATAAAGTCAATTTTTGTAATGAAGCTCCAAGAATTGTCCTTTCTCGTCTTGATAGACCTGCATTCGTCTTTGCGATCGAGGAAGCCGCCGACGGCAAATGGTTCCATGACATCCATACCTTCCTTATGACTAAGGAGTATCCTGCGGGAGCGTCAACCCAGGATAAGAAGACTCTGAGGAGGCTGTCTGGGAATTTTTATCTCAATCTTGATGGAGTTTTGTATAAAAGAAACCACGATCTCGTGTTACTCAGATGTGTAGATGAGAAAGAAGCGAGTATGCTCATGGAAGAAGTCCATGAAGGAATATTTGGTACGCACGCCGACGGGCATGCTATGACAAGAAAGATCCTGAGAGCAGGATATTACTGGCTGACGATGGAATCAGATTGGTTTAATTCGCGAAGAGATGTCATAAATGCCAGATTTATGCTGATAAAGTTCATGTGCCGCCGTGCCCGTTAAACGTCATGTCCTCCCCGTGGCCGTTCTCCATGTGGGGCATCGACATGATATGCAAGATCGAGCCCACCGCATCCAACGGTCACCGCTTCATTCTAGTAGCTATCGACTACTTCACCAAGTGGGTGGAGGAAGCCTCATATGCTAATGTGACCAAGCAGGTGGTGGCTAAATTCATAAAGAGGGATATCATCTGTCGTTACGGAATTCCCGAGCGGATCATTACTGATAATGGTTCGAATCTGAATAACAAGATGATGAAGGAGTTGTGCCAGAGTTTCAAGATTGAACACCACAACTCATCTCCTTATCGGCCGAAGATGAATGGCGCCATTGGAGCGGCCAATAAGAACATCAAGAGGATTGTTCAGAAGATGGTTGTGACCTACAAGGATTGGCACGAGATGTTGCCATTCGCATTGCACGGCTATCGTACAACGGTACGTACGTCAACCGGGGCAACTCCTTTCTCCTTAGTGTACGGTATGGAAGTTGTCCTACCGTTAGAAGTGGAGATCCCTTCTTTGCGAGTTTTGGTTGATGTGAAACTCGACGAGGCAGAATGGATTAAGAACCGACTAAACCAACTCAGCTTGATGGACGAGAAGAGATTAACATCGATTGCGTATGGTCGTTTATACCAAAGCCGAATGAAGAAAGCTTATGATAAGAAGGTGCGTCCTAGAAGCTTTCAGACGGGTGATCTCGTCCTGAAGAAGATTCTTCCTCCACACTCCGATCACCGGGGCAAGTGGACTCCCAATTACGAAGGTCCGTACATTGTCAACAAGGTCTTTTCGGGAGGAGCTTTGTTGTTATCCACAATGGATGGCGAAGATTTTGCATCCCCAGTGAACGCGGACGCAGTTAAAAAATACTTTGCTTAAAAATGACCCGCTGGAAAGAAAAAGAGTATCCAGGCAAAAATGGGGCATCCCGGCGAACCATAAAAAAGGAAAAAGGTTCAGGAAAAAATTAGGGATATAAATTGAAAAAATGTACACCCGCAAAGTCGAAAACCCGGATGGGCGCGACTTTGGCAAAAAAGGGTATCCCGGTGAACTGAAAACCCGCAAAGGGCGGTTCACGCAAAAGTTAGGGATTTGAAAAAGCAAATGACTGCGTTCCGCGTGTAGACTTTCATTGTTTAGTGGTTTGGAAGACCTGAGGGCCGTTTATCTGAACCAATCTCTTCTGAAGCTAAAGCGTCGGAGAAGTATCGAAGTCGAGTGGGTCGTAGAGGGATCAACTCATGGTGTTCGTCTACGCCTCGTTGCCGACATTTGTATATACTGATGTATATTTATGTTTTATTTTTTGCGCGGCTTCCTCATTCCAGGAGCTTGCATATGTTGTAAAACATTTTTACCCATTCAGGGGTTCATTATCAATAAAATGTATACTATTCAGCAATTCTGTTAGTCTGTTTAGCATTTATCTGTTTTGTTTGCGAAAAAGAACGCCGATGTTTTTGACAAAATGCGCATACATAAACTTACTGGCATAGGCCACTGATTGTTGAAACAATGAATTACTTGAACATTGTCACGAGATAATAACCTTGATAGGTCCCTTTGAGAAGGGTATCTTGTCTGTTTGTTTGTGTTGTTACAGGTGTAGCATGTTCCAGACAGTGCGCCGTATGCACCCCCAAGCAGGATGATTTCTCCTTCTCCCGCGAAGTTCAGCAGCCTCTCCCTGCAGAGTCTGAACGTGAGATCGTAAGCGTTGATACATCCCCCAGGCAGAGAGGATTCTCTCCCTAGTCAGATGTATCCCGAAGGGTCGTCATCTCCCTGGCTGAGTCACATACTGAAGTGTGCAGCAATCGATAGTTCCAGACTGAAGTCCCCAGCGGAATTGAGATTCCCCACAGAGTCGTGCTCTCCCCCGAAGCAGGATGATTTCTTCTTCTCGAGCCGAGTTTGCAGATCCCCGAGAGAGCCGAGTCCTTGGAAAGCAGTTCGGGCCATGATTGGTTGTCCTCAGTAGAGTGTTGAATAGCTGATGTTGTATTTCCCCACCGGAGTCGTTGTCTCCAGGAGGGTTAGCCGTGAAGGCCGTGCAGTTTATTTCCGCGATTGACATCGCTTTCCTCAGCAGGTCCAGGTTCTCGTAGAGCTTCGTCCCCCTGCAGCAGTCAACTAAAGTTTGCTTCCCCATGCGGAGTCCAATTGAGATTGGTGTGTTTTTTTTCCGTGGCAGGATGATCCCTTCCTCCACCAGAGTGGTTCTTTCTCCTTGACAGGAAGATTCTCTCGTCGGCATTTATTTTGCTAACGGGGCCGCAGCATTTTGCATGATTGCATAACATTTTGCATGAGTGCATAGCATTTCCACCGTGTGGAGCATTGCGCCATAGTCGAGCATGTGCATACTAAACATGAGCTAGGTCGTTATCATTCTTGTTTTGCAGGTGTTCCTCCGCAGAGTCTCCTGCTCAAGATGATTCTTGAATCCCCTGCAGAGCCGTTTGCTCAAGATGATTCTTGAATCCCCCGCAAAGTCGCTCGCTCAAGATGATTCTTGGATTTTTCCCCAGCAAGGTCGTTTGCTTGAGATGATTCTTAAAATCCCCAGTACAGTCGCCAGAGTTGGTTGCTCAAAGTTGATGCTTAGAATCCCCGGCAGAGCGTTTGCTCAGGATGATCCCTGAAATCTCCGGCAGAGTTATTGGTTCAGGATGATTCTTGAAGTCCCCGCAGAGTTAGTTGTCCAAGATGATTCTTGAAGTCCTCAGCAGAGAGAATTCGCCCAGAATGACTTCTGGACCCCCGAAGCAGAGTTACTTGATAGTTCTCCAGAATCCCCAGCGGAGATGTGTCATCCCCAGCAGGTTTCTGAACAGCGAAGTTGAAACTTCCCTTGAAGACTTGATGATTGAAGTCCAACCGTGTTAACGAAGTAGTTCTCCCAGCGGATGCGGAGCGCCTGATGGCAGAAGTTCGGATATCCCCAATTGGTTCATGATTGACTGAGAATTCTATTCCCGACTTACTGATGAAGTCCGGCTGACGCCCGAAAGTTCCTTTGAATGCCCGACGGCATGATCAACGTGATCGATGACCTGATGAGTCCCGAGGAATCCTGATGCCTGACGGCATGATCGACCATGTATCACCGGTTACCGTGTGACCAATTCCCCAGCTAGTTGTCGTGCAGCTAATATTTCAGTTTTCGAAGATTTATTCCCATCTGAGTACCGTGTACTTGTGCAGCTTGCAAATTTCAGGGTTTGTCGGTATTCAACCGTCTTGCACCTCGATTGGTTGAGAGCCGATCGCTTCTCACCCAGTCAGGTTCAAGCCGTTTGAATAGGGGCAGCTGTTGTAACCCAACAATTTGACCAACTTCTCTTTACCTAGCTTATGTTTCATTTCATTCACATTAGCATTATCATTTGCATTTCATTGACATGTATGCAGGAGATCAAGAGGTATGAGTACCAATCAAGAGCTATACAAGACTATGAAGCTAGCCAAGAAGGTTATTCAAGTATTCAAGGGTAGATATCTTTGTCAGAGAAGTTAGAAGATCCTCAGAGAGAGTGGTTGAAACCAAAGTTGTGTGCCTCCTAACTTGAGAGTTGTGGGAAGCTCCTCAGATGATTCTGAAGCTATGAAGAAAGACTTGAAGCCTTGAGAGAGCTTATGAGGTGTCTTGAAAGCCATCATGAAGCCTAGATAGGTCATTGTGCAAGTTTAAGAGAACTCAGCCATGAGTGGTGTAATTAGGGTTTGACTAGGTCAACCCTAGGTCAACTGATGATTTGGAGAGGGTTGAGACCTAAACCAAGAGCCATGTAATCATGGATTGATGCATTGAGATGCTATAAGGATTATTCCAAGGTCAAATCATCATGATTGAAGAGTTTGAGAAGTTTCAAGCTAGGGTTTCTAGGGCTTGACAGTGTAAAATCCCCTAGTTTGACCCCTATCTTCAAGGCAGTTTATCTCAAGATGTGATTGTCATCTCATCTTGCCCCCAACATGAATGTTGTAGAGCTTGTTATTAGATTTAATTGTAGTACTAGAAGTCCTTGATAGGATTTGTAGAGGTCAAGTTATGTCTTTGACAAGTTACAGGTCATCTGAGGTATGTGAATCTGGGGCCTTGAAAGTCACCCAACTTGCATCAAACTTTTGCCCAAGAAGGATGATTCCTATGAACTTTTGGTCAACATGAATGTTGTTCCTTATCTTCTTAGATTTCTAGAGAGTACTAGAAGTCCTTGATAGGATTTGTAGAACTCAAGCTATGGCTTTGACAAGTCAAGGGCATTTTGGTCATTTGGAGATTACAGGTCATTTCAAGCATAAGGCCATAACTCCTATTTCCAAGCTTCAAATGGAAAAATATTCAACATTAAACTTGTTCAAAATGATGTTTTAAGGCTAGTAAGAAGGTCATGAGATGTTGGAAATGCTTGTAGCTCATACTTGTCAAAATGGTCAAAATAAAGGAGGATTTAATGTATTAAAGTGACCTATTTTTGGGAATTTTCAATACATAACCAAAACAATGCAAGTGACCTACCAAATTGAATGGAAAAATCATTTTAGAAACAATGGCATTATTACAATTTTGATTTCAGGTCAAATAAGGGACTTATCATAAGTTACTTGTAATCTAAGTTACACTTGCAAAACATAAGAGAGATCAATGTACAAGTTATCCAAGCATCCTAACATCTCATACATCTCATCTAAGGAGATTTTCAATTCAGAATTGGAGCTGAAAACAAGGGAAACATGGACTGGTGTGAGTATGGCTTGAAATGAGAAACCATGACATGAGATTTTCAAAATCTCCTTGGATGGTTCCAGAAGGTGCTAGAGGGTTCTGAATCATTCTATATATGGTTTAGAAGAGGTCCATGGGAGAGGTTGGTGAGAGTTGAGGGAGGAGAGAGAGTTGGGATTCATGATTTGTTCATTGCAAATAGAAATCCATTCTTCATTTCTACACCATTTCAATCGATTCTTTCTATTGCAATATCTTCCTTTTGAGTTACTGAGTGATTCCATAGAAAATTGAGAGCAAGAACATGGCTGAATCGTGCATGAGCTTTTGAGTTCCACCTGCTGCAAGTCACTATCGGGTTTGGAGTTGCAAGCATCTTCCATCAATTCTTTTGCAAACAGAAGCTATATCTTGATACAAGGAACGATTCTGGAAGGATTGAAGTGTTGAAGTGAAGATTTGGTGCATCTGTTATTCAAGAAATCCCAGGTTTGTAACTTTCACCATACACCTTAATTTAAGCATTGTTAAGTCAAATTGTTAGGTTAGAATGGTTAGAGACAACTAGGGGATGGATTCTGGAGAGTTTGAGAGCATTTGGTTATGTTCAAGGTGATGACACCATTTCAGTTTGGATCAAGAACTTGGTGTATAGTGAGCAATAATATGAATTCTATAGGGGAAATTGATCAGTGTAATGTGATGAGCATTTTAGACCAAGCAATTTAAAGATTGGAGACAATTGATTCTTGGTCAGAATTTTGATCCCCGATCGTGTTTAGGGTTAAAGGATATTTCAATTGTTTCTAAGACCATGGTTGTGTTCAGTGTGGAATTTAGAGTATGTTAGTGCTTTAAACCATGTGTTTTGATGGAGATATGGTGAAGTTCGAATTGAGAAGGATCCATGTTTGAACTCTGGTTCTTCCCTCCATTTCCATGGCCAGAGGTAGGAGATGAAGTTTTCACCATTGGATGAGAGCTTGACCTTTGACTGGGAGAGGATCCAACGGCTGCGTTTTGAAGTTGAATTGTGAAGGATTTCTGATGATGAAACGATGCGTTTCATTTATTCAGTGTTTTGGGCTTAGTGAACTAAGCGCTATTCGCACCCCCTGATGGCCCAACCTAGATTTTGAACTGAAAATGATTACTATCCACACCGCGCGCTTATTCATTTTAATTGGATTTTCTAATTTTTTTTATTTTGTTTATGGTTCTTGCAAAATTCATAATTAATTGAATATTAATCCAATTAAACCCATTCTTTTTGCATATTACTCATGATTGAGTCTATTATATTTTAGAGAAAAAATATTTTCATGTCATGTAATTTCTGATTTAATTGGAATTTTGCATTTTAATTGATATTAAAATGATCATGTTTGATGCATATTTTTGTGGAATTTTGTTTGGTCTCATGATGATGATTTTAAGCCTAATTTTTTGTGTGTGATTAGGTTAGACATGTATGATCCCATAGAATGTTTCTTACATTTTTGTGATGAAAATAGATGTGCTTTCTAGATTGATATTTAGGTGCTTCCTTTTTAGGGTTTTAGGTTGATACCTTAGAATGTAGGATTTAGTTCTAGGTCCAAATTGATGGTTTGATCTTTGAAATTAATGTGGTAGAGTCATGATTGACCTAGGTTCCCATAGTAATTTTTGTAGGATTTTAAAATTGATTTTAGTATTTTAGTTAGGACTAACTTTAGTGCTAGGTTTTAGGTGATCCTAATTTACTAATTCAACTAGTTTAACTTCCCTAGTTCCCTTAGATTAGGGTTTGTGCTTGGTTTGCCTTTGGTTGAGATTGAAGACAAGTTGAAGACAAGAGGAGGATGCTTGAAGTTGCTTGAAGTTGCTTGGAGCTTTGGATTTGTTTGAGCCTGAAGGTGTCTGATGAAGATTAGGAGATAGGGCATAGGGAGAGCCTTGTAGTTAGAATGATTTCTTCCACAAACGTGGAAAGCATCTTGTGCTTCCATTCCTCCCAATGACTAAAAGTACTTCTCAGATATTCATATCCCTCCTTTGGAAGAATGAGTGGCTTTATCTGGGAAGTAGAACTTTGAGGGAACAAGTCTCTCATGATGATGAACCCTTACAGGCTTCCTTTGGTTGTCAGTAAGCTTGTTTATCATTTTCCCTCATCCTGTTAAATCAATCATCTTCTGGTTTGAGTATCTTGAAAGATGTTGGACTTGAGTTTGAAGATGAAGACTTCACTGAAGAGTGTGGAAGAGGATGATCCCTTGAGCATTGCCATTACAGCTGAAGCTTGAAGAGCAAGAAGAGCAGGTTGATACTTGAAGATTCAATGAAGACTGAATGAGGAGCTAAGGCTTGAAAAAGAATTGAAAGATGAAGTTGACACTTCCATGTGATTGAATACTACTCTGTGCAGCTGAGGCTTGTAGATGAAGAAGACCAAGTTGATACTGGTAAAGCAAAGAGAGCTGAAGCTTGAAGACTAAGTTGATACTCATGAAGAGGATTCAATTGAGATTGAGTGTGGAGCTGAGGCTTGAGGAATAAAGGATGAGTTGATACTTACACTGAGACTTGAGAGCCTGAAGGAATCAAGTTGATACTTGTGGTTAAGAGCAAAGCCTGAGAGTGGAATTGACTGTAAAGCTGAAGCTTGGAGAAGTGAAGATAAGTTGAAACTTATGTTGATGGGTTGAAACCTTGGAGAAGCAAGTTGATGCTTGCCAGTGAAGGGTGATAGCCTTGAAGGGTGGTTGAAGTCTGAAGACTTGATTGATATTAGAAGAGCTGAAGCTAGGAGTAGAAAGAGAAGGGTTGATCTGCTTTCTCTCCTATCTATTTTCTTTTCTGTGCTGATGTGCCTTGTTTGACTTGATTGATGCATTAGAATAAGTCCATATCTAGACTAACTTTAATCTAGGAGCATGATTGCACTAGAGGTTGAGTTGCTCCCTCTGCTTGTATTGTTACTGTATGGCTTTGCTTGCGGGTATTCGGTAGAGCCCAGCTCCCTTGCCCATGTGGTTTATTTTGCTTGATAGCATGTTATTTTCTTCTTTATGATTGCAGTTTACTGTATTTTGCTTGATAGCATGTTGTTATTTCCTCAGTATGATTACTGTTATTCATTCTGGCTTGAGGTTGAGATGAGCTTGTGGAGGCTGACACCCCACACACATTTCCTCCCTCACTTGCATTGCATGCATTTTACTGTTTACTGTTTAAGCTGATGCTTTACCTGTTTCTGTTTATCATTGACATGATCCCTTAGGACTCTCACTTCCTTTGATAAGGAAGTGATGATAGAACTTTAGGTTGAAATCTATGCATGATAACTTCTAGGAGTTCCCTGTTTCAAACTTCAACTATAGGATGAATCCTTGGCATGACAACAGTAGGACTTGATAGTCTCCCCTTTAGTTGGGCCTGTTCTCTTCTCATCTCAAAACAGTTTAAGATACAGTAATCATGAATGATTTCTTTCGTACGTTACGAGCCTTAAGCTATCTGAGAAAGTATTGTTGGAGAGCTTCTTTCCAACAGTCTGGATGTTTAGTATGGCACCCTTTGGGTGACATGCGACGCATTCACTCTCAGGTCATAGTCTTTAGTGCGATTGAAATTGCAAACACAATAAAAAAAACACTTCTTTCGTAAAAGACAGAAAACAAACTTCAAACCTTTTGCCCCGTGGGCCCATAATTCAAAGGAAAGCTTTTTTGAAGAAAAGAGTGTCGTTAAACTTCAGCACCACCGCAAACAGGCTTTGTCCCTAACTGCTGGAACTGCTGTTTAACCCTACTCGATAAAACAGATGAATCTGAATTCCCGTAATCCGTATTATCCCGAACTACGTAAGCTCTGATCTCTCATACCTGTTGAGAGTACGTAGGCACAATACTGACGTATTGGCGAGCCACCTTCCCCGTAACCCGTCGTAGGTCGAACTACGTTGACTCTGATTTCTCATTCTCTAATGAGAATACGTAGGCATAAAGTGCGACGCTTTGCCGAGTCATTTTCTTTCCTGTTTAAGCCAGCCTTGATAGGTAGATAGATAAACCAACTCGTCCAGTAAACACAACAAGCGTGGATCCCGTCGAGTACGACGGACGTGAGGGGTGCTAATACCTTCCCCTTGCGTAACCGACTCCCGAACCCAGACAACGGTTGCGATGACCTTGTCTTACCCTTTTTTGTCAGGTTTTTCCGATCGTTTCCTTTCCCGTTCCGAGGGATAAATAACGAAAGGTGGCGACTCTTCGGTTTTGCCGGCACCTTATTTTCGCGGAAGCGACAGGTGTGTTCTCGGTCAGCACGACGAGACGGGCAGAAAGGAGCATGCCATCTATTACTTGAGTAAAAAGTTCACAGATTGTGAATCTCGTTACTCGATGCTGGAGAAAACGTGTTGTGCACTAGCCTGGGCTGCCAAACGTTTACGACAGTACATGCTCAATCGCACCACTATGCTAATTTCGAAGATGGATCCGATCAAGTACGTCTTCGAGAAGCAAGCGCTTTCGGGCAGGATTGCCAGATGGCAAATGGTGTTGACGGAATATGACATTCAGTATGTTTCCCAGAAGGCCATTAAGGGAAGCGTATTGTCTGATTACCTTACCGAACAGCCGATTGGAGATTACCAGCCGATGAAATTTGAATTCCCTGATGAGGATATCATGTTTCTCAAAGCGAAAGATTGCGATGAACTGTTGCCCGACGAGGGGCCAGATAGGAAATCCCAGTGGAAATTGATATTTGACCGGGCGGTTAATTCCTACGAAAGTGGCATTGGGGCGATCATCACGACCCCCCACGGATCCCACATCCCGTTCATTGCGAGACTGACGTTTCCGGTCACCAATAACGAAGCAGAGTACGAGGCATGCATCATGGGTCTAGAAGAAGCAATAGATTTGAGAATCAAGAACCTAGATGTATATGGTGACTCGGCGCTTGTGATCAACCAGATTAAAGGGGAGTGGGAGACTCGTCAATCGAATTTTGTGCCGTACATGCACTATGCTAGAAGGCTGCTTCCGTTCTTTGATCGAGTGGAACTCCATCATGTGCCCAGGGCCGAGAACCAGATGGCTGATGCCTTAGCCACGTTGGCTTCGATGTATAAAGTCAATTTTTGGAATAAAGCTCCAAGAATTGTCCTTTCTCGTCTTGATAGACCTGCATTTCTTCTTTGCGATCGAGGAAGCCTCCGATGGCAAGCCATGGTTCCATGATATCCAGAACTTCCTTATGACTAAAGAGTATCCTGCGGGAGCGTCAACCCAGGATAAGAAGACTCTGAGGAGGCTGTCTGGAAATTTCTATCTCAATCCTGATGGAGTTTTGTATAAAAGAAATCATGATCTCGTGCTGCTCAGATGTGTAGATGAGAGAGAGGCGAGTATGCTCATGGAAGAGGTCCATGAAGGAACGTTTGGTACACACGCCGGCGGGCATGCTATGACGAGAAAGATCCTGAGAGCAGGATACTACTGGCTGACGATGGAATCAGATTGCTTTAAATTCGCGAAGAGATGTCATAAATGCCAGATTTATGCTGATAAAGTTCATGTGCCGCCGTGCCCGTTAAATGTCATGTCCTCCCCGTGGCCGTTCTCCATGTGGGGCATCAACATGATAGGCAAGATCGAGCCTACTGCATCTAATGGTTATCGCTTCATTATAGTAGCCATCGACTACTTCACCAAGTGGGTGGAGGCAGCCTCATATGCCAATGTGACCAAGCAGGTGGTGGCTAAATTCATAAAGAGGGACATCATCTGTCGTTACGGAATTCCCAAACGGATCATTACTGATAATGGTTCGAATCTGAATAACAAGATGACGAAGGAGCTATGCCAGAGTTTCAAGATTGAACACCACAACTCATCTCCTTACCGGCTGAAGATGAATGGCGTCGTTGAAGCGGCTAACAAGAACATCAAGAAGATTGTTCAGAAGATGGTTATGACCTAAAAAGATTGGCACGAGATGCTGCCATTTGCACTGCACGGTTATCGTACAACGGTACGTATATCAACCGGGGCAACTCCTTTCTCCTTAGTGTACGATATGGAAGCTGTCCTACCGTTAGAAGTGGAGATCCCTTCTTTACGAGTTTTGGTTGACGCGAAACTCGACGAGGCAGAATGGATTAAGAACCGACTGAACCAACTCAGCCTGATGGATGAGAAGAGGTTAGCATCGATTGCATATGGTCGTTTATACCAAACCCGAATGAAGAAAGCTTATCATAAGAAGGTGCGTCCTAGAAGCTTTCAGACGGGTGATCTCGTCCTGAAGAAGATTCTTCCTCCACACCCCGATCACCGGGGCAAGTGGACTCCCAATTACGAAGGTCCATACGTCGTCAGCAAGGTCTTCTCGGGAGGAGCTTTGTTATTATCCACGATGGATGGTGAAGATTTTGCATCCCCAGTGAACGCGGACGCAGTTAAAAAATACTTTGCTTAAAGAATGACCCGCTGGAAAGAAAAAGAGCATCCAGGCAAAAATGGGGCATCCCGACAAACAATAAAAAAGGAAAAAGGTTCGGGCAAAAGTTAGGGATATAAATTGAAAAAATGTACACCCGCAAAGTCGAAAACCCGGATGGGCGTCTTTGGCAAAAAAGGGTATCCCGGTGAATCGAAAACCCGGAAGGGCGATTCAGACAAAAGTTAGGGATTTGAAAAAGCAAATGACTGTGTTCCGCGTGTGGACTCTCATTGTTTAGTGGTTTGGAAGACCTGAGGGCCGTTTATCTGAATCAATCTCTTCTGAAGCTGAAGCGTCGGAGAAGTATCAAAGTCGAGTGGGTCATAGAGGGATCAACTCCTGGTGTTCGTCTACGCCTCGTTGCCGACATTTGTGTATATACTGATGTATATTTATGTTTTATATTTGCGCGGCTTCCTCATTCCAGGAGCTTGCCTCTGTTGTAAAACATTTTTACCCATTCAGGGGTTCGTTATCAATAAAATGTATACTATTCAGCAATTCTGTGTGTTTGTTTAGTATTTATCTGTTTTGTTTGTGAAAAAGAACGCCGATGTTTTTGAAAAAATGCGCATACATAAACTTACTGGCCTAGGCCACTGATTGTTGAAACAATGAATTACTCGAACATTGTCACGAGATAATAACCTTGATAGGTCCCTTTGAGAAGGGTATCTTGTCTGTTTGTTTGTGTTGGTGCAGGTGTAGCATGTACCAGGTAGTACGCCGTATGCGTTCCCCAAGCAGGATGATTCCTTCTTCTCCATCAAAGTTCAGCAGTCTCTCCCCGCAGAGTCTGAAACGTGAGATCGTAAGGCATTGATGTGTCTCCCCAGGCTGAGAAGATTCTCTCCCCAGTCAAATACATCCTGAAGGAATGTCGTCTCCCCAGCTGAGTCATACGCTGAAGTGTGCAGCAATTGATAGTTCCAGACTGAAGTCTCTGATGGAATTGAGATTCCCCACAGAGTCGTACTCTCCCCCAAAGTCAGGATGATTTCGTCTTCCCAAGCCGAGTTTGCAGATCCCCAAGAGAGCCGAGTCCTTGGAAGCAGTTCGAGCCATGATTGGTTGTCCCGAGTAGGGTATTGAATAGCTGATGTTGTATTTCCCCACCGGAGTCGTTATCTCCAGGAAGGTTTGGTTGCGAATGCCATGCAGTTTATTCCTGCGATCGACATCGCTTTCCTCAGCAGGTCTAGGTTTTCGTAGAGCTTTATTCCCCGACGGCAGTCAACTGAAGTTTGTTTCCCCAGTCGGAGTCCGTTTGAGATTGGCGTGACCTTTTTTCCGTGGCAGGATGATTCCTTCCCCCACCAGAGTGGTTCTTTCTCCTTGACAGGAGGATTCTCCCTTCAGGATTTATTTTGCTGACGGAATCGCAGCATTTCGCATGATTGCATGGCATTTATCATAAGCGCGTAGCATTTCCACCGTGTGGAGCATTACGCCATTGTCGATCATATGCATATGAAACATGAGCTAGGTCGTTACCATTCTTGTTTTGCAGGTGTTCCTCCGCAGATTCGTTTGCTCAAGATGATTCTCGAATTCTCCCCAGCAAATTCGTTGCTCAAGATGATTCTTAAAATCCCCAGTAAAATTGCCAGAGTGGGTTGCTTAAGTTGATGCCTAGAGCCCCGGCAGAGCGTTTGCTCAGGATAATCCCTGAAATCTCCAGCATAGTTATCTGTTCAGGATGATTCTTGAAGTCCCCGGCGGAGTTATTTGTCCAAGATGTTTCTTGAAGTCTTCAGCAGAGTTGATTCATCCAGAATGATTCCTGGATCCCCGAAGCAGAGTTACTTGATAGTTCTCCAGAATCCCCAGCGGAGATGTGTCATCCCCAGCAGGTTTCTGAACAGCGAAGTTGAAACTTCCCCTGAAGACTTGATGATTGAAGTACGACCATGTTAACGAAGCAGTTCTCTCATCTGAAGAAGAGTGCCTGATGGCAGGAGTTTGGATATCCCCAATCGTTTCATGATTGACCCAGAATTCTATTCTCGACCTACTGATGAAGTCCGGCTGACGCCCGAGAACCCCTTTGAATGCCCGACGGCATGATTAACTTGATTGTTAAAAAGTCCCCAATGACCTGATGAGTCCCGAGGAATCTTGATGCCTGACGGCATGATTCGACCATGTATCACCGGTTACCGTGTGACCAATTCCCCAGCTAGTTGTCGTGCAGCTAATATTTCAGTTTTCGAAGATTTGTTCCCATCAGAGTACCGTGTACTTGTGCAGTTGGCAAATTTCCGGGTTTGTCGGTATTCAACCGTCTCGCACCTTGATTGGTTGAGAGGTGTTCGCTTCTCACCCAGTCAGGTTCAAGCCGTTTGAATAGGGGCAACTGTTGCACCCCAAAATTTGACCAACATTTCTTTACCTAGCTTGTGTTTCATTTCATTCACATTAGCATTATCATTTGCATTCCATTGACATGTATGCAGGAGATCAAGAGGTATGATTACCAATCAAGATCTATACAAGACTATGAAGCTAGCCAAGAAGCTTATTCAAGTGTTCAAACATTGATATCCTTGTCAGAGAAGTCAAAATATCCTCAGAGAGAATGGTTGAAACCAAGAGTGTGTGCCTCCTAACTTGAGAGTTGTGGGAAGACCTCAGATGATTCTGAAACCATGAGGGTGGACTTGAAGCCTTGAGAGAGCTTATGAGATGTCTTGAAAGCCATCATGAAGCCTAGACAGGTCATTGTGCAAGATTAAGAAGCCTCGGCCATGAGTGGTGTAATTAGGGTTTGACTGAGTCAACCCTAGGTCAACTGATGATTTGAACAAGGTTGAGACCTAATTCAAGGGCCATGTGACCATGGATTGACACATTGAGATGTTATAAGGATGATTCCAAGGTCAACTCATCATGATTGAAGAGTTTGAGAAGTTTCAAGCTAGGGTTTCTAAGGCTTGACAGTGTAAAATCCCCTAGTTTGACCCCTATCTTCAAGGCAGTTTAGCTCAAGATGTGATTGTCATCTCATCTTGCCCCCAACATGAATGTTGTAGAGCTTGTTCTTAGCTTTAATTTGAGTACTGGAAGTCCTTGATAGGATTTGTAGAACTCAAGTTATGACTTTGACAAGTTACAGGTCAGCTGAGGTATGTGAATCTGGGGGCTTGAAAGTTACCCAACTTGCATCAAACGTTTGCCCAATAAGGATGATTCCTATGAACTTTTGGTCAACATTAATATTGTTCCTTATTCTCTTAGCTTTCTAGAGAGTACTAGAAGTCCTTGATAGGATTTGTAGAACTCAAGGTATGGCTTTGACAAGTCAAGGGCACTTTGGTCATTTGGAGATTACAGGTCATTCCAAGCATAAGGCCATAACTCCTATTTCCAAGCTTCAAATGGAAAAATATTCAACATAAAACTTGTTCAAAATGATGTTTTAAGGCTATTAAGGAGGTCATGAGATGATGGAAATGCTTGTAGCTCAAAGTTGCAAAAATGACCTAAAATAAGGGTATAAGTTAAATGAATCAAAGTTGGAAATTGATATTTTCAACCTACACATCCAAACCATGGCATGTAATATATCATTTTGACTCTAGAAAACATTTTAAGAACATTGGTTTATCCACATGTTTGAATTGAAATTCAATTGGTGGACTTGCTTTGAAAAGTGATTACTTACATCATAAGTAACATGTGCAAAACATAGAATCAAGGCATGAGCAAGGCCCTTTGCAAGCTAAACACTTTCAAAATGTCACTAGGGGAGAAATTGGAAGTGAATGGGGTTGGTTTCAAGCTGTTTGCAGAATTATGCATATCATGATATGTGATTGAAAATCTCATGACATGAGAGATTGAAACTCTCATTAGAAGGGTCTAGAGGGTTCTAGATCACTCATACATCATCTATATATTGAGTAGAGATTATCCAATGCAAAGGTTGGTGATGATTGAAGGAGAGAGCATAGATTGAGATTGAGATTTCTTGGCTTGCAATTGAATTCGGTTTCACCAAATTCTTCACTTTCCATCCATTTTCTTGATTGAAACTTCTTCCATGGATGCAAGGGATTGATTCTAGATCATAATCCAAGGGAATTCGTGGCTGAATCATGTATGAGCAATTGAATTTTTCCACCTGCAACTCACCATCGGATTTTAAGATTCAGGAGCTTTCAACCGGTTCTTTTGCATACAGAAGCAAGGGAAGAATCCATTGATCGTGTCTGGAAGGTTGGAGAGCTTGAATTGAAGGTTTAGTGCATCTGTTCATCCAAGATTTTCAGGTTAGTAACTTTCTTCCTCTAGCATGAATTAGGTAGAATCAAGATGAATTAAGGTGTTAGATGCATTGTAGAACAGTGTAGGAAGGTTTTCAGATAGTTAATTTGAGAATTAGTGACCAATCTAGGATGTTACCATTTTCGGTTGAGAATTGGATACGGTGAATCTTGAGGTTTCAGAGAGAATTAAGGGCATGAATGGATTCGTGAGGAAATTTGGGAAATGTTTCATGTATAGACCGTTTGCAATGGATGATCTTAGAGAGAGTTAGGGTTGGGGACGACGACCGGAGCACCACCGGTGGTGGCCGGAGCTGCGCGCGAGTTGCAGAGGTTTGAATTGGAGAGGATGACTTGATAGCCATCAGATCTTGGTTTGACTTGGACTAGGACCACCATCCAACGGCCACGTTTTAATTTCAATTTGTGAAGGATCTGAATTAATGAAATGCATCGTTTCATTTGAGTGCTGATGCTGGGCTTAGTGAATTGGCTGATATCCACACCCCCCTGATGGCCCAATCCATTATTTGAACTGATTTTAGTTTCTATTTGCACCGCGCGTGTGTTTATTTTAATTGGATTTTCATTATTTTTTCATTTTATACATGGTTCTTGGAAAAATCATATAAAATTGAAAACTAATCCAATTAATCCCATTCTTTTTGCATTTTACTCAAGATTGAGTCTACTATTTTTTAGAGAAAAAATATTTTCAATTCATGTATTTTATGATTTTATGGGAATTTTACATTTTAATTGATATTAAAATGGTTATGTTTGATACCTAATTTTGTGGAATTTTGTGTGATCATGTGGTGATGATTTTGATCCTGATTTTTTGTGTGTGATTAGGTTAGATATGTATGCTCCCATAGCATTTTTCTCACATTTTTGTGATGAAAATAGGTGTGCTTTCTAGATTGATATTTAGGTGCTTCCTTTTAGGGTTTAGGTTTAGTACCTTATGGTATAGAATTTATTTCTATGTCTTATTTGATGATTTGATCTCTGAAATCAAAATGGTAGAGTCATGATTGACCTAGGTTCCCATAGATATTTTTGTAAGATTTTACAATTGGTTTTAGTATATTAGTTAGGATTAACTTTAGTACTAGGTTTTAGGTGATCCTAACTTACTAATTCAACTAGTTTAACTTCTTTAGCCCCTTAGATTAGGGTTCTGCTTTGTTTGCCTTTGGTTGAGATTGAAGACAAGTTGAAGACAAGGTAAGGATGCTTAAAGTTGCTTGAAGTTGCTTGGAAGTTTGGAGTTGCTTGTGCCTGAAGGTGTCTGATGAAGATTTAGGAGATAGGAGACATAGGGAGAGCCTTAGGATTAGAATGACTTCTTTCACAAATATGGAAAGCATCTTGTGCTTCCATTCCTCCCAATGACTAAAAGTCCTTCTAAGATATTCACATCCCTCCTTTGGAGGGATGAGTGGCTTTATCTGGGAAGTAGAACTTTGAGGGAACCAATCTCTCATAATGATGAACCCTTATAGGCTTCCCTTGGTTGTCAATAAGCTATTTATCATTTCCACTCATCCTGTTAAATCAATTGTCTTCTGGTTTGAGTATCTTGAAAGATGTTGCGCTTGAATTTGAAGATGAGGACTTCACTGAAGAGTGTGGAAGAGGATGACTCCTTGAGCATTGCCATTGCAGCTGAAGCTTGAAGAGCAAGGGGAATAAGTTGATGCTTGTGAAGAAGATCCAATGGATATTGAGTAAAGAGCTAAGGCTTGAAGATTGCAGGATGAAGTTGACACTTCCATGTGATTGAAGACTACTCTGAGAAGCTGAAGAAGACCAAGTTGATACTGGTAAAGCAAAGAGAGCTGAAGCTTGAGAACTAAGTTGATACTTATGAAGAGGATTCAATTGAGATTGAGTGTAGAGCTGAGGCTTGAGGAATAAAGGATGAGTTGATACTTACATTGATGCTTGGAGGGCCTGAAGGAATCAAGTTGATACTTGTAGTTAAGAGTGAAGCCTGAAGGTGGAATAGATTGAAGAGCTGAAGCTTGGAGAAGAGAGAGCAAGTTGATACTTGGGTTTGATGGATTGAAACCTTGGAGAAGCAAGTTGATACTTGTCATGGAGGATGATAGCCTTGAAGGGTGGTTGAAGTCTGAAGACTGGATTGCTGTTAGAAGAGCTGAAGCTTGGAATTGAAAGAGGGGTTGATCTGCTTTCTTGTCTGTTTTCTTTTCTGTGCTGATGTGCCTTGTTTGATTTGCTTGATGCATTAGAATAAGTCCATATCTAGACTGACTTTAAGCTAGGAGCATGATTGCACTAGAGGTTGAGTTGCTCCCTCTGCTTGTATTGTTACTGTATGGCTTTGCTTGCAGCTATTCGGTAGAGCCTAGCTCCCTTGCCCATGTGGTTTGTGTTTGCTTGATAGCATGTCATTCATTTCCTCTGTATGATTGCAGTTACTTCTATTTTGCTTAATAGCATGTTATTTCCTCTGTATGATTGTTGTTATTCATATCTGGCTTGAGGTTGAGATGAGCTTGTGGAGGGTGATGCCCCACACATATTTCCTCCCTCACGTGCATTGCATGCATTTTTCAGTCGTTTACTGTTTACTATTTAAGCTGATGCTTTATCTGTTTCTGTTTATCATTGACATGATCCCTTAGGAATCTCACTTCCTTTGATAAGGAAGTGATGATTAGAACTGTAGGTTGAAACCTATGCATGATAACTTCTAGGAGTTCCCTGTTTCAAACCTCAACTATAGGATGAATCCTCGGCATGACAACAGTAGGACTTGATAGTCTCCCTTTAGTTGAGCCCTTCTCTTCTCATCTCAAAACAGCTTAAGATATAGTAATCATGAATGATTTCTTTCGTACGTTACGAGCCTTAAGCTATCGGAGAAAGGATTGTTGGAGAGCTTCTTTTCAACAGTCTGGATGTTTAGTATGGCACCCTTTGGGATTGAAATTGCAAACACAATAAAAAACAGTTCTTCCGTAAAAGACAGAAAACAAACTTCAAACCTTTTTGCCCCGTGGGCCCATAATTCAAAGGAAAGCTTTTCTGAAGAAAAGAGTGTCGTTAAACTTCAGCGCCACCGCAAACAGGCTTTGTCCCTAACTGCTGGAACTGATGTTTAACCCTATTCGATAAAACAGATGAATCTGAATCCCGTAATCCGTATTATCCCGAACTACGTAAGCTCTGATCTCTCATACCTGTTGAGAGTACGTAGGCACAATACTGACGTATTGGCGAGCCACCTTCCCCGTAACCCGTAGTTAGTCGAACTACGTTGACTCTGATTTCTCATTCTCTGATGAGAATACGTAGGCATAAAGTGTGACGCTTTGCCGAGTCATTTTTCTTTTCTGTTTAAGCCAGCCTTGATAGGTAGATAGATAAACCAACTCGTCGAGTAAACACAACAAGCGTGGATCCCGTTGAGTACGACGGACGTGAGGGGTGCTAATACCTTCCCCTTGCGTAACCGACTCCCGAACCCAGACAATGGTTGCGATGACCTTGTCTTATACCTTTTCGTCAGGTTTTTCCGATCGTTTCCTTTCCCGTTTTGAGGGATAAATAACGAAAGGTGGCGACTCTTCTGTTTTGCCGGCACCTTATTTTCGCGGAAGCGACAGTGTGCAGCCACAACAATGTGAGTTATGGTGAGTAAGGTGTGTTGTCATGTGTTTTAAGCAAGACATAGTTGCACGACAACAGATGGAGTTGCTAGTGTATATCTTTCGACAAAATTGGTTTGGATTGATGAGACCATGTTGAAAATACCTCATCAGTAAATATGTCAAGAAGATGGATTAGGAACAAGAAAAAATTGTATTGGAATTCATAAAAGGATCTTAGAGGCCTTTTAGGAAACTTGAAGATACTTGTTTCTAATATTCTTCTGCAGAAGATTGGAGAAACCATGACTGTGATGATGAAGATTCTGCAAAAGTGTTCAGCAGGGCAAGCTGGTCAGCTAGAGGAAGTGAAGCTGAATGTCATGATCAATGTTATGACATTGATCGTATGACATCAGACGGGATGATTTTATTTTTCTATTATGAGACCTAATATATCTCAAGCTAAATATCAGGAAACAATTTATGACTTCTGAGTTATCTCAGGAGATATTCAAGGCAATGCTGACCATGCCATGACCTAATTGGACAACACCTTGAATTGTGGAAATTAGTTTTATTTTTTTAAAACTAATATTTGTTACTTCTGCACAGCCCAAGCCTAATTTGCACGACTATAAAAGGAGGAGCAGAAGCAGAAGAAAAGCAAGCACTCACATCAAGAAAAATCAGAGTGTAAAATAGAGGTCTAGGGTTGAGAGTCCCTTGTGTGTAAGTCACCCTTTGTATCTTTTGATACATTGAGGTAGACATATTTGTAAGTGAAGCAGGCTAGTCTTCACTTGTAAAGTTTGTTTAGGAATACTTGTAATCCAAGCAAATGTCTGGTGGATGATTGTTTTGGTTAGGTAGATTCTAGGCTGTGTCTCACTCAAAGCTGTGAAGCAAGAGTGTGTGAGTTCCTTGATCAAAGTTGTGAAGCAAGATCAAGGTATGTATGAAGTGTCTCTTCATACTGTTTGTGTAATTGTTTGAAATCACTGTTGTGTGATTGTAGGGAGTGAGTGGGTATACTCAGGTACTAGAGTGTCTCTAGGCTGAAATTGCATTGGGTAGATATTAAGTGAGGAGTGTAAGTTGGAGGTTTAACTCTAAATTGATTCTACTAATAGTGGATTTCCTTCCTGGCTTGGTAGCCCCCAGATGTAGGTGTTGTTGATACCGAACTGGGTGAACAACTACTGCGTTATTTATCTTTCTGCATTTACAATTCTGTACTTTAAATGGTTAGATAAATAGTATGACAGACTGTAGATGTCACAACAGAGGTCATGATATTGGTCATGACATTGGGACAATTTAAAAGAAATTTAAATTGGTCATGGTCTGTCCTCATCCTTGTTGAGCAGAGATCAATGTTCGTGGAATACATGTGATCTGCATACCAGAATTATAGTAGCCTTTCCATCTTTGTCAGTAATCATAGGATGTTCCCATCCCTTTTTGACAGCTTTCCAGGCATTACTGTCTAGAGATTTCAAAAAAGCAACCATGCATGGTTTCCAATAATCATAGTTATTCCCATCAAGAACAGGTGGCCTGTTAATAAATCCTCCTTCTTTGTCCATGGTACCAGAAAGTATCGTCCCTAGATCTCACCCAGAACCAGAGCAGGATGCCTGCTCTGATACCAATTGAAATTCTAGTATCAGATATTAGATGTCGAAGGTGATGTTTACAACAAAAATATATGTTCAAGCATCAATAAGAACAAGGATAAACAAATAACAATTTTAAAGAGACACAAGCGATTGTTAACCCAGTTCGGTGAAAACACACCTACGTTTGGGGGATACCAAGCCAGGAAAGAAATCCACTAAGTAGAATTATTTTGAAGATATACAGTAGACTCTCTCTAGTTTACCGTCTTCTCACCTAATCTCTACCCTTACAATTTCTACCTAGGATACACCTAGATAAGAGACACCTCTCACTCCCCCTCAATCACAACAGTGATAATAATAACAAATAAGAATACTTTAGAAGACACTCTTCAAAGACACAACTTGATCTTGCTTAAAAGCTTCAATCAAGTACAATACACTCTTGATTACAAGCTTTGAGTGAACAAATTACAATGCAAAACTTAGTCCAATTCACACATTAAGACAATGAGTGAATGGCTCACAAATTACTAAAGCACTTGAAATCTAAACCTTAAATAAATGCACACACTTTAATTCTAGCTTCTCTGATCTCAAAGGTAGGGTTTGCACATCCTTAAATAGCAATACTGAACAGGCTTGGGTTGTGGCAAAAGTAACAGCAGATTTCAGAAGAGATCAATCTTCATAAATTGTAGCAAAGAAACAGATTTGATTTGTTTAATCAGATCCAATTAAATCTTTCTTCAAATCACTAATTAAATCTCAAACATAATCTTCTGAGAATAGCTCCACACGATCCGTAAAAGTGAATCCAAAACGCCTTTGTGTAATACCGACAACCTTGCAGATTTACTCCAGATCAGTGCAACGGGTTTGCACGCAAGAGATAAACAAACCAACACATTTATACAAAATGTTTTGTTCATAGGTGCCAGGACATCATGCATGACATCCTGAGAAGTCCTGCTACAACATACAAAGCTACCTACAAAACCTTAAAAACAGATGTCATGACATCCTGTAGGACATCTTGTGATTACACCTAGTTTTACCAAAATGCCTGCCAATCAGGAACTAACAAAGTGTTACAACAGTTCAAGTATAAGTTTATGATTTCATGGGGAGAAGTAAGCAAGTTTCATGGTAACAACCAAGCAAGACTCAACCCTAAGGATGTTATGGTGCTAATAAGACATCACATCAAGTAAGATAGGGGCATGGGATCATGTTCAAGAGGTTACAACTTCAAGGAACACACAGAGATAAACATGAACAAGTAAAGATCAAGTACATAAGTTACAAATTAAACCAAACATGGGGGATGGATTAATTAAGACTAAATGTGACAACATTTATCATGACGAAGGCATAAATTATGGTAGCAACCAAAAGAGATTAGAGTGATCATGTAACAACATGAAAGAGAAAAGAGATGACAAACAACAAAACATAAGTTCAAGGTTTCATAAGAGAAAAAAAGCAATGTTCATGGAAACCACCAAGAAAAGACATAAAACCTAACATTATATGATCCTAACAAGGAACATAAACAAAAGAATGAGGCATGGAAAATATATTCAAGAGGTCACAACATCAAGAATCATGGCAAAGTTCAGAGATGATGTTCAAAGTATTCCATGCATATTCAAGCATTCACAAAGGCATGATAAAAACCCTAAAAATGTTATGGTCCTAACAAGACACATAAACAAGTATAATAAGACATGTTAAATATATTCAAGAGGTCACAACATCAAGAATCATGACAAAGTTCACATATGAAGTTCAAAGTGCCATTCTCACACATATGCATTCACAAAAGCAAGTATGCACATGGTAAGGCAATGAATAAAACATATGTGAGCATATAAACATGTTAAAATACATATATGAATCATAAAAGATCAATCTCACAAGAAAAATCAAGTTCTAAGTTGAAAAAGTTCACGAACATCAAGGTGAAAACTCTAAAAACACATGCTTTTCAAGTGAATCAAAGTCTTTCTAGGATAATGATCCTTGAATTATTTCTTCACTCAATGAAATTAGACATGATAAAGAGTGGCTAGAAAAAAGAATGGCAAAAATAGCATAAAAATAAGCAAGTTATGATCATTCAAAATTGGTACACCAATGGGGGCAAAACTAGGGTAAGGCAATGCCACTAATTTAGGGTCATTTGCATGAAGGATGGAAATCAGTCAAAACTTAACCAAATGGATTGAAACAAAAGTGCAAATTGTGTGTTTTCAAACAACGAATTCAATGGTACAATTGGTTTTTCCATACAACACACTCATTGAAAAATTCGATAGCATCATTGTTTAGGCAACTTTGGTCATAACCAAGGGCATGATCATATGGACAGTCCAAAACAGAGCAAGGTTTGATGGAAAAAGTATGCAAACATCACACATACATCATTTATAGTGATTGGCTCAAGAGAAAAATAGAAAATTCACACATGGATTGACAGATTGGCATCAACATGCACATGGTGACCTAGTTTGCCTTAGTTTCTGACCAACATTTTGGACAGTCAAGAAATGACAATTTCTAATGCAAATGGTGGTTCATACATGACATATAGCACACATATAACATATTCAAACAATGTCTAACACAAAAACATGGTTACAACTCAACATAGCATGTGAAATGCAAAGCAAAATTTCAACTTTCAAGGGTTTAGGCTTACCTCTTGAAGCAACCTTGCCAAATAAGAAAACCATAGGTACTTGTTGTCTTGATATAGTCTAAAAATGGTATTTGGATGATGAAAAGCAGCTCCAATGATCCACAACCCCACTGTTGAACAGAGTGGCTTGAAAAGTGAAGAAAAACCTCAAAAATCCATGATTTTGCAAAGCAACATGGTCCAATCTTTGTTACAGAAGTGAAAACTTGATTTGTATAGCTTCTATATGGTATTTTTGAAGTGTTAGAGGTGTCAAAAGAGTTGGAAATGATCTGTAATGATTTATGGCTTGAAAAATGCAGAAAGATGACTTTTTTGGTTTTGGAGGTTGACTTTGAGAAAGGAATGGTTTCTACTACAAATGGTGGTTTGAACAGCTCTAGGGGATCATTTGAAACTTGTGTGGAGTGTTAGAAAGAGTGTGGAATGGTTGGAAAATGCTTTGGTGCAATTATGTCCAAGACAGATTTTGGCACTTTGGAGTTTTGGTTGGATTTGCAAGAAGGTTTGCAACTGATGAGGGGGTGTGTTTGTGGCTGATTTTCTTGTTGCAATTGTGTGTCATTGATGTATAAAAGTTGTCTTATGTATAGGCAAAGCCACGTGATCAAGGGTGAGGACAGATTTGAAGTTTTTATCTTTGGAGGGAAAAAATGAAGAAAATTTGTCCAAGATTTGGTGCAGTTGGAATTCAATGTTCTTGACTCAATGTGATGCACAAATGAAGTTGTATAAGGGCAATGGAAGTGACTGAAGTATGGCTAGGGAGTAGGGGAACTGCAGCTGCAGATTTCTTCATGAAAAAGTTTCTCTTTCCTCTTAATTTTTTAATATAATATTGCAACTTGGCTTGTCATCTTATCAAGCCTTTCAAACCTTCACCCTTTCTAAATTTCTAATGAATACACTCTCTAAATATCAAATCAATACTTGATCAAATGGTTGAGAATAACTTTGGTGGTTGGCAAGTTGATTTGTGACAAATTTGAAATGGTGCATTCAAGTGTTTAGACCCCAACTTGCCTCCTTCGAAAATCCTAGCTCACAAATGCCATGGAGGAGTTATTGTACTTTCTAGAAAGCCCTCATCATGCTCTACAACTTTCATGTTTTTGGAATTTTCAAATTCCAAGTGGAACTAGGTCAAAACATCCTTGAAGTTGGCTGAAAACATGACTTGAAAAGTGCTAAAACATGTGAAATTTCACTAAGTGTTTTCCCCTCTTGTAATGATTTTGATCATAACTCCAAATCTATTCATTTTTTGCACATAGGTCACTTTTCAATTTTTTATAACTTGTCAAGACCTTTCCAACAAGCTTTGAACCACTTCATTTGGATGTGTGGTTAGAAAGTTATGGTCTTGCCCTTTTCAAAACCCTAATTCCTGACTTTTTCGATTTCTCTTTAATTCTTGATCCAATGGTCGCAAAACTTCATGACTAGATACAATATGTCATTAGGAACATGTTTTCTTTCAACTTTGGGTTCAAAACCCTTTTGGTCAATGAGTTGGCTTTTCAGTCAGACGAACTGATCGACCGGAAAACCCCGAGTCGACTGTTGGTGTTCTGGGTCTTTTGAGGCCTCAGAACTTCTTGAGTGGAATTCAAAAAGTCATATGCGATTCATAGACCATGATTCCATCATTGGAGTTCCATTTAAATAAAAATTCAAACCATAGTTGACTTTTCCTAATTAGAAATCCTAATCGGGAGTTCTGGACTGCAATGCTCTTGATCTTTGGGTGACCATCTCAAATTGAATTCGTACTTGATCCAATATAGTATTATTGATGATGTGGGGACTTGTTTTATGGATAATCAATCCAAGAAATTGACTGGTCAAAACATAGAAACCCTAATTCCTGACTGTATGGAGCCCTAATTCATCTGCATCTTGACAAATACAAACTTGAAACAGGTTAAGGTTAGATAAGAAAATGACGATGCTCCAAGAATGATGATGAATATATAAGGGTCAAAATTTGGGGTACAACAGATGCCCCTATTTAAATATCTTCACCAGATGGCGATGAGAGATGACAATCTCCATGGAATCGTAGTGAAAGGTATTTAAATATAGCAAACCAAAATTTTTCCCCTTAGATACGATGTTATGCAAAAGGACAAATGCTAACATGCAATGAATTCTAAATGATGTTGTATGATGCTTGGGGATGCAAGTAGAATGCTGACATACGAGCAAAAATAAAAGAACAGCCAAACAATGAGTAACTACTCACAAGGGACCCGACATACTGGGGAAGACAAATCTTCACTGGGGAAAAAGGGGAACTCCACCGGGGAAGAGAAAGACTAGAGACACAATCCTCACTAGGGACCAACCAAAAGAGGAACTTCCTATAGCGAAAAGTTCAAACGGGATCTTCAGGAAAAGACTAGAAATAAGACCAGAATCGCTGAGGATACCAAAGGCTTCGATGGGGATACCAAAGGCTTCGTTGGGGATACTGGTGAAAAACAGAACCTCTGCCAATAACAATTGGTTTTCAAGCAGTTCCAGTAATCACTGGACTTTCTAAGGGGTGTTGTAACAACTACACTTTGAGGAGAAAGGTGACAACCGCATTTATGGTACCAATAACAATTGGGTTTCGACCAGTGTCAGTGACCACTAGACTTAGCCGGGGAAAATTGGTGATAACCAACTCAGAAAACCAATACGGTTGGACTTCAAACAACGCCAATAACCACCAGACTTCAAAGGGTAATAGTGATGACTGAGCTATATACCCATAATGAATGGGATTTTCAAACAATGTCAGTAACCTACTGGACTTCCAAAAATTAGTGATAACCAAATCAAGGTACCAACAACAACTGGATGTGAATGATGCCAGTAACCACTAGACTTCAGTTGGGGAGTAGGTAACAACCGAACTTCATGATACCAATGATAATTAGGTTTTCACAGTGTCAGTAACCACTGAGCTCTCGAAGATTGGTGACGACCAAACCAAAGGCCTATCAATAGCTATTGGTTTTCAAGCAGTTCCAATAACTACTGGACTTACTGAGGAAATTGGTAACAACCAAATTAAGCACCAATAACCATTGGATTTTCAAACAATGTCAGTAACCACTGGACTCACAAAGATTGGTGACAACTGAATCAAAGATACCAATAATAATTGGATTTGAAACGATGCCAGTAACTACCGGACTTACAAAGACAATTGGTGACAACAAAATCAAAGATTCCAATAATAATTGGATTTGAAATGATGCCAATAACTACTAGACTTACAAAGACAATTGGTGACAACCAAATCAAAGATACCAATAATAATTGGATTTGAAACGATGCCAGTAACTACTGGACTTACTAATCAATGTTGGTGGTGACCCGATCTCAAAGACAAATGACCGGTAAATTAGCAAGTGTACTAATTGTCCCGATGTAGTAATAATAGGGATTTTTCCCAGTATCGATCTCTAAGGACTGCGTGTAAATTTAAAGTACAAATGTTCTTCCAATTAAACAAAATAACTCTTGGGTTTTGTTTTGGGGGTCTTTAACAGGAAAGCAGCTGAAAGATAAAATTTATATTATGATAAAAAGTAAAACATGCTAGGGAAAGTGTATGATTTGATTGTAACTGATCCAGGAGTAAACCATGAGACTTCTTACAAACCTTAATATTTATTGGACCTCAAAAGTGTTTTTCTTAAATTCCTTATTGAAAAACCTTTGATATTCTTCCTTGACCCCAATTCCTTAGCAGTCAAGGAAAAACATCAAGTAATAGTTCTGACATTGGCTTTCTAACAATCATTACAGTTATATTCCTATTCCTAGGTAACATTTACTGTAACGTGTTAAACAAAATAAACGATTGGTTTTTTAAGACCAAATCCCTAATCGTAACGTGTTCCCAATTCTTACGATCGTAAATAGTTAAACGGTTCGTATAACAAAATATTAAGGAATGAAACAAAGCCTCATTAAAAATTGCACCAGATGTTCTTTACAATACAAATTAGGGACACCCCCTAGCAATGGGGGGGTTAGCTATCCATAGTATTCGATAAAAACAACATGATAAACAGAAACATTACAATGGTATAAGGAGTGAATTCGATCTTCAATTTCTTCCGAGCATGAAGATCTCCATGTACTCCCAATTCTCTAGAGCGTCAATCCTTGGTTGTCTTTTTCTTCGTACGATCCGACGTCTCTCTATCCCCTCATAAATTCCTTCTTAATAGTATCAGATCTCTCTTTTTCATGCGGAAAGTCTGAATTGCCCTTCGAGCATTCACTCAGGACATAACTCAAAAATATCAGGAATCTGGTTGCCTTGTCCAACACGGGCCGTGTCAGATGACACGGGCACCCGTGTGTAAGAACAGAGTATGCCTAAGAGGGGGGGGGGTGAATTAGGACTTTTGAAATTTTTCCGGTTTTTATATGGTTCTTGGAAATATACTGGATGGTGTTCTTGGTTATGGAAAGCAGTAAATCAACAGAAAGAAAGAAAGACACAGGATTTATAGTGGTTCCCCTCACAATCCGAGAGTACTCCACTCCCCTTTCAAAATGAAAGAGAATTTTCACTATTGTTTAAAATAGTACAACCTATCACACCATCAACCGGTGAGGCCTACTATCAAACAATAAAAACTCACAAGTGTACAAGAACAATCCTCTTGTAAACACTCACCCTTGTGTCCAACAATCCTGGATCACAAGTCAAAAAATAAATAATTGTAATGAATTTGGATTGAGTATAACTGTCAAAGTGATCTTCTCCAATGAATCAAAATTCACTCTTTGTAATTTTTCAATACAAGTGTTCAATGAATATGAAATTTTCAATGCAAGTATGAACACTTTTGAAAATGAATTTGATTCCAAGACAATTTTTAAAAATGAGTATTGGAGGTTGAAAGGTTTTGAGTTATGTTCTATTGGTTGTTTTTCAAAAATGAAAAACTCAGAATTTATATGAGTAAAATAACCTTTCACAAAAGGTATGATTTTAAAAGATTCAAACCATGAAAAGGTATGATTTTAAAATAATTTTTGAACTCAAAACAAAGCAATTTTTCACTGCACGTTCAGTGTTAATCGGTTAACCCATATGGTTAATCGGTTAACACTGGTACGTTAGCCCAGAAAATTCAAAATTCAAATTGGTTAACCGGTTAACCCATATGGTTAATCGGTTAACACTGCTAATTTACAGAAAAATGCTTTTTAAAATTAATGTTATACCATTTTGAAGGTTTCAAAAACATGCTTATGTATTATGCACAAATGATTGATGTTTTTGAACACTTGTATATCAAATTATAAAGGTGGATTTGATATACCAGTAATGCAGCCAAGTCTGGAAGAATCAGTTCCATATGTAGCTTGACTTGAAAGATAGCTTGATGACTTTATCTTGATGACTTTGAACGGCTTGTCTTTTTGCAATCAAGAGATGACCTTGAGTAGTGTTGACATCATCAAAACTTGAGACTGAAGCATGCTTCTACATTCTCCCCCTTTTTGATGATGGCAATCAAAAAAAATGTTGTGCGATATCTCTTGGTTCTTGATCTGGTTCGCCCCCTATGTCTAGCAACTCCCCCTATCTTAACAGAGGAAAAAAAATCTGCACACAGAGAGATATTAACAGAACCAAGCTCTTCTCCCCCTTTGACATCAGCAAAAAGGAAGAGCTTTCAAAGAAATCACAAGATAGCAGTATATAGTAATAAGCACATGCAAAGCCAAGTAAACACAAAACACAAACAGTAGTACATATAAGATGCAGCAAATGGAAATTGTACTTGTTACAATAAAACATAGTTCAAATGAAAGCATAAAAACTTATAACTAGAAAGCAAAGCAATAAAAACAATAGCAGCAACATATTCTCTAAACATCCTCATCCGCCATATCCACCTCCTCTTCTTCTTCATCACTATCAACCTCTTCTTCAATCTCGTCGTCCACAACTCGGGTGCTGGAATGTGGAGGGTTAAGAATGAGGTTTCTAAGGGAGGCAATTGCTCGGGAGGTCTCTCTATGCATATTCATGGATTCTCGATGCTGGTTCATCATGGTTGTGTAGAGAAACTCACTGGTCAGACCCCCTTCAGGCATTGGATAAGCGTGATGCACAGGACCGTCATCAGTATACCTGTAGGTACCGTCAGCCGCCTTGATGATTCCAGTATTTTTCACAATATTAATCTCATTGATCTCATTAGTTGTAGGTTTCATCTTGGAGGATGGTTCTCTGTTGAGGTCAAGTTCAGTTAATTCCAGAATTCTAGAAACCAAGCGAGCATACGGCAGCCGGGTAATGCAATGAAGTTGTTGCTGCAGATGATACATAATAGTCAAAATCCAATTGACTCTGATGCGATTCTTAATAGCAAAGATCAGCTGCATTTCCAAATCGTTGATCTGAGAGTGATTTGAGTCCTTTGGAATAAGGACATAGCAGATAATGTAGTGAAGCATTCGATCAGATACTGTCAGATTCTTGGCATAGCATAGCATACGAGCAGTGCGGGAGTTTGCAATAACGGTTTCTTTTGGGAACCTGCAAATCTGATAGTAATACTCCATTTTATCATAGTTTGCCCAGGGTCCATCTACATGGTTTACACCTTTTCTCAGGAAGCATCCCTTTGATGGAATCTTAAGGTGTCTAGCAAGGGTGGATAAATTCTCAACAAACTCATGATCTCTAATGGTGGACCGGATCATGTGGTTCTCATCCATATCCAGATATACAGACATTTTATTCATAAAAGCTTTAACCAGATCAGGATAGATAATACCAGAGTCGGTGACGAACTTGTCGATACGCTGATATTCCAACAGTGCAGGAAAATCAAAAGATATTGCAGGAAAAGCTCGAAGATTCACATACTTTACCGGCATAAGTTGACGAACACGCACTTTGAAATCCATCCGTCTCTTTTTGGTGGTTTCCATTGGAATACTGTCGTCATCTGATTCTGATGCAGAATGGTGTTCTGGAAGTTTTCCCTTGCCGCGGTTTGATGCTGAAGCCATGGATGGAGGTTTGAGAGAACTGGGGTTGTGGGTTCTGAGGAAGTTAGGGTTTGAGAAGTTATGGGGAGTTTTTCCAACTTTTAAGAGTGGGAGAGAGAAGTTAGGATTTAAGAGGGAATGTGGATTTTGGATATGGATGTGGATATTTAAGAGAATATGGACCACACAAAATATATAAAGAAAAATATAAAATTTTCAAAAATTTAATTAATTTTCGTTTCTGATTTTTTGAAAAATTAACAGTGTTAATCAGTTAACCATATAGGTCAATCGATTAACAAATTAAAAAATTTAATCAGAATTGAAAATTCAACAGTGTTAATCGGTTAACCCATATGGTTAATCGATTAACATGCTCGAATTTTTGAAAAATACATAAAAACAGAATGCATACACATGAAAACATATCACAATTAATGCATACATATAATAGAGACAAGGATCAGATGTCACCTTCATCAAGAATCCCAAGTTCTCTCCGAATTTTGTAGAATGATTCTTTTGCCAAAGGCTTGGTGAAGATGTCGGCGAGTTGGTTGTGTGTGTCGACGAAAGTAACATCAACATCTTTGTTTAATACGTGATCTCGAAGGAAATGATGCCGGATATCGATGTGCTTTGTTCTGGAATGCATAACCGGATTCTTTGTGATATTTATGGCACTAGTATTGTCACATCGTAGAGGAATGCATCCGAGGTCAACACCATAATCCAGAAGTTGTTGTTTCAGCCATAAAATTTGTGCACAGCAACTTCCTGCGGCGATGTATTCTGCTTCAGCGGTGCTGAGTGCTACACAAGCTTGCTTCTTGCAGGCCCATGATACTAGAGCGTTTCCGAGAATATGACATGTACCACTTGTACTTTTTCTATCGGTTTTGCATCCTGCATAGTCAGCGTCAGAATAACCAACTAAAGAACAAGTACTACCTTTAGGATACCATAATCCGACGTTGGTCGTTCCTTTGAGATACTTGATAATTCTCTTCACAGCAGTGAGATGCGATTCCTTCGGATTTGCTTGGAAGCGCGCACACAAACAAACACTAAACATGATGTCAGGACGGCTTGCCGTCAAATATAGTAATGAACCAATCATACCTCGATATTTAGTAATATCAATTGGAGTACCAGATTCATCTTGATCAACATACGTTCCGGTTCCCATAGGAGTAGACATCATCTTGCAACTATCCATATCGAATTTCTTTATTAATTCCTTACAGTACTTGGATTGGTTGAGGAAGATTCCATCCTTGGTTTGCTTGATTTGTAGTCCAAGAAAATAATTTAACTTTCCCATCATGGACATCTCGAATTCTTCTCGCATCATGAGTGAGAATTCTTCGCACAGTTCTTTGTTTGTTGATCCAAATATGATGTCGTCGACGTAGACTTGTACTAACAAGGTGTTACCCTTGATCTTCTTTATAAACAGCGTCTTGTCAACCTTTCCTTTTGTAAATCCTTTCTCACATAAGAAGTTGCTAAGGCGATCATACCATGCTCGTGGTGCTTGTTTTAAACCGTAGAGAGCCTTCTTCAGTTTGAAAACATGTGAGGGATTTTTGAAGTCTTCAAAACCCGGAGGTTGTTTGACGTAGACTTCCTCATTAATGTACCCATTCAGGAAAGCGCTTTTGACATCCATCTGGAATAACTGAAAATTCATAGAACATGCGTAAGCAAGTAGTAATCTAATTGCTTATAACCTTGCTACCGGAGCGAATGTTTCATCAAAATCAATTCCTTCCTCCTGGTTGTAGCCTTGTGCGACCAATCTTGCCTTGTTACGAACTATAATCCCATTCTCGTCAAGTTTGTTCTTGAACACCCATCTGGTTCCTATAATATGCTTATTGTCCGGTCTTGGTACAAGGGTCCAAACTTGATTTCTTTCAAATTGATTAAGTTCTTCTTGCATTGCTATAATCCATTGATCGTCGCCTAGAGCTTCATCGATCTTTGATGGTTCAATTTGAGATACAAACGCCATGTTGAGACAAGCATCCTTTAAATTAAGTCGAGTTGCAACGCCTTGACTAATATCACCAATAACTTTATCAATTGGGTGATCTCTGTGTGTTCTCCATTCTTTCGGAAGATCTTGATTTTCTTGAGTAACATCTTCTTGTAAAGTTGTTTGATCTTTTGAAACAATTTCTTCATTTTGTGAAGTATCTACAAAATCATCATCATCATCCAAAACAATATTATCCTCTTTCGAGGGGTTAGTCTCATCAAACGAAACATGAATGGACTCTTCAATGGTAAGATTTCTTTTATTAAAAATTCTAAAAGCTTTACTAGAAGAAGAGTAACCAAGAAATATACCTTCGTCGGACTTCTCATCAAACTTACAGAGATTGTCCTTATTGTTGTTGAGAACGAAGCATTTGCAGCCAAATATGTGGAAAAATGATATATTTGGTTTCCTTCCCTTGAACAACTCATACGGAGTCTTTTTGAGTAGCAGTCGAATATTCATGCGGTTGCTTACAAAGCATGTCGTGCTTACTGCTTCTACCCAGAAATATTTTGGAAGATTTGTGTCGCTGAGCATTGTTCTAGCAAGTTCAACTAGTGAACGATTCTTCCGTTCTACGACGCCGTTTTGTTGAGGAGTTCTTGGTGCCGAAAAATTATGAGAAATTCCATGTTCTTCGCAAAATTCTTCAAAGTCTGAATTTTGAAATTCTCCACCGTGGTCGCTTCTTATGGAGGCTATAGTGAGTGACTTCTCGTTTTGAATTTGTTTTGCATACTTTTTGAATGCTTTAAACGCATCATTTTTCTGCACTAAAAACATTGTCCAGGTATATCGAGAAAAATCATCAACAATAACTAAAGCATAAATACTACCTCCAAAGCTCTTCGTTCTTGATGGACCAAAAAGATCCATGTGCAACAATTGAAGTGGTCTTGATGTAGAAACCACTTGCTTGGATTTGAAAGTTGTCTTGGTCTGTTTTCCCTTTTGACATGCATCGCATAATTTATCCTTGATGAATTTTATCTTCGGAAGCCCAACAACCAGATCATGCTTGATTAATTTGTTTAAATGCTCCATGTGAATGTGAGCAAATCTCTTATGCCAAAGCCATGCCTCGTTGTTGTTTTCCATAAGACACTTTACCTTCAAGGAAGAGTCAACAAAGGAGATCATAAAAATATTATTATATCTTTTACCTTTTAGCAGAATCTCATGAGTGACTTCGTGTTCGATCAAGCATTCTTCTTTTGTGAAGTTGATTTTGAACCCTTTGTCACACAATTGACTGATGCTAAGCAGGTTATGCTTAAGGCCTTCAACAAAAAGAACGTCTTCGATGATTGTACATGGAGGTGCACCAATGGTTCCAACTCCAAGAATTTTTCCTTTATTATCATCACCGTAAGTGACGTATCCTTTGGCCTTTAATGATAGACTTGAAAATTTGTTTATATCTCCCGTCATATGCTTCGAGCAGCCACTATTAAGATACCATTGATTTGTGGTTGTCTTCAAGCATACCTACAAAACAAAATTAGGTAGTGTTAGGTACCCAAGTTGCTTTGGGTCCTTGATAGTTAGTACCTTTTTCCACCCACACATAATACCCCTTTGCAACACCAATATTACGTACATAGCAGGCATTAGGTGTGTGCCCTTTAATACCACAATAAAAACATGTAGGTTGAAAATGACTTCTATATCTAGGAATATAATTCTTTTTCTTATTAATTCTTTTCTTGTTATGATTTTGATGCTGAGTTTTAGAAGTGCTTGTCTCTTTCTTCACAATTTGTTCACTTGCTCTTACAAAAATGGTCTTATTGGTGCTTGGTTTTGAAAATTTAGAATATCCCAATCCACTTTTATCATTAGGATACCTTTGATGTTTAAGAATCTCTTCCAAGCCAATTTGACCTTTTTCGTATCTTTCTAAAACTCTTTTGAGTTGAACAATTTGAAAAGACAAAGACTCACAATTCTTACATAAAAGACTTTGTTTTTCATCCATCACTTTTTGTTTTTCATCTTCAATATTTTTCAAGAAATCAGAATTTTGTTTTTCTAAAAGTAAAATTCTTTTCTTTTATGATGAGATGTCTTTATACAAAGTCTTGCACTCTTTTAGAAGTTCATCTATAACTTCTTGTGCATCATTATCATAGACAGAAAAATTACTACTAACCTCATTTTCGTCATCGGAATGGTGAGAGGCCATTAAGGCAATATTTGCACATTCATCGCTATCTGATTCCGATGATGAACTCACTTCGTTGTCGTCCCATGCGACATAAGCCTTCTTTGTTTTGAAATCCTTCTTGCCCTTGAACTTTCCTTTATTTGCGAGTTTTAGGCAGTCTGGCTTTATGTGACCTTGTTTTCCACATTCATAACATGTAATTTCTTGGTTTGATGTGGATGCCTCCTTTTTCCTGAAATGTCTATTATTTTTAGAAAAAGAAGAAGTTTTATTATTATTGAAAAACTTACCAAGCTTCTTCACTAGAAGCATGAAATTTTCGTCTTCGGAAGATTCGTCAATTTTGTCATCCTTTGTGTCAGCCTTCAAGGCAATTCCTTTGGATTTCTTGTCTTGACTTTCATGTTTCTCAAGCCTTCCAAGTTCCAGTTCATGCTCTTGAAGTTTCCCGAATAATGAAGCGGATGTCATCGTTGAAAGACTTTTCTTTTCCGAAATGGCAGTCACTTTTGGTTGCCATTCTCTTGTCAAGGATCTTAGGACTTTTAAGTTGAGATCATCATTGGTGAAGGTCTTCCCAAGAGCAATCAGGTGATTTGTTAGATGAACGAACCTCTTTTACAAGGCAACAATAGATTCACCGGGCTGCATACGGAACATCTCATATTCTTGACTTAACGTGTTAAGTCTTGATCTTTTTACTTCTGCTGTTCCTTCATGCGTTTCTACCAAGGTATCCCAAATCTGTTTTGCCGATTTACACTGTGATATGCGAAAGAATTCATCCATACTGAGAGCGCTTTGAAGTATGTTGATTGCCTTCTTCTCATTCAAGATTCTCTTCTTGTCATCTTCATCATATGAGGATTTGATCTTTGGGGTTCCAACACCATTTACCACACTTGTAGGAACATGTGGACCAGTTTCAACGGTTTCCCATATACCATCTCCTTGAGCCTTAAGATGTGCCTTCATACGGTTTTTCCAAAAATCAAAGTATTCTCCAGAAAAGAGTGGTGGTTTGTTACTACTTCCACCATCTTTGAAAACCGGGTTGGTACTTGCGGAAGCCATACTGAATCGTTAGGAACAGGTTACCTTAACCTGCTCTGATGCCAATTGTAAGAACAGAGTATGCCTAAGAGGGGGGGGGGGTGAATTAGGACTTTTGAAATTTTTCCGGTTTTTATATGGTTCTTGGAAATATACTGGATGGTGTTCTTGGTTATGGAAAGCAATAAATCAACAGAAAGAAAGAAAGACACAGGATTTATAGTGGTTCCCCTCACAATCCGAGAGTACTCCACTCCCCTTTCAACATGAAAGAGAATTTTCACTATTGTTTAAAACAGTACAACCTATCACACCATCAACCGGTGAGCCCTACTATCAAACAATAAAAACTCACAAGTGTACAAGAACAATCCTCTTGTAAACACTCACCCTTGTGTCCAACAATCCTGGATCACAAGTCAAAAAATAAATAATTGTAATGAATTTGGATTGAGTATAACTGTCAAAGTGATCTTCTCCAATGAATCAAAATTCACTCTTTGTAATTTTTCAATACAAGTGTTCAATGAATATGAAATTTTCAATGCAAGTATGAACACTTTTGAAAATGAATTTGATTCCAAGACAATTTTTAAAAATGAGTATTGGAGGTTGAAAGGTTTTGAGTTATGTTCTATTGGTTGTTTTTCAAAAATGAAAAACTCAGAATTTATATGAGTAAAATAACCTTTCACAAAAGGTATGATTTTAAAAGATTCAAACCATGAAAAGGTATGATTTTAAAATAATTTTTGAACTCAAAACAAAGCAATTTTTCACTGCACGTTCAGTGTTAATCGGTTAACCCATATGGTTAATCGGTTAACACTGGTACGTTAGCCCAGAAAATTCAAAATTCAAATTGGTTAACCGGTTAACCCATATGGTTAATCGGTTAACACTGCTAATTTACAGAAAAATGCTTTTTAAAATTAATGTTATACCATTTTGAAGGTTTCAAAAACATGCTTATGTATTATGCACAAATGATTGATGTTTTTGAACACTTGTATATCAAATTATAAAGGTGGATTTGATATACCAGTAATGCAGCCAAGTCTGGAAGAATCAGTTCCATATGTAGCTTGACTTGAAAGATAGCTTGATGACTTTATCTTGATGACTTTGAACGGCTTGTCTTTTTGCAATCAAGAGATGACCTTGAGTAGTGTTGACATCATCAAAACTTGAGACTGAAGCATGCTTCTACACCGTGTTGGCCCACAGTGTAACAATTTCAACTTTTGACCTTCAGGCAAGCTGACACGGGCCGTGTCAGCTGACAAGGGCGGCTGTGTCAGCTCCATGGTTTGGTTCTTTTCTTGTTGTTCTGGTCCTCTTCTGACACGGGCCGTGTCAAGTGACACGAGCACCCGAGTCAGACCTCTGATTTTTCCGAATCTCTTCCTGAACTCTGTCAACTTCGCATTTCTTCTTCCAATTACTTCCATGGACCTGAAATCAGTAACACTACCAGTCCAAGACATCACAAATGCTTTATTAAACATAATTTAAACTGTAACAACGTAAAATACATAATGAGAAAAACTCAAACAATTGGAGGAAAATAACTACGAAATACTCGCAATGCTACCTATAAGATGAAATCTTTGCCGAATACATGACGGAAACAAAGTAGAACAGGCGACCGATCATAACCCCAAACTTAACTCGTTGCTTGTCCTCAAGCAATGCATGAGACCAAATAAGATCACCCCAAAATTCTTTGCTACCACAATACAACCATTGTCTTTCGTAACCTGCTTTTCACCTTCTCGTCAAGCGTCCGGTTTCCCAATCCCAGCTGTCCGCTGCACTTCCATATCAAAATACTTTTTCACCTGCAAGCTTTTCACACTTCTCACCAATTCTCTCTGGGTTAAGGTGTTTTTCGCTCAAAATTCAGCATATGCAATACCAACTTTTAAATTTGAATAAATTCTACCTGCATCACACAATCAGATAACACACACTGTATAGGTCTTAGGGTTGTAGTGGGGATGAGGTGAGATACGGAGGGATAAACAAAAAACAAAATATGAAAAGGGTACACAAAGAGGTTGTATGCTCAGGATTCGTGATGCCGTTGTTTCACCTATGTGCTTGCATTACTTCCACGGGTTTTTGTCGCGTCGTTTATTTACTCTTAATGAAACGTAGGTAAGCGCTATCTTCTTTTCTCTTTCCCTTTTTTTTCTTTTTTTTTTTTTTATATTGAGACATGATAGTGTCTTCTCACTTTTTCTGATATACACAATTTTTCTCTCTTTTCTTTTTTTACTTGCGCACTTGCTTATTGTAGACGCACAACCCCAAACTTAGAATTCACACCGGCTCAACAACTACAACACAAACACCGAGTAGAGTAGGGAGTGTTTGGCTACGGGTTACGATGGTGGTTATCACAAACAAAAGGATGAAGGCTCAATAGGGGGAACAACAGGTGAGAAATATGAAGGGATGGCTAGAACGACTCGAGGTTAAATCAAACAAAACACAAATTTTGCCTTAGTGTGTGTTCTCATGCAGTGTTCTGTAGCAAAGCGTACGCAAATTCAAAGTGATAAAGTCATACCTGATTCACTCTCATGATAATGTGATATTTGGTCCATTGTGCACTCACCATGTTGAGTATAACTTACAGGTTCCAAAGCACTTCTCATGTAATGCCGCTTCTTTATCTGGTTTCGGTCAACCTTTTACTCTTGGTTCAGTGTCAGCAAGCTGCGTCCGACATTTGTTTTTGGTTATATCCACTTCTAGGGTGCCTGAGTATCTAGTCTGTGTTTGAATCTTTCCTCCTCCAACTACTCGTTTATCATGTATCGGGTCGAACCTCATCTATTTGTCGCACATATCAAAGTAAACGAGAAACAACAAAAAATAAACAAAAAATAAAATACTAAAACTACTAAAACAAAATTAAAAAGATTAAAACTCCCCCACACTAGAACTAAACATTGACCTCAATGTTTTAGAACGGGTGGGAGAGGAACTCACAGTGCCTCACTGAGGAGGGGGAAACCGCAACATCAGCTGCTGCATCATGCTATGCATGTCATCCATTAGTGCCCCTTGGCGAGCTTGCTCTTCCGCTTGACGGATTTGCTCAGCCCTTAAGGAACCAATTTCTCCACGCACCCACGACCAGTTGTCAGTAGCCGTAGATGAGCTTCCTGCGCCTGTATAAACTTGGTCTTCCTGAAGAGGAACAGACTGTTCGAACTCGGGGGCGCCTTCTTCGTCGTGTTCACCTGCATCAAAATGGTCAGGCTGATACTCGTCCTCGGGATGGACGGTATTATCGTAAATCCAATTATTTGGGTTAGTGATAGCGACTCTATCAGGAGAAGGGAAGGCAATACCTAACTTGTTACGACTCATGATATCATACTAACTCAGAGTGACAGAAATCATACCTTGCTGTACTAGGGCTAGCATATCGAGCCAATTCTTACCAGACACCGGTGTGTCACATAAATCAGCAGGGCCATAGCCAAAGTGACGGGCTATCTGGGTAATCATGCCCCCGACCGAGATTCCGCCTTGCGTTGCCCGTCATACTCTCCCCAAGTAATCCGCTGCAAAAGCGACACCACTGACCATCTCTTGGTTAGCCATCGCGTGCAGGAAAAACAAATCCCGCTGCATGGCCACACCAATATTGTCCCCTCTCCCAAACAAGGTGTATGCAAAGGCCTTCTGCGCGTACCTGAAACAAGGATTCTAGATACAAGATGCTTTCGCACCTTTTGAAACATACTCAGTAGTACCCGTAATTGCTGTCGAAAATGATTTAGCATCAAAACTTTCTGGGACAACACCAGGGCCGTAAAGTGGAAGATGGAGGATACCTCCCAACTCTTCCACACTGAGCTCGGGGTCAGCATTAAACAAGCGAAATTTCATCGTACCGAAATAGTATTTCATAGTCCCGGTCCAGCATTTTTCTAAGTGGAATTCGATTATACTTAGAAACTCCAACGTGACATGTAACACCCCACTTCCTAAAATTAAAGTAAAATACAATTAATTCAAGTAAACATAAGAGTTTCTCCTCAAAAGTGGGATATCACATCAAATAGTTCAACATCATCAAATGGTTTTCAAAATAAAACAGCGGAAGTAATCATCAATTTAACATTCTCGGCCATCCGCCAAATTACATAAAATCTTCATTAACAAGGTTCACCAAAAATATGATACGTCACAGGAATAAAACAAATTCAACATAGTTAAAAGTAAACACCCAAGTCCCGTGTTACGTATCAGAGCATCCTAAGACTCGACCTGCGCACCACTATCCAAGCTAGCTATGTACCTGGATTACCTGTACTTCTGAAGAAGCACAGATCACCACAATAACAAAGGGGTGAGAAACATGATAAAAATTATCAATAATAAGATACATGATCAAAAGTAATAATTATATAAAATATCACCCAACATGCATCAAACACGACCTACTGTCCAAAAATCAAACACAACATGCAATAATGCAAACATGCCACTCAACACCACGCATGCGGTACCGACTCATTGGTTCATTCAATCGAACCCAGGATAGATCACATACACCCCTCCTTGGCAATGATCTATCCCCACCATTTTCCACAAAGGAGTACGGATGAATCGCATACACTCCTCCTGAGCAACGATTCATCCCACCATTCTCCACAAAGGAGTACGGGTGAATCGCATACACTCTTCCTGAGCAACGATTCATCCCGCCAAAACACCATGATATGTACAACACCATATGTACAACAAATAAACTTAAGCACACTAAGTGCACACGATCCTCCTGATCACATCACCATGCATCATATATATTACTCAGCAATTAATTATGTTAATTACATTCAATATAAGGAAAACTCACATTTTCATACCAAGTATACACTCTTCATCATTAAACACTGTCTCAATTCACAATCTAGGATTCACGTCATAAGGCTACCCACAACATATCATAATACAACATACGAGTTGTACGTTATATATCAAAAACATTGACTTTAGATGGAAACAAAAATAAAACAAGTTGCTGTCATGCTCGCTGGCCCACTCGCCTAGTGAGGCCTCAGTGAACGCTCGCTGCCTCACTCGCCTAGTGAACTCGCTAGCGAAGGCAGACAGTGGTTACTGGAAGTGTTTGCCACACAACTTGCTTAGCGAAGCCTTAGCGAGCCCTCGCTACCTCACTCGCTAGCTGCTCGCCTAGCGAGTTCTGCGATACTCAAAAACCCCAACTGTCCAAAAATCATCAAAAGCTCATAAATCATCTGATTCTCACCAAACTAGTCCCTGTAGTCTTAGCCTAACATTCTACGACTAAACTACACGACTTATTCCAGATTTTACCCGATAAAACATCAATTCTACCAATTAAATCATTTTCGACCTAAAATGGTAAACTACACAAAATCACCCAAACCATCCAAACAATCCCTACATATTCACATGCATGGACAGAATCACAAGTTTCGCACCCTTACCTCAATTAATTGATTCCTCAGGGCTGATCTCGAAGAATCCAAGCTTTCTTCTCTAATTTCCTCCCATTTTTCCTCTTTTTCCTCTTTCCTTCTCTTTCTTCTATTTCTTTTTCCAATCCACTCTCTCTTATGTTATTTTCTATCCTCCCCCTTCCATTATATTTTCTTCACCTAATCAAATAATAATACAAATAATAATAATAATAATAATAATAATAATAATAACAATAGAATAACAATATTACTATTAATTATTAAATTGTTATCGTTATTAATTATATTGTATTAATATTAAATTCTATAGTTTTTTAAATGATCTCTATAATTAAGTGCACCACCAACGCACTCAGACACACCCCCCACGTAAAGACACACCGAAATAAAATAACACCAAAAAGACTAAATAATTAAAAATGGGTGTCACAATTCTCCCCCACTTTAATTATTTTCGTCCTCGAAAATTACCTGATGGAAACAATTCCGGATACGCTTCCCGCATCCTGCTTTCCAATTCCCAGGTCACACTGCCTCCTGCAGCACGTCCCCAAGCCACTCTCACCAAAGTATCTCCTTCCCTCGGAGTCGGTTCATTTTACGATCTTGGATCCTCAACGGCATCGTCTTAACAGTAATATTTTCCCGGACTGGAACTTCATCTTTCTGAATTACATGAGACAGATCCGAGATATACTTGCAAAGTTGCGACACATGGAACACGTTATGCAAATTTGAAAGTTCAGGCGGTAACGCCACTCTATAAGCTACATCACCAATTCTCTGCAAAATCTGGTATGACCCAATAAATTTAGGATTCAACTTCTTAGACTTCAATGCACGACCCACACCAGTCACTAGGTTAACTCTTAGGAACACATGATCACCTTCATTGAATTCCAGTTATTTTCTTCGGTTATCATGATAACTTTTCTGCCTACTCTGAGACGCTCTCATCTTCTCACGAATCATCTAAATTGTCTCGGTAGTTTGCTGCATAATGTCTGGTCCCAATACCACATTCTCACCAGTCTCATACCAACACAGAGGAGTTCTGCACCTCCTACCATATAAAGCCTCAAACGGTGCCATTCCGATACTAGAATGGTAACTATTGTTGTACGTGAACTTGATCAACGGTAAATGAGTATCCCACACACCACCCTTTTCCAACACACGAGCTCTTAGCAAATCCTCCAGCGACTGAATAGTCCTTTCTGACTGACCATCAGTTTGAGGATGGTAAGCCGAACTCAACTTCAACTTAGTACCCAAAGCTTCCTGTAAACTTCTCCAAAATTCTGAGGTAAACCTCGGATCTCTATCCGACACGATACTCGACGGAACACCATGTAGCTTCACAATTACCCGAATATAAATCTCTGCTAGCTTCTCCAATGGAAAACTGATATTAATTGGCACAAAATGTGCAGACTTCGTAAGTCGATCCACAATTACCCAAATAGCATCAAATCCTCTCCCTGTTGTTGCACCCCAAAATTTGACCAACAGTTCTTTACCTAGCTTGTGGTTCATCTCATTCACATTAGCATTATCACTTGCATTTCATTGACATGTGTGCAGGAGATCAAGAGGTATGATTACCAATCAAGAGCACCACAAGACTTTGAAGCCAGCCAAGAAGGTTATTCAAGTGTTCAAGGGTTGATATCTTTGTCAGAGAAGTTAAGAGATCCTCAGAGAAATTGGTTGAAACCAAGGTTGTGTGCCTCCTAACTTGAGAGTTGGGGGAGCTCCTCAGATGATTCTGAAGCTATGAGGATGGACTTGAAGCTTTGAGAGAGATTATGAGATGTCTTGAAAGCCATCATGAATCCTAGAGAGGTCATTGTGCAAGATTAAGAAACCCCAGCCATGAGTGGTGCAGTTAGGGTTTGACTGGGTCAACCCTAGGTCTACTGATGATTTGGAGAGGGTTGAGACCTAATCCAAGAGCCATGTGATCATGGATTGATGCATTGAGATGTTATAAGGATGATTCCAAGGTCAACTCATCATGATTGAGGAGTTTGAGAAGTTTCAAGCTAGGGTTTCTAGGGCTTGACAGTGTAAAATCCCCTAGTTTGACCCCCCATCTTCAAGGAAGTTTAGCTCAAGATGTGATTGTCATCTCATCTTACCCCCAACATGAATATTGTAGAGCTTGCTCTTAGCTTTAATTTGAGTACTAGAAGTCCTTGATAGGATTTGTAGAGCTCAAGTTATGACTTTGACAAGTTACAGGTCATCTGAGGTATGTGAATCTGGGGCCTTGAAAGTCACCCAACTTGCATCAAACGTTTGCCCAAGAAGGATGATTCCTATGAACTTTTGGTCAACATGAATGTTGTTCCTTATCTTCTTAGCTTTCTAGATAGTACTATAAGTACTTGATAGGATTTGTAGAACTCAAGTTATGGCTTTGACAAGTGAAGGGCATTTTGGTCATTTGGAGATTATAGGTCATTTCAAGCATAAGGCCATAACTCCTATTTCCAAGCATCAAATGGAAAAATCTTCAATATCAAACTTGCTTAAAATGATGTTTTAAGGCTAGTAAGGAGGGCATGAGATGTTGAAAAGGCTTGTAGCTCAAAATGGTAAAAATGACCTAAAATGAAGGCATAAGTTAAATAAGTCAAAGTTGGAAATTGAAATTTTCAAGCTACACATCCAAACCATGGCATGTAATATACCATTTTGACTCTAGAAAACATTTTAGAAACAATGGTTCAGCCACATTTTTGATTTGAGGTTTAAATCATGGACTTTCTTTGGAAAATGGTTACTTGCATATTAAGGTACATATGCAAAACATAAGGAAAATCAATACACAAGCTAGCAAAGTATCCTAACATCTCATGCATCTCATCTAAGGAGATTTTCAAGTCAGATACAAGTGCTGCAATGAGCCAAACACAAGCTGGTATATGAGATGGATTAAAATAAAAAACTCATGACATGAGAATCTCAAATTCTCATTGGATGATTCCAGAAAGTTCTGGATGGTTTAGAACCATCCTATATATTGATTAGAAGCTGCTCAGATGCAAGGTTGGAGAGAGATTAGAGAGGAGAGTGAAATTTCCATTTCATTTTCTTCCATTGCAAGTTGAAATCAATTTCTATATTTCACACCATTTCCATTGATTCTTTCAATCCTAACATCTTCCATTGATCATACTGAGTGTGTGCATACCAAATTGAGAGCAAGATCGTGTGGGATTGAAGAGATAGCATTTGGATTTTGGGAGCTGCAAGTCACTATCGAATTTGGAGGTTCAAGCTTCTTGGATCGAATCTTTTGCAAACAGAAGCACTAACATCAATCAAGGAGTTTCTGAAGAGTTTGAGGTGTTGAATTGAAGATTTAATCTACCTGTTACTCAGAAATTTCCAGGTTTGCAACTTTTACTCTACACCCTAATTTAAGCATTGTTAGTTAGATTTGTTAGATTAGAATGGTTTGAGACAAGTAGCAGATGGATTCTGGAGATTTTGAGAGCATTTGGTGAGGTTCATGATAGTGACCCCATTTCTGTTTGGACCAAGAACGTGTTTGATATGGTGAATTGATGAGAGTTCTATAGCAAGAATTAACCAGTGTAACATGAGGAAGAGATTGATCACTTTAATTTCAAGAATGGTTAGAGTTGAGATTTGAGCATAATTTTGATTCATTATCGGGTTTAGAGATTGAGGATGATTCTTTGAATTCTAAGTGGATGGTCATGATCAGCATGAAATTTAGAGTGTTCTAGGGTTTTAAATCTTGGATTTCGGGCAAGAATTGAGGTGATACGATTGTGATGAAGAGATACTATGAAGCTCTGTTTCCATGGCTTCTTCATTCCAAACCCTGGCTGAAGGAAGAAGATAATGTGCTGGCCGTTGGATGGAGAGTAGACTCATTGACTGGACTTGGATCTAAAGGCCAAGATTTGATTTCACATTTTGAAGAGGGAAGTCTGAAATAACCAAACGCTGCGTATCATTAAAAGTGAGGTCATGGGCTTAAGTTGGTTTTGATAGTCACACCCCCTCTCGTGGCCCATTGTGGAATTGAACTAATTTTCTTTACTTATTGCACCGCGTGTTTTTCTTTTTGTTTATATTTTTGAGTTGTTTTCTGACTGAGAATATGGGCCTAGCGCGTTTGCTGATCACACCCCCATTTAGACCCCATCTGGATAATGAACTGCATATCATTGCTATCTGCACCAAACATTTCACATTTTATTTTCTTTTTCTTCATTTTTCTTTAAACTTTGGAAAATCATATAAAATAGAAAATTAATGATTTTTACGTGGGAGTTTTTTCTCCTATTTCACATTGATGTCTAGAAAATTATAAAATCAAAACATTTGCATTTCATGCATTTTTAATATTTTTTGTGTATTTTCTCTTTTAATAGCTTTTTAATTCATTTTATGTTGATGCATAGTTTTGTAGAATTTTTTTTAGCTAGTTCCCTTCATACTTTTGAACCATTCTTTTTAGGATAGTTAGATTAGGACTTTAGCTCCCCTCTGGATTTATTCCATAATTTTGTGATTAGTTTTTGATTAGTTTTGATTAGATGACTTTAGGTTGTGTAGATTTAGGTCAATCCTTAACATAGGTCCACAATAACACTAAGTTTCTAGGTCAAGTTAGATATTGGGACATATAGGGTATTAAGGGTAGTTATATAGGATCCTCTAGAAATTATATTAGATTTTAATATAATAGTATACTATTTTTAATTGATTTTTGTAATTGATTGTTGTTTGTGTTGCCCTTGTGGGCTTGTATTTTGTTTTGCTTTGCTTTGTGGGCTTTTGCTTGGCTTGGTGGGCTTGGTCTTGCTTTGTGGAGCATGGAGAAGCATAGTGGAAGACTTGAAGATTGAGGAAGGAGCTTGAGAGCTTGAAGACTTGTTTGTTTTGATGTTGTTTTAGGGTTAGGAATTAAGTAGAGCTTAGACTTAGTTGATTCCTTTCTTAAACATGGATGGTATCTTTCACCTCCATTCTTCCCCATGATTCAAGGTCCTTCCATGGTATCCACCTCCCTCCTTTGGAGGGATAAGTGATGGTACCTAGGAAGTAGAACTTTTGAGGGAACCATTCTTTTGATGTTAAACCCTTATAGGCCACCTTTGATGGTCAATAAGCAGTTTAATATCCTAGCTTATCCAGTGAAGTGATTTCTTCTGGTTTGAGTATCTTGAAGATGTTGGGCTTGAGTGTGAAGATGAAGACTTCATTGAAGAGTATGGAAGAGGGTGATTCCCTGAGCAATGCCATTTCAGCTGAAGCTTGAAGAACAAGAAGAAGCAAGTTGATACTTGAAGACCCAATGAAGATCCAATTGAGATTGAATGAAGAGCTGAGGCTTAAAGAATTGAAGGAGGAAGTTGACATTTCCAGATGAGTGATGACTACTCTGAGAAGCTGAAGCTTGTAGAGAGAATACCAAGTTGAGACTGGTAAAGTAAGAGAGCTGAAGCTTGAAGGCTGAGTTGATACTTATGAGGAGGATTCAATTGAGATTGAGTGTAGAGCTGAGGCTTGAAGAACAGAGGATGAGTTGACACTTACATTAAAGCATGGAGATCCTGAAGGAATCAAGTTGATACTTGTAGTTAGAAGTGAAGCCTGAAGGTGGCGACTCTTCTGTTTTGCCAGCACCTTATTTTCGCGGAAGCGACAGCTGGCGACTCTGCTGGGGACTTGATAGTTTCCTGGGATCCAACGTCCCGTAGGCGAGTCAGTTTGGGGATCCGACGTCTCCTGCGAGAGTCAATCATAGCGCTTGTATGATTACTTGTTGGGTTATGTTTATTTATCGCATTTTATTTCCCGTATTTTATTTTCAGTATGATATGATTATCTGTGCTGTTGTGGGAGGGGCATTCTGATGAGTGAGAAGCCAGACCCAGGCTTGAGTGAACATAGCATTAGTTGGGGAAATTAGTGGGCGTGTGCTTGCTTTGCAGGCACTAGTGTCTCATGAAATCCACGCTCAGACGAGGTTCTCCCGGTTGGCTTCTCTTTCAACCCATTGGGTTGAGACGGTTGTTGGTTTGGAGGATTTTCGACTCTGGGGACCGATCATTTGTGATTCAGCCGAGTGAGGCCGCTTCATGAGATGGTGATGCCACACCTTCTGGGTATCGTATCACCCCTCTTGAATGTCTGTGACGCTGATGAACGCATAGGATGCCGAACTTGAGTCAGTTTAGGTCCATACCTGTGAGCAGGGTTGGGTTTATTGCAGGAAACTTTGACCTTCAGACCACCTGGTTTTCTTGATAGTGGATCAGTTTTGTTGGGATCTGAGGTTCTCATCTGCAGATATATGATTGTTCTTGACAGAGCAGGTTTTTGATTGGGATCAGAGGATCTTATCATCAGATGTGTTTTTGTTCTTGACAGAGCAGGTTTTTGATTGGGATCAGAGGATCTTATCATCAGATGTGTATTTGTTCTTGACAGAGCAGGTTTATGACTGGGGTCTGAGGATCTCATTATCAGATGTTCGTTCTTGATAGAGCAGAGTTTTGGTCATCAGTTGTTTGTTCTTGACAGAGCAAATTTATGGTCCTGTATTAGAGGTCCTTATTATCAGTTGTTTGTTCTTGACAGAGCAGGTTTTTGGTCCTGTATCAGAGGTCCTTATTATCAGATGTGTGTCCTTGACAGAGCAGTTTTTTGGTCCTGTATCAGAGATCCTTATTATCAGACGTTTGTTCTTGACATAGCAGAATTATGGTCCTATGTATATGGCCATATCAGATGGTTGTTCTTGACAGAGCAGATATGTGGTCCGATACCAGGGTTTTCTTCTTATCAGATATAGTGGTTGTTCTTGATAGAGCAGGATTATGGTTTTGTTAATAGAGCAGGATTATGGTTACTGCTGCATGATTGCATTTTACATTGCTTTGCATACTCATTTGCATTTCATTAACGTGTGTCTGTGTTGCAGGTACCGTTTCCCCCGATTCAGGATTTCTTGCCTCCTATTGTATTGTTATGGGTTCTCTGAGAAAGACCGTGGCTTACAAGTTCCCTGCCCCTGATGTGGTTCGGCTGACCGGGTTGATTGCTTTAGCAGATGATTCTATGAGGGATGAGTTCAGAAAATCTTACGGCAAATTGCTCAGTTTGGTTCGTAAACCTTCTGTGTTCGAGTTGAATGGGTTGCACGCTCTGTTGCAGTTCTACGACCCTCCGTTGAGATGTTTCACTTTCCAGGATTTTGTTCTCGCACCCACGCTAGAGGAATATGCTGATTTGCTAGGTGTGCCTATCAAGAGGCAAATGCCTTTTGTTCATATGGATGCTGAGCCTGATCTGGCTGGTTTAGCTCCGTCACTTCATCTGGATGCCTCCGAGTTGGTATTGTCTAATTGGAACAAGATTCCTGGTTTCTCCTTGCAGTTTTTAGTGGGAAAGGCTCAGCAGTGCGCCAAAGACGGATGTTGGGTCGCGTTCAACGCCATCCTCGCTCTGTGCATATATGGCATCATTTTGTTCCCCAATATGCCCGATTTTGTAGACTTCAACGCATTTCATATCTTCGCATCAGGGAATCCAGTCCCTACCTTGATAGGAGATGTCTACCATTCCGTCCACTACAAAAACGAGAACAGGAGGGGCAAGAATGTCTCGTGTTGTGTGCCCTGGCTTTATAAATGGCTTGATAGTCATCTGCCCAAGAGGGGTCCCTTTGTTTTGTCAGCAGCGACAGCTGAGTGGTCCGAGCATCTGATGAGTTTATCTACAGAGGATATTGACTGGTTTGACAGAGATAGGCTGGGTACTGAGATTATCTTCAGCTGCAGCGGGTTTCCAAACGTGCCTTTGATAGGCAGGAAGGGCAGTATAAACTACAATCCGTCTTTGCTGGTCCGACAGTTCGCGTATGCTTTGAGAGCTCCGCCGAAGGATGAAGAGGTACAGGAATCTCTGTACCTCATTGGTCTTCTAGAGGGGGATCTGTTATCTAAGCTTCAGCGCGCCTGGAATGGCATCAGTAAGAGGGGAAAGCCACTCTTGGGGAGAAGTAACAATCAAGCCTACCCTCCGTATGTGACTTGGATCAGAGCCAGAGCAGATGCTATAGGGATTCCGTTTCTTCATGCCAAGCCGGAAAGCCCTCCAATGATCGAAGAGCCTATTACTGTGCCCATTCAACAGCATAATCAGGTGTTGGCTAAGAGAGATGAATTCAAGCGGGCAAATGAGGAACTGGAGAAAGAATTGGCTCAGCTCCGAAGCGAGAGGAATGAAGCCGTTCATTCTTTCAAAAGGCAAACAAAGCTGGTGAACCGGCTGGGGACAAACCTGGTTAAGCAGATAGCCGAGCGCGAACGCATAGGTCAAGACTTCAAAGCTGTCAACGACGTACTGGCCACGAAGAAGCAGCACTTGGACGAAGCGTATCGGAGGATATCCAAGTTCAACTAGCACTGGAAGGCTTCCCTGGCCACCAGGAAAGAGCGGGAGGATAAGCTGATGCTACAGATCTCCAAGCTGGAGGCCCAGGTAAAAGCTAGTGAGAAGAGGTTTGATGAAGAAACCGCTCGCAGATACGCCGCTGAAGGCCAGCTCAACAGGGCTCTTGCTAACCTGAAGGAGCACAAACTGACGTTTGAGTCCAAGAAGCGGAAACTAGAAGATTGTTTCAGCGAAAGAGCATGGGAAGATTCGGTCGAAGGACTTTGGTACACCATTGTGCAAAGGGAATTACTCGTCGAAGGGTTACTCACTCTGCCTGAACATCCAGAAACGAAGGAGTTGTTAGAAGAGTATCGCGCCCGTGGCCGTACTTGACTATTTGTATTCCTTTTGTTTTGATCATTGTTGTATGCTGACCATCACCCGGCTTGTTGGCTGAGGTCATGCTATTGATTCATCTTGTACTCGCTGACGTTGTGTACTGCCTTGATGGGCTTTCTTTATATATGAGATTGTTATTTCCATGATTGGACTCAGACTTCTTCTTATTATCAGCACTGGCACTCAGGCACTAAGATCGGGGGAGATCTCCCTAACGCACAGACACACGCTTGCATTTGCATAACGAGCCCTTTGTTGTTTTTCCTAACCCTTTTGTGTTTTCCAGGTTGTTTCAGGTGGTTCCAGGATTGATCAGAGACCTATTTACCGCTATCCGACTAGAGCTAATCAAACCAGGATCATGGAGCAAGTGCAAACTGATGTTCAGGAACTCCGCGAAAGAATGGATCGCTTCATGGAGCTCATGCAAGCGGTCGCCAATGGCCAGGATCAGCTCAGAACCTTGGTTCAGCCTCTGATTTCAAGGGTTGATAGCAATGGCGTACTCTATGGTGGGACTATGCCTACTCCTCCACCAGTTGAAACTCCACAGAATGGTGTTCCCGTGACCGGGGGAAACGGCAGGGCCAACGGTAATGTGATGGCCAACATGGGACTCAATACGACGGGCGTCGGTAATGGGAGTCTGGGAGCTAATGTCAATGTTGGGCTGGGCAACGGCAATGCCGGTGTCGGGAATCTGTTTGGGCCTCAGCCATGGCTAGAGGATCGTCAGGAAGATGTGTTCTCTCAGAGAGGTGCCGAAGGGGAGCTGAATGCTGAAGCACGGCTTAGATTCAAGGCACTTGAAGATAAGATGAGAGATATCGAGAATCAGAATACTTTGGGCGTTGATATGTCCAAGTTGGGACTAATTGCTGATTTCAAGGTGCCTCCCAAGTTCAAGGTACCTGACTTTGAAAAGTATAAGGGCAGCACTTGCCATCGCGTCCACTTGAGATCGTACTACAGAAAAATGTCTGCTCATTCTGAGGACGAGAAGTTGCTGATGCACTTCTTTCAAGACAGTCTTTTCGTGCCATCCCTCGAATGGTACATGAGTCTGGAGCCTACTAGTGTGTGCACGTGGAAGGATCTTGCTGAAGCATTTGTGCACCACTACCAATACAATAGCGACTTGGCCCCGAACCGAGTCCAGCTGCAGAATCTGTCGCAGAGGAACAATGAAGGGTTTAAGGAATACGCCCAGCGGTGGCGTGAGTTGGCAGCTAGGGTTCAGCCGCCGATGGTTGAACGTGAGCTCGTGCAGATGTTTGTAGCCACCCTCCCAGGGGTTTATTATGAGAAATTGGTCAGCGGTATGTCTGGAACCTTCTCAGATCTCATTATCACGGGTGAGCACATTGAAAATGGGATCAAACTTGGGAAAATTCAAGGTGATTCATCCTCAGCTGGAGGAGGCAAGAAACCTTATAGTGGCAAAAGACGGGAAGGAGAAGCGAGCGCTGTGACCAACGCTCGAAGGAAGGGTAAAGGTCCTCACCAGCAGGTGGCCAGTATAACTATCCCGGCAGTTCAACAGCCGCAGTAGCAGCAGCAACCGAATCAACAGGGATACATAAAGTATCAAAATCGGGCACCTTTATCGAGCCGTCACCTTGAGACACCGCCCATGTCGTACGCGCAACTCTTGCAGACTTTGCTTCAGCTACAGTTGATCCAGAAGAGAACGCTGGCTCCCTTGACAGGGGCACCTCCGCCAGGTTATGACGCAAATGCAACTTGTGAATTTCACTCAGGGGCACCCGGCCACACAATAGAGAACTGCAAAGCCTTCAAGCACAAGGTGCAGGACATGGTGGATGCCAAGATCATCAACTTCTCGGATAATGTGCCAAATGTCACAAAGAATCTTATGCCGAATCATAAGGAAGCCGGAGTGAACGCCATTATCGAAGACGAGAGTTCGGACTTGTTGACTGACGTCAGAGATCTGAAGACGCCGCTTAGCTTCGTTAAAGCTAAGTTGATGAAAAGAGGGTTCTTTCCAGGTTGCGGAGAACTGTGTATGGACTGTGCCACACGTTCTGATGGATGTGAACAGTTGGTAGAAGGAATTCAAAGCCTGATGACTGAAGGGATATTACAGTTCAGCCGAAGGGCCGAAAGTGGGTCAGAAGAGGTAGTGCTGAAGCAAGATGATGAGGTCCCCACCATCACTATCCCTCGCCAGACGATAACTATTTCTGCGCCCAGACCGCCCACGATTACCATCACCAAAGCTGGGCCGATACCGTTCAAAAGCACCAACGTCGTCCCATGGCATTATGGGGCTGAAGTCTACTGCAACGGACAGAAGTTGGAGCTGGAACCGTTTGGGTTGACCGTGGAGAACCTTGCGGGAATCAGTGGTATTACTCGCAGCGGAAGAGTGTTTGCACCACCAGAGGTCGTGGTGGATAAAGCGGTCAGAGCTGATGCGGCCGATAAAGGTAAAAGTAAAGTCGGTGAAGAGATCCCACGTGGGGCAGAAAAAGACTTGCTTGTTAAAGATGCCGAGGAGTTTATGCGGTTGATTAAAAAGAGTGACTACAAGATTGTAGATCATCTCCATCAGACGCCCTCAAATATTTCCTTCCTGAACTTATTGTTGTGTTCCGAAGCGCACCGCAACGCGCTGCTGAAGGTGTTGAACGCCGCATATGTACCGCAGGAAATATCAGTGAATCAGTTAGAAGAGGTCGTAGCCCACGTAAATACTGGAAATGGGCTAGGTTTCACAGACCTGGAGCTGACGCCAAAAGGGAGGAATCACAATAGCGCCCTGCACATCTTGATAGAGTGTAGGGGCACGATTATGTCGCACGTGTTGGTGGACACGGGTTCGTCACTTAATGTTCTTCCGAAGAAAGCATTAATGAAGTTGGATACTCGTGGAGTGATTTGCACACCCAGTGATCTGGTTGTGAAGGCGTTCGACGGAACTGAACGACATGTTTTCGGGGAGGTGACCCTGCCAATCCAAGTCGGGCCGGAAACGTTCGACGCGGTCTTTTATATTATGGACATCATGCCTGCCTACAGCTGTCTCTTGGGCCGGCCGTGGATCCATGCTGCTGGTGCCGTAACCTCCACGTTGCACCAGAAACTCAAGTATGCTGTCGGAGGTAGCATCGTAACTGTTTGTGGCGAGGAAGACATAATGGTGAGCCATTTGTCGTCCTTCAAGTATGTTGAGATGGATGGGGAAATCCATGAGACTCTATGCCAAGCGTTCGAAGCTGTCAAAGTGAAGGACGTAGCTCCTGTAGTCACGGAAAAGCTAGAGATGACTCTCTCCTCATTCAAGGAAGCTCGGGCCGTTGTCCAAGCCAGATCCACCCCAGGCTGGGGGCGAATTGTGGAGATACCTAACAAGCAAGACAAGTTTGGGTTGGGATATTCTCCTGGAGCTGAAGCTTCTTCTTCTAGCAGTGCGTCTCGAGGTAAAGGGCCGATCCAGTTTACCAGTGGCGGAGTGATTTTCGAAAGCATCAACACGGTGTCTGAAGACAGCGGAGATAGCGACTGTGACCTCGACTCTTGGATTCAGCCAAGCAAGCCAGGCGAGGGCCTTACCAATTGGTCCGTCAAGGATATCATCCAGATGACGAGCGAAGAGTAATGATTTACTTTTTCCAATCATTGTACAACCCTATGTCATACCTGGGGCATAGTGGTTTTATTGTCAGGGCCTTGTTGGATTATGTACAAGCATTTTGTTAATAAATCAAAGGCGTTTTTCTTCGTATTCAAATATTGTGATCTCTGTTATTCCTGTTTTATATTTGTTTTGAAAAACAATAAAATGGCAATGGGGCTTGTGCTAACCTGCATATCCTTGTTTTAAGCTTAACCCTTATTATTGCAGGATCCACATAACAGATGACATCGACTCTGGACCTTCTACGGCTCACTTCGACTTCGATTGCCCGATATATCAAGCCGAAGAAGAGATTGATGAAGACGAAGACCTTCCTGAAGAGTTGGCCCGCTTGTTGAAACAAGAGGAGAAAGTTATTCTGCCTCATGAAGAGGAGATCGAGATCGTGAATCTGGGTTCCGAAGAACTCGTCAGAAACGTCAGGATAGGGGATGCACTGCAGAATGATGTCAAGCAGAGATTGGTCGAAATGCTGAGAGAGTATAGTGACGTCTTTTCTTGGTCATACGAAGATATGCCCGGACTTGATACGGACATCGTGGTCCACCACTTGCCGCTGCGAGAAGATTGTCCTCCCGTTAAGCAGAAGCTTAGGAGGACGAGACCAGATATGGCCGTTAAGATCAAAGAAGAAGTGCAAAAACAGCTTGATGTTGGCTTCTTAGCGGTCACCACTTACCCTCCGTGGGTCGCCAACATAGTGCCTGTATCGAAGAAGGACGGTAAGGTACGAATGTGCGTCGATTATCGGTATTTGAATAGGGCAAGCCCTAAAGATGATTTCCCGCTGCCTCATATCGATGTGTTGGTCGACAACACAGCCCAGTTCTCCGTGTTTTCGTTCATGGATGGCTTCTCCGGCTACAACCAGATTAAGATGGCGCCGGAGGACATGGAGAAAACTACGTTTATCACTCCCTGGGGAACATTTTGCTATAAGGTAATGCCTTTCGGTCTGAAGAACGCAGGGGCCACTTACCAATGAGCTATGGTAACTTTGTTTCATGATATGATTCATCATGAGATTGAAGTCTATGTTGATGACATGATTGCGAAGTCCCAAACGGAGGAGGGACATCTGGCCAATTTGCTGAAGCTTTTTGAGAGGCTTAGGAAGTTCAGGTTGAGGCTGAATCCTAACAAGTGTACTTTCGGAGTCCGGTCCGGAAAGTTACTGGGGTTTATTGTGAGTGAAAGAGGCATCGAGGTTGATCCTGCGAAGATAAAAGCCATACAAGAAATGCCAGTGCCAAAAACAGAAAAAGAAGTTCGTGGTTTCTTGGGCAGAATAAACTACATTGCAAGGTTTATCTCTCAGCTCACGGCCACGTGTCAACCGATGTTCAAGCTTTTAAAGAAAGATCAGGCGATTATCTGGAATGAGGATTGCCAGAAGGCATTCGACAAGATAAAGCAGTATCTTCAGGAACCTCCAATCTTGATACCCCCGGTGGTTGGACGGCCACTAATCATGTACTTGACAGTTCTTGAGAATAGTATGGGGTGCGTTCTCGGTCAGCACGACGAGACGGGCAGAAAGGAGCATGCCATTTACTACTTGAGTAAAAAGTTCACAGACTGTGAATCTCGCTACTCGATGCTGGAGAAGACGTGTTGTGCACTAGCCTGGGCTGCCAAACGTTTACGACAGTACATGCTCAATCACACCACCATGCTAATTTCGAAGATGGATCCGATCAAGTACGTCTTCGAGAAGCAAGCTCTTTCGGGCAGGATTGCCAGATGGCAAATGGTGTTGATGGAATATGATATTCAGTATGTTTCCCAGAAGGCCATTAAGGGCAGCATATTGTCTGATTACCTTGCCGAACAGCCGATCGAAGATTACCAGCCGATGAAATTTGAATTCCCTGATGAGGATATCATGTTTCTTAAAGCGAAGGATTGCGATGAACCGTTGCCCGACGAGGGGCCAGATAGGAAATCCCAGTGGAAATTGATATTTGACGGGGCAGTTAATTCCTACGGAAGTGGCATTAGGGCGATCATCACGACTCCCCATGGATCCCATATCCCGTTCACTGCGAGACTGACGTTTCCGGTCACCAATAACGAGGCGGAGTACGAAGCATGCATCATGGGTCTAGAAGAAGCAATTGATTTGAGAATCAAGAACCTAGATTTATATGGTGACTCGGCGCTTGTGATCAACCAAATTAAAGGGGAGTGGGAGACTCGTCAATCGAATTTGGTGTCGTACATGAACTATGCCAGAAGGCTACTTCCGTTCTTTGATCGAGTGGAACTCCATCATGTGCCCAGAGCAGAAAATCAGATGGCTGATGCCTTAGCCACGTTGGCTTCAATGTATAAAGTCAATTTTTGGAATGAAGCTCCAAGAATCGTCCTTTCCCGTCTTGATAGACCTGCATTCATCTTTGCGATCGAGGAAGCCAACGACGGCAAGCCATGGTTCCACGACATCCAGACTTTCCTTATGACTAAGGAGTATCCTGCGGGCGCGTCAACCCAGGATAAGAAGACTCTGAGGAGGCTGTCTGGAAATTTTTATCTCAATCCTGATGGAGTGTTGTATAAGAGAAACCATGATCTCGTGCTACTCAGATGTGTAGATGATAAAGAGGCGAGTATGCTCATGGAAGAAGTCCATGAAGGCACATTTGGTACGCACGCCGGCGGGCATGCTATGACAAGAAAGATCCTGAGAGCGGGCTATTACTGGCTGACGATGGAGTCGGATTGTTTTAAATTCGCGAAGAGATGTCATAAATGCCAGATTTATGCTGATAAAGTTCACGTGCCGCCGTGCCCGTTAAATGTCATGTCCTCCCCGTGGCCGTTCTCCATGTGGGGCATCGACATGATAGGCAAGATCAAGCCCACTGCATCTAACGGTCATCGCTTCATTCTAGTAGCTATCGACTACTTCACCAAGTGGGTGGAGGCAGCCTCATATGCTAATGTGACCAAGCAGGTGGTGGCTAAATTCATAAAAAGGGACATCATCTGTCGTTACGGAATTCCCGAGCGGATCATTACTGATAATGGTTCGAATTTGAATAACAAGATGATGAAGGAGCTGTGCCAGAGTTTCAAGATTGAACACCACAACTCATCTCCTTACCGGCCGAAGATGAATGGCGCCGTTGAAGCGGCCAATAAGAACATAAAGAAGATTTTTCAGAAGATGGTTGTGACCTACAAAGATTGGCACGAGATGCTTCCGTTTGCACTGCACGGTTATCGTACAACGGTACGTACGTCAACCGGGGCAACTCCTTTCTCCTTAGTGTACGGTATGGAAGCTGTCCTACCGTTAGAAGTGGAGATCCCTTCTTTACGAGTTTTGGTTGATGTGAATCTCGAAGAGGCAGAATGGATTACGAACCGACTGAACCAACTCAGCCTGATGGACGAGAAGAGGTTAGCATCGATTGCGCATGGTCGTTTATACCAAAGCCGAATGAAGAAAGCTTATGATAAGAAGGTGCGTCCTAGAAGCTTTCAGACGGGTGATCTCGTCCTGAAGAAGATTCTTCCTCCACACTTCGATCACCGGGGCAAGTGGACTCCTAATTACGAAGGTCCGTACGTCGTCAGCAAGGTCTTTTCGGGAGGAGATTTTTTGTTATCCACGATGGATGGTGAAGATTTTGCATCCCCGGTGAACGCGGACGCAGTTAAAAAATACTTTGCTTAAAAGTGACCCGCTGGACAGTAAAAAGAGAGTCCAGGCAAAAATGGGGCATCCCGGCGAACCATAAAAAAGGAAAAAGGTTCGCGCAAAAATTAGGGATATAAATTGAAAAAATGTACACCCGCAAAGTCGAAAACCCGGATGGGCGACTTTGGCAAAAAAGGGTATCCCGGTGAACTGAAAACCCGCAAAGGGCGGTTCACGCAAAAGTTAGGGATTTGAAAAAAGCAAATGACTGCGTTCCGCGTGTGGACTTTCTTTGTTTAGTGGTTTGAAAGACCTGAGGGTCGTTTATCTGAATCAATCTCTTCTGAAGCTGAAGCCTCGGAGAGGTATCGAAGTCGAGTGGGTCATAGAGGGATCAACTCATGGTGTTCGTCTACGCCTCGTTGCTGACATTTGTATATACTGATGTATATTTATGTTTTATTTTTTTGCGCAGCTTCCTCATTCCAGGAGCTTGCATCTGTTGTAAAACATTTTTACCCATTCAGGGGTTCGTTATCAATAAAATGTATACTATTCAGCAATTTTGTTTGCTTGTTTAGCATTTATCTGTTTTGTTTGCGAAAAAGAACGCCGATGTTTTTGATAAAATACGCATACATAAACTTACTGGCCTAGGCCACTGATTGTTGAAACAATGAATTACTTAAACATTGTCACAAGATGATAACCTTGATAGGTCCCTTTGAGAAGGGTATCTTGTCTGTTTGTTTGTGTTGTTGCAGGTGTAACATATTCCAGACAGTGCGCGGTGCGCATCCCCAAGCAGGATGATTCCTCCTTCTCCAGCAAAGGTCAGCAGCCTATCCCCGCAGAGTCTGAACACGAGATCGTGAGCATTGATATGTCTCCCCAGGCATAGAAGATTCTCTCCCCGATCAGATGCATCCTGAAGGAACATCATCTCCTCAGCTGAGTCATTCACCGAAGTGTGCCGCAACTGATGGTTCAAGACTGAAGTCTCCAGCGGAATCGAGGTTCCCCACAGAGTCGTAATCTCCCCAGCAAGCAGAATGATTTCTTCTTCCTCAGCCGAGTTTGCAGATCCCCAAGAGAGCCGAGTCCTTGGAAGCCGCTCAGGCCATGGTTGGTTTTCCCCAGTGGAGTGTTGAATAGCTGATGCTGTGTTTCCCCGCCGGAGCCGTTATCTCCAGGGAAGTAGCCGTGAAGGCCGTGCAGTTTATTCCCGCGATTGACATCGCTTTCCCTCAGCAGGTCCAGGTTCTCGTAGAGCTTCGTTCCCCTGCAGCAGTCAACTGAAGTTCACTTCCCCACAGCGCCCGATTGGGATTGGCGTGACCTTTTTCCCCTCAGTAGGATGATTCCTCCCCCTATCTGAGTGGTCCTTTCTCCTTGACATGAGGATTCTCCCTTCAGCATTTATTTTGCTGACGGGATCGCATCATTTTGCATGACTGCATAGCATTTATCATAAACGCGTAGCATTTCCACCGTGTGGAGCATTGCGCCATTGCCGAAGCATATGCATAATAAGCATGATCTAGGTTGTTACCGTTCTTGTTTTGCAGGTGTTCCGCCGCAGAATTGATTGCTCAAGATGATTCTTGAATTCTCCCCAACGGAGTCGCTTGCTCAAGATGATTCTTGAAGTCCCCAGCGAAGTCTTCGGCTCAAGATGATTCTTGAATTCCCCAGCAAGCTCGTTTGCTTAAGATGATTCTTAAAATCCCCAGTGCAGTCGCCAGAGTTGGTTGCTCAAGTTGATGCTTAGAGTCCCCGGCAGAGTGTTTGCTCAGGATGATTCCTGAAATCTCCAGCATAGTTATCTGTTCAGGATGATTCTTGAAGTCCCCGGCGGAGTTATTTGTCCAAGATGTTTCTTGAAGTCCTCAGCAGAGTTGATTCATCCAGAATGATTCCTGGATCCCCGAAGCAGAGTTACTTGATAGTTCTCCAGAATCCCCAGCGGAGATGTGTCATCCCCAGCAGGTTTCTGAACAGCGAAGTTGAAACTTCCCCTGAAGACTTGATGATTGAAGTACGACCGTGTTAACGAAGCAGTTCTCTCAGCTGATGCGGAGTGCCTGATGGCAGAAGTTTGGATATCCCCAATTGGTTCATGATTGACCGAGAACTCTATTCCCGACTTAGCAACGAAAGCCGACTGATGCCCGAAAGTTTTCTTTGAATGCCCGACGGCATGACTAACCTGATTGTTGACCTGATGCGTCCCGAGGAATCTTAATGCCTGACGGCATGATCGATCATGTATTACCGGTTACCGTGTGACCAATTCCCCAGCTAGTGTCGTGCAGTTGGCATGTCAGTTTTCGAAGATTTGTTCCCGTCAGAGTACCGTGTACTTGCGCAGTTGGCAAATTTTCGGGTTTGTTGGTATTCAACCGTCTTTTACCTTGATTGGCTGAGAGCCGTTCGCTCCTCACCCAGTCAGGTCCAAGCCGTTTGAATAGGGGCATCTGTTGCACCCCAAAATTTGACCAACAGTTCTTTACCTAGCTTGTGGTTCATCTCATTCACATTAGCATTATCACTTGCATTTCATTGACATGTATGCAGGAGATCAAGAGGTATGATTACCAATCAAGATCACCACAAGACTTTGAAGCTAGCCAAGAAGGTTATTCAAGTGTTCAAGGGTTAATATCTTTGTCAGAGAAGTTAAGAGATCCTCAGAGAGATTGGTTGAAACCAAGGTTGTGTGCCTCCTAACTTGAGAGTTGGGGGAGCTCCTCAGATGATTCTGAAGCTATGAGGATGGACTTGAAGCTTTTAGAGAGCTTCTGAGATGTCTTGAAAGCCATCATGAAGCCTAGAGAGGTCATTGTGCAAGACTAAGAAACCCCAGCCATGAGTGGTGCAGTTAGGGTTTGACTGGGTCAACCCTAGGTCTACTGATGATTTGGAGAGGGTTGAGACCTAATCCAAGAGCCATGTGATCATGGATTGATGCATTGAGATGCTATAAGGATGATTCCAAGGTCAACTCATCATGATTGAGGAGTTTGAGAAGTTTCAAGCTAGGGTTTATAGGGCTTGACAGTGTAAAATCCCCTAGTTTGACCCCCATCTTCAAAGCAGTTTAGCTCAAGATGTGATTGTCATCTCATCTTACCCCCAACATAAATATTGTATATCTTGCTCTTAGCTTTAATTTGAGTACTAGAAGTCCTTGATAGGATTTGTAGAGCTCAAGTTATGACTTTGACAATTTACAGGTCATCTGAGGTATGTGAATCTGGGGCCTTGAAAGTCACCCAACTTGCATCAAACGTTTGCCAAAGAAGGATGATTCCTATGAACTTTTGGTCAACATGAATGTTTTTCCTTATCGTCTTAGCTTTCTAGAGAGTACTAGAAGTCCTTGATAGGATTTGTAGAACTCAAGTTATGGCTTTGACAAGTCAAGGGCATTTTGGTCATTTGGAGATTATAGGTCATTTCAAGCATAAGGTCATAACTCCTATTTCCAAGCTTCAAATGGAAAAATCTTCAACATCAAACTTGTTTAAAATGATGTTTTAAGGCTAGTAAGGAGGTCATGAGATGTTGAAAAGGCTTGTAGCTCAAAATGGTAAAAATGACCTAAAGTGAAGGCATAAGTTAAATAAGTCAAAGTTGGAAATTGAAATTTTCAAGCTACACATCCAAACCATGGCATGTAATATACCACTTTGACTCTAGAAAACATTTTAGAAACAATGGTTCAGCCACATTTTTGATTTGAGGTTTAAATCATGGACTTGCTTTCGAAAATGGTTACTTGCATAATAAGGTACATATGCAAAACATAAGGAAAATCAATACACAAGCTAGCAAAGTATCCTAACATCTCATGCATCTCATCTAAGGAGATTTTCAAGTCAGATACAAGTGCTGCAATGAGCCAAACACAAGCTGGTATATGAGATGGATTGAAATCAAAAACTCATGACATGAGAATCTCAAATTCTCATTGGACGATTCCAGAAAGTTCTTGATGGTTTAGAACCATCCTATATATTGATTAGAAGCTGCTCAGATGCAAGGTTGGAGAGAGATTAGAGAGGAGAGTGAGATTGCCATTTCATTTTCTTCCATTGCAAGTTGAAATCAATTTCTATATTCCACACCATTTCCATTGATTCTTTCAATCCTAACATCTTCCATTGATCATACTGAGTGTGTGCATACCAAATTGAGAGCAAGATCGTGTGGGATTGAAGAGATAGCATTTGGATTTTGGGAGCTGCAAGTCACTATCGGATTTGGAGGTTCAAGCTTCTTGGATCGAATCTTTTGCAAACAGAAGCACTAACATCAATCAAGGAAGGACTCTGAAGAGTTTGAGGTGTTGAATTGAAGATTTGATCTACCTATTACTCAGAAATTTCCAGGTTTGCAACTTTTACTCTACACCCTAATTTAAGCATTGTTAGTTAGATTTGTTAGATTAGAATGGTTGGAGACAAGTAGGAGATGGATTCTGGAGATTTTGAGAGCATTTGGTGAGGTTCAAGATAGTGACCCCATTTCTGTTTGGACCAAGAACGTGTTTGATATGGTGAATTGATGAGAGTTCTATAGCAAGAATTAACCAGTGTAACATGAGGAAGAGATTGATCACTTTAATTTCAAGAATGGTTAGAGTTGAGATTTGAGCATAATTTTGATTCATTATCGGGTTTAGAGATTGAGGATGATTCTTTGAATTCTAAGTGGATGGTCATGATCAGCATGAAATTTAGAGTGTTCTAGGGTTTTAAATCTTGGATTTCGGGCAAGAATTGAGGTGATACGATTGTGATGAAGAGATACTATGAAGCTCTGTTTCCATGGCTTCTTCATTCCAAACCCTGGCTGAAGGAAGAAGATAATGTGCTAGCCGTTGGATGGAGAGTAGACTCATTGAATGGACTTGGATCTAAAGTCCAAGATTTGATTTCACGTTTTGAAGAGGGAAATTTGAAATAACCAAACGCTGCGTATCATTAAAAGTGAGGTCATGGGCTTAAGTTGGTTTTGATAGTCACACCCCCTCTCGTGGCCCATTGTGGAATTGAACTAATTTTCTTTACTTATTGCACCGCGTATTTTTCTTTTTCTTTATATTTTTGAGTTGTTTTCTGACTGAGAATATGGGCCTAGCGCGTTTGCTGATCACACCCCCATTTAGAGCCCATCTGGATAATGAACTGCATATCATTGCTATCTGCACCAAACATTTCACATTTTATTTTCTTTTTCTTCATTTTTCTTTAAACTTTGGAAAATCATATAAAATAGAAAATTAATGATTTTTACGTGGGAGTTTTTTCTCCTATTTCACATTGATGTCTAGAAAATTATAAAATCAAAACATTTGCATTTCATGCATTTTTATTATTTTTTGTGTATTTTCTCTTTTAATAGCTTTTTAATTCATTTTATGTTGATGCATAGTTTTGTAGAATTTTGTTTAGCTAGTTCCCTTCATACTTTTGAACCATTCTTTTTAGGATAGTTAGATTAGGACTTTAGTTCCCCTCTGGATTTATTCCATAATTTTGTGATTAGTTTTTGATTAGTTTTGATTAGATGACTTTAAGTTGTGTAGATTTAGGTCAATCCTTAACATAGGTCCACAATAACACTAGAATTTTGGGTTTCTAGGTCAAGTTAGATATTGGGACATATAGGGTATTAAGGGTAGTTATATAGGATCCCCTAGAAATTATATTAGATTTTAATATAATAGTATACTATTTTTAATTGATTTTTGTAATTGATTGTTGTTTGTGTTGCCCTTGTGGGCTTGTATTTTGTTTTGCTTTGCTTTGTGGGCTTTTGCTTGGCTTGGTGGGCTTGGTCTTGCTTTGTGGAGCATGGATAAGCATAGTGGAAGACTTTAAGATTGAGGAAGGAGCTTGAGAGCTTGAAGACTTGTTTGTTTTGATGTTGTTTTAGGGTTAGGAATTAAGTAGAGCTTAGACTTAGTTGATTCCTTTCTTAAACATGGATGGTATCTTTCACCTCCATTCTTCCCCATGATTCAAGGTCCTTCCATGGTATCCACCTCCCTCCTTTGGAGGGATAAGTGATGGTACCTAGGAAGTAGAATTTTTGAGGGACCCATTCTTTTGATGTTAAACCCTTATAGGCCACCTTTGGTGGTCAATAAGCAGTTTAATATCCTAGCTTATCCAGTTAAGTGATTTCTTTTGGTTTGAGTATCTTGAAGATGTTGGGCTTGAGTGTGAAGATGAAGACTTCATTGAAGAGTATGGAAGAGGATGATTCCCTGAGCAATGCCATTTCAGCTGAAGCTTGAAGAGCAAGAAGAAGCAAGTTGATACTTGAAGACCCAATGAAGATCCAATTGAGATTGAATGAAGAGCTGAGGCTTAAAGAATTGAAGGAGGAAGTTGACATTTCCAGATGAGTGATGACTACTCTGAGAAGCTGAAGCTTGTAGAGAGAAGACCAAGTTGAGACTGGTAAAGTAAGAGAGCTGAAGCTTGAAGGCTGAGTTGATACTTATGTGGAGGATTCAATTGGGATTGAGTGTAGAGCTGAGGCTTGAAGAACAGAGGATGAGTTGACACTTACATTGAAGCATGGAGATCCTGAAGGAATCAAGTTGATACTTGTAGTTAGAAGTGAAGCCTAAAGGTGGAACTGACCGGAGAGCTGAAGCTTGGAGAAGATAGAATAAGTTGAAACTTATGTTTGGTGGGTTGAAACCTGGAAAAGCAAGTTGATACTTGGCATGGGAGATGATAATCCTGAAGGGTGCTGGAAGTTTGAAGACTGAGTTGCTATCAGAAGAGCTGAGGCTTGGAGTTGAGAGAGGAGTTGATCTGCTTTCTTGTCTGTTTTCTTTGTTGTGTTGATGTGCCTTGTTTGACTTGCTTGATGCATTAGAATAAGTCCATATCTAGACTAGCTTTAATCTAGGAGCATGATTGCACTAGAGGTTGAGTTTCTCCCTCTGCTTGTATTGTTACTGTATGGCTTTGCTTGCGGGTATTCGGTAGAGCCTAGCTCCCTTGCCCATGTGGTTTATTTTGCTTGATAGCATGATTTTATTTCTTCTGTATGATTGCAGTTTACTGTTTTTGCTTGATAGCATGTTTTATCTTTCTGTATGATTACTGTTATTCATTCTGGCTTGAGGTTGAGATGAGCTTGTGGAGGCTGCTGCCCCACACACATTTCCTCCCTCACTTGCATTGCATGCATTTTACAGTCGTTATCTGTTTACTGTTTAAGCTGATGCTTTATCTGTTTCTATGTATCATTGACATGATCCCTTAGGACTCTCATTTCCTTTGATAAGGAAGTGATGATAGAACTTTAGGTTGAAACCTATGCATGACAACTTCTGGGAGTTCCCTGTTTCAAACCTCAACCATAGGATGAATCCTTGACATGACAACAGTAGGACTTGATAGTCTCCCCGTAGTTGAGCCTGTTCTCTTCTCATCTCAAAACAGCTTAAGATACAGTAATCATGAATGATTTCTTTCGTACGTTACGAGCCTTAAGCTACCTGAGAAAGGATTGTTGGAGAGTTTCTTTTCAACAGTCTGGATGTTTAGTATGGTACCCTTTGGGTGACATGCGACGCATTCACTCTCAGGTCATAGTCTTTAGTGCGATTGAAATTGCGAACACAATAAAAAACACTTCTTTCGTAAAAGACAGAAAACAAACTTCAAACCTTTTTGCCCCGTGGGCCTGTAATGCAAAGGAAAGCTTTTCTGAAGAAAAGAGTGTCGTTAAATTTCAGCGCCAACGCAAACAGGCTTTGTCCCTAACTGCTGGAACTGCTGTTTAACCCTACTCGATAAAACAGATGAATATGAATCCCCGTAAGCCGTAGTTTCCCGAACTACGTAAGCTCTGATCTCTCATACCTGTTGAGAGTACGTAGGCACAATACTGATGTATTGGCGAGCTACCTTCCCTGTAACCCGTCGTAGGTCGAACTACGCTGACACTGATTTCTCATTCTCTGATGAGAATACGTAGGCACAAAGCGCAACGCTTTGCCGAGTCATTTCTTTTCTTTTTTAAGCCAGCCTTGATAGGTAGATAGATAAACCAACTTGTCCAGTAAACACAACAAGCGTGGATCCCGTCGAGTACGACGGACGTGAGGGGTGTTAATACCTTCCCCTTGCGTAACCGACTCCCGAACCCAGACAACGGTTGTGACGACCTTGTCTTACCCTTTTCGTCAGGTTTTTCCGATCGTTTCCTTTCCCACTCCGAGGGATAAATAACGAAAGGTGGCGACTCTTCTGTTTTGCCGGCACCTTATTTTCGCGGAAGCGACACCTGTGTTCGGCAAACCCGTAACAAAATCCATGGTTATACAATCCCATTTCCAAACTGGAACTTTCAACGCTTGCATCATTCCAGAGGGTCTCTGATGTTCCACCTTCAATTTCTGACAAGTCAAACAGGCGTAAACAAATCGAGCTATATCTCTTTTCATACCGGACCACCAAAATAACTTCCTTAAATCGTGGTAGATCTTCGTAGCCCCCCGATGGATACTCAGACTACTACGATGTCCTTCACTCAGAATTGACTTCTTCAGTTCGTCATTATCCGGCACACAAATTCTGCCTCTGAATCTCAGTACACCTGTACTATCCAACTTAAAATCACTATCGGAGTCACTCCCTATTCCCGGCATCAAATCCACTAACTTCACATCTAACTTTTGGCTTTCTCTAATCATATCCAAGAAATCATTGTTCACATGCAACTTGCCCAACATCACACCACCTTCCGTAATTTCACAAACCATGCTCAAATCTCTGAACTGCTCAATTAGTTCCATTTCTTTCACCATCAAAGCCGATATATGAATTGTCTTTCTGCTCAAAGCATCAACTACTACATTTTCCTTTCCTGGATGATAACTCAAGCTAAAATCGTAATCCTTCAAGAATTCCAACCATCTTCTCAGTGTCATATTTAGCTCTTTCTGATCGAACAGATATTTCAGGCTCTTATGGTCACTAAACACCTCAAATCCCGAACCGTACAAATAGTGCCTCCAGATCTTTAACACGAAAAATTCCGCAACGAATTCAAGGTCATGGGTAGGGTAATTCCTTTCATGCGCCCTCAGTTTCCGCGAAGCATACGCCACTACCTTACCATTCTGCATAAGAACTCTGCCTAATCCCATCTTAGACGCATCACAGTACACCACGAAAGGTTCACTTGGATTTGGCAATATTAACACCGGTGCCATAGTCAATCTCTTTTTCAGTTCCTCAAAGCTTTCTTCACAAGCAGCATCCCACATAAAAACTTGATCCTTTCTCGTCAACTGAGTCAATGGCAACGCCAAATTAGAAAACCCCTCAATAAACATTCGGTAATATCCTACCAAACCCAAAAGCTTCTAATTTCTGTTGCTGTCTTCGGCGGTTCCCACTGCAACACTACACTCTCTTTAGATGGGTCCACCGCTACACCATCACCAGATATTACATGCCCCAAGAAACTCACCGTCTTCATCCAGAACTCACACTTTGATAGTTTAGCAAATAGCTTATTATCTTTCAGCACCTGCAAAGCAATTCTCAAATGTCCTGCATGCTCTTCATCAGACTTAGAATAAATCAGTATATCGTCAATAAACACAACAATAAACTGATCCAAATAAGAATGGAAGATTCGATTCATATACTCCATAAACACTCCTAGTGCATTAGACACTCCAAAAGGCATTACAATATATTCGTAATGTCCATAACGAGTTCTAAATTAAGTCTTCTGAATATCACCTTCTTTCACTCTGATCTGATGGTAACACGACATAAGTAAATTTTACTGAACACACGAGCTCCCACCAACTGATCCATCAAATCATCAATCCTTCGAAGAGGATATTTATTCTTAATGGTCACTTTATTCAACTGACGGTAATCGATGCACAAGCGCATACTACCATCCTTCTTCTTTACCAACAGCATTGGAGCTCCCCGCGGCGACACACTCGGTCTGATAAACTTTCTATCCAATAATTCTCCAATCTAAGATTTCAATTTAGCCAATTCCACCGCCGACATCTTGTACGGCGCCATAGATATAGGCCTTGTACCAGGAACAAGATCAATGCTAAATTCAACCTCTCTCGTCGGAGGTAGTTCTGTAATATCATCAGGGAACACTTCGGGAAATTCATTCACCACCGCCAATTCTTTCATTGACGTTTTGCTGTCAACCGATAACAATGCAAATAAAGCAAACATTTTAGCTTCGTCCTCCAACAAGGTCCTCAATTCCTTATTGGACAAGGAATTCGCCAACGCTTCCTCTTCTGGAGTAAGGAACAACAACACCTTCCGAAAACAATCGATGTAGACTCGGTTGAACTCTAACCAGTTCACGCCCAGAATGACATCCAAATTACCAAGTGGTAAACAAATCAGATCCACTCCAAAGTCTCTGCCAAAAATAGTCAGGGGACACTTCAAACACACCAAAGAAGTAGTCATAGTACCAATAGAGGGAGTTTCAATAGTCATCCGTCGCTCAAGAGTAGACGACACCAATCCTAATCTCTTCACACAATCAACAAAAATGAACGAGTGGGTTGCACCCGTGTCAATCATAGAAGTCAAAGGAATATTATTGATGAAACAAGTACCTTTGATAGAATGCTCATCGTTGGCCGATTGAGTTACTACCACAGCAAATACTTTACTGCTGGCCTGAGACGCCTGAGACTTCTTTGGATTCTCGCAATGTGTAATGATATGACCTTTCTCACCACAGTTATAACGGGTAGGCATAGTGGCCCTGTAATCCGCCATCACATGGCCTGGCTTACCACACTTGAAACACTTCTTTACCTCATTAGGACAATCATTAGCATGATGCCCCGCGCCACCGCACCGAAAACATTTGAAATCAGCAGATGCTTTTCCTTCTCTAGGCTTCTTATTAGCATCATCCTTATGTTTTCCCTTATCATCAAGAACACTGTAAGGAGTACCACCAAATCTCTACTTACCCTTACAGTCATTCACAACCTTATAGTGTGCAATCCTGGCCCTGTTATCATTATCATAAATTCTGCTTCTGCTTACCAGCTCAGGATAATTCCTGATCTTCTGACAAGCGATCCCCATCTTAATTTCTGAACGCAGCCCGTTTTCAAACTTCAAACACTTAGAGGTCATTGTCGCTTCGGTATTGTAGTGAGGACAATATTGTACCAGCTCTTAAAATTTAGCAGCATACTCCGCTACAGTCAGATTACCTTGCTTCAGCTCCAAAAACTCTATCTCCTCAGCACTTCGTATATCTTCCGGAAAATACTTTTCCAGAAAACCCGTTCGAACCACATCCCAAGTAATCGCAGTTCCTGTAGTCTCCAATCTTTGGCGACTGTTGTCCCACCAAGCCTCAGCCTCTCCTTCCAGCATGTGAGTACCAAACTTCACTTATTGCTCATCACTACAACCCATTGTCCTGGAAATTTTCTCAATATCCTTCAGCCATTTCTGTGCAGCTTTAGGATCCAGAATTCCTCCTTCAAACGACGGTGGCTTGTTATTCCGAACCTGAGCTAAATTGCTAAATTGAGCACCCGCAGCTAGATTCTAATTAGCAACCACCTGCACCATCGCTTGCATAGCTACAGCCAAAGCAACATCATTCCTTCTTGCCATACTTCTCAACCATAACAACACTAGGTTAAAAGGTACACAATTTCTATCCTAAGGACAGACTCAACTACTACACTGGCTGGATGGACCGACCTGCTCTGATACCAATTGTAACACCCCACTTCCCAAAATTAAAGTAAAATACAATTAATTCAAGTAAACATCAGAGTTTCTCCTCAAAAGTGGGATATCACATCAAATAGTTCAACATCATCAGATGGTCTTCAAAATAAAACAGCGGAAGTAATCATCAATTTAACATTCTCGGCCATCCGCCAAATTACATAAAATCATTCATTAACAAGGTTCACCAAAAATATAATACGTCACAGGAATAAAACAAATTCAACGTAGTTAAAAATAAATACCCAAGTCCCGTGTTACGTATCAGAGCATCCTAAGACTCGATCTGCGCACCACTATCCAAGCTAGCTATGTACCTGGATTACCTGTACTTCCGAAGAAGCACAGACCACCACAATAACAAAGGGGTGAGAAACATGATAAAAATTATCAGTAATAAGATACACTCCTCCTGAGCAACGATTCATCCTACCATTCTCCACAAAGGAGTACGGATGGATCACATACACTCCTCCTGAGCAACGATCCATCCCACCATTCTCCACAAAGGAATACGGGTGAATCGCATACACTCCTCCTGAGCAACGATTCATCCCGCCAAAACACCATGATATGCACAACACCATATGTATAACAAATGAACTCAAGCACACTAAGTGCACACGATCCTCCTGATCACATCACCATACATCATATATATTACTCACCAATTAATTATGTTAATTACATTCAATATTCGGAAAATTCACATTTTCATACCAAGTATACACTCTTCATCATTAAACACCATCTCAATTCACAATCTAGGGTTCACGCCATAAGGCTACCCACAACATATCATAATACAGCACACGAGCTGTACGTTATATATCGAAAACATCAACTTTGGATGGAAACAACAAAAATAAAACAAGTTGTTGTCATGCTCGCTGGCCCACTCGCCTAGCGAGGCCTCAGTGAACGCTCGCTGCCTCACTCGCCTAGCGAACTCACTTGCGAAGGCAGACAGTGGCTACTGGAAGTGTTCGCCACACAACTCGCTTAGCGAAGCCTTAGCGAGCCCTCGCTACCTCACTCGCTAGCTGCTCGCCTAGCGAGTTCTGTGATACTCAAAAACCCCAACTGTCCAAAAATCATAAGAAGCTCATAAATCATCCGATTCTCACCAAACCAGTCCTTGTAGTCTTAGCCTAACATTCTACGACTAAACTATACGACTTATTCCATATTTTACCTAATAAAACATCAATTCTACCGATTAAATCATTTTCGACCTAAAATGGTAAACTACACAAAATCACCCAAACCATCCAAACAATCCCTACATATTCACATGCATGGACAGAACCACAAGTTTCGCACCCTTACCTCGATTAATTGATTCCTCAGGGCTGATATCAAAGAATCCAATCTTTCTTCTCTAATTTCCTCCCTTTTTTCCTCTTCTTCCTCTTTCCTTCTCTTTCTTTCTATTTCTTTTTCCAATCCACTTTCTCTTATGTTATTTTCTATCCCTCCCCTTCTATTATATTTTCTTCACTTAATCTAATAATAATACAAATAATAATAATAACAATAGAATAACAATATTACTATTAATTATTAAATTGTTATCATTATTAATTATATTGTTTTAATATTAAATTCTATAGTTTATTAAATGATCTCTATAATTAAGGACACCCACTAACGCACTCAGACACACCCCCCACATAAAGACACACCGAAATAAAATAACACCAAAAAGACTAAATAATTAAAAATAGGTGTTACATGACACGCTCAAACGTTGGTGCTTCTAAATGCATGAATTCTAACATGCCGAGACTGTGAAACATACGGTCGACCTCAACATTTAGTCCTAATTCAGATAATGTAGTATTGCACATATACCTGGTGGGTGTCATTTTTTGCTTCACGTGACCGGCGTACCGCTTTTCATGTTCAGGGTTGTCAAAAGTTATATCATGCGCATTCGGCGTGCGACTCACGCGCTTCCCGGGCCTTACGGCTTCGCTTTCAGTTTGCTTCCCTCGAATGATTCGTCGTGGAGGCATTTTCTTTGTACCTGAAAATTTAGAGATAGCAAAAAAAATCAAAAAATTTAAAGTGAGAGTCCGCGAAAAATATTATTGTAGAAGTGATGAGGGAGATGAGGGGAACAACTTTCGTGAAGCGATGTAGGTGTTTTGATGCACGACAAGTGAGAAAGTGGAAGCTTTTTGTGGAACAAGAATGGGTTTCAATGGAGGCATAAGGGTTCAAAGAGAGAGGAAGTGAGAATTCTGAAGGGGCAAGGGATATAAAGTTGTTTTAAACGCGTGGGCCCCACCAGAAATAAAAAAAATCCACTCAGCAGAGTTGACACGGGCCGTGTCAACTGACTGTAAAAAGGGCAAATAAACGTTCACTCCTAGGGCTGCTGACGCGGGTCGTGTAAGCCCTTTGTTACACCACCAAAACAACATGAAGGAGGGGCTTCCTGACACGGGTCGTGTCAACTGACACGGGCGGCCGTTTTAGTCCCCTAAATTTTCAATTTTCTGCAATCTTCACCCGGTTTCTGACATCCTCCTTTCACTGATGAACTGCAAGCCAATAAAACCCATCAAGAAAAGAGAAAGAATGAAAACATTAGTATAAAATGCGTGGGTTGCCTCCCACGAAGCGCTTCGTTTTACGTCGCATGGCTCGACGGTCCTTCATCCTATCCTGTGAGATGAACGACTTCACTTTTATCCCTCTGCTGACCGTCATGGTATGGTTTCAATCTCTGACCATTCACTTTAAAAATGTCCCTGTTTGCTTGATTTTTCAGTTCTATTGCTCCGTGAGGAAACACCTTGTGTACAATAAACGGTCCCGACCATTTCGATTTAAGCTTTCCAGGAAAAAGTTTCAACCTAGAATTGTATAAGAACACTAACTGTCCTTCCCAAAATTCTTTCTTTTGAATTCTCCGATCATGCCACTTTTTTGTTTGATCTTTGTAAATCTTGGCATTCTCATACGCCCGATTCCGGAATTCCTCTAACTCATGGAGTTGGAGGATTCTAGAATCTCCTACTTTGGTTAGGTCTAGATTGAGGAAATTTGATGCCCATAATGCCTTGTGTTCCAACTCTAGAGGCAGATGGCAAGCTTTACCATAAACTAGTTGGTAAGGTGACATACCGATGGGTGTTTTGTAAGCAGTACGGTATGCCCAAAGAGCGTCATCCAGCTTTATTGCCCAATCCTTACGGGAAGCACGCACTGTCTTCTCTAAGATTTTTTTGAGTTGTCGATTCGACACCTCCACTTGCCCATTGGTTTGAGGATGGTAAGGGGTAGCTATTTTGTGCTTCACATTATACTTAAGGAGTACCCTTTCCATGAGATGATTCAGGAAGTGAGTTCCCTCGTCACTTATAAGAGCCCTCGGTACTCCAAACTGAGAAAATATGTTCTCTTTCAAGAACCTGACCACTATCTTTGCATCATTAGTTGGTAGAGCCACTGCTTCTACCCACTTCGAAACATAGTCAACCGCCACCAGAATATAATTTTTTTCCAAAGGATGGTGGGAATGGCCCCATAAAGTCAATCCCTTAAACATCAAACAACTCTACTTCCAACATGGAATTTTGCGACATCTGGTTTCTTTTGGAGATATTTCCAGTCCGTTGACATTTGTCGCATTCCTTTACTACGTCCTAGGCATCCTTGAACAAGGACGGCCAATACAACCCTGATTGGAGAACTTTGGCTACAGTGCAGTCACCACTGAAATGCCCTCCATAATCCGAATTATGACATGCTTCGAGCACATTCCTCTTCTCATCTTCAGAACACATCTCCTGATCAATCCATCCAGACTTCTTTTGTACAAGAACGGGTCGTCCCACAGATAGAACCTGAAATCATGTAAAAGCTTTTTCTTTTTGTTAGTGTCAAAATCTTCAGGTATAATACCGCCAACTAGATAATTCGCATAATCGGCGAACCAGGGGACACCAATAACAGTGAGGATGTGTTCGTCAGTAAACTCATCCTTTATTGGGTTATTGTCCTTAGTCTCTTCAATTGGTAACATTCGAGATAGATGATCAGCAACAATGTTTTCACATCCTCTCTTGTCACGGATCTCCACATCACACTCCTGGAGAAGTAGGATCCACCTTAAGAGCCTTGGCTTCGAATCCTGTTTAGAGAACAAATACTTTAAAGCAGCATGGTCAGTATACACAATCACTTTTGACCCCAACAGATATTGTCTGAATTTATCAAAGGCATAAACCACCGCTAATAACTCTTTATCGGTAGTTGTGTAATTCATTTCTGCGGGGTTTAACACATGACTAGCATAGTAAATAACATGCAATAATTTCTCTCTACATTGTCCTAGCACAGCCCCTACTGCAATGTCGCTCGCATCACACATGATCTCAAAAGGGAGAGACCAATTGGGGGCAATAACAATCGGTGCCGTCACTAATTTATTTTTCAAATTTTCAAATGCTTCAGCACACTTTTCATCAAAATCAAATACCTTATCCTTAACCAAAAGAGTGGTTAGAGGTTTGGCTCTTTTAGAGAAGTCTCTTATGAACCGGCGGTAGAAACCCGCATGGCCTAAGAAACTTCTTATACCTTTTTCGTTCAATGGGGGCGGAAGGTTTGATATAACTTCAACTTTGGCTTGGTCCACTTCGATTCCTTTGTGAGAAATTTTGTGACCCAAAACTATTCCTTCCCGTACCATGAAGTGGCACTTCTCCCAGTTGAGGATTAAGTTGCTTTCCTGACATATTTGTAAAACAAGAGAAAGGTTAGTTAAACAGTTATCAAAAGACGAGCCAAATACCGAGAAATCATCCATGAAGACTTCCATATGTTTTTCTAACATATCGGCAAAAATGGAAGTCATGCATCTCTGAAACATGGTCAGAGCATTACATAATCCAAATGGCATTCTTCTGTAAGAAAAAATACCATAAGGACATGTAAAAGCAGTCTTCTCTTGATCTTCGGGTACTACAGCAATTTGGTTGTAACCGGAGTAACTGTCATGGAAACAATAATGATCATGACCAACTAGCCATTCCAACATTTGATCGATGAACGGCAAAGGGAAATGGTCTTTCCTTGTAGCAAGATTGAACCTTCGATAATCAATACAGACCCACCAACCTGTTATTGTTCTTGTCTGAATCAATTGGTTTTTCTCATTCTTGATGACGGTTGTACCCCCTTTCTTTGGTACCACGTGGACCGGACTAACCCAAGAGCTGTCGGATATAGGATAGATAAGGCCTGCATCTAACAACTTCACAACCTCCTTTCTAACTACCTCTTTCATGGCAGGATTGAGTCTTCTTTAGGGTTGCACCATCGACTTATAATTATCTTCAATGAGAATTTTGTGCATACAAACCGTGGGGCTTATACCTTTTAAATCTTCAATCGCCCATCCAATAGCACTCTTATATCTTTTAAGAACAGTGACTAACTTATATTCTTGGATCGTCTTAAGGTTGGAGCTTATAATGGCCGGGCATTTATCGTTAGTGTCTAGAAAAACATATTTAAGGCTTTCCGGAAGTTGTTTCAACTCCGCCCTTTTTTTTGTTTCTTCACTCCCTTCCACAATCTGAGGTTGTCTTAAATCTTCCCACCGGTGTGGTCGAGATCCTTTCAAAAGGGGTTGTGCTTCCATCATGGCCAACACTTCCACCTCTCTTTCATCCTCTATTTCGGTTGGTTCAAAAATAGACATACTCAATACTTTTTCTAAAGGCAAGGAAGATACACATTCACAATTCTCATTGGTAACCACTTGGTCAAGCACTTCTATATTGCTACTTGTTCAAAAATCGTTTTTGTGCTTCATGGTATTTCTCACATCAATCTTTAGCTCCTCATCATAAACCTTCAATGTCATCGTACCCCCCTCCATATCTATCAGTACTCTACCGGTCTCTAAAAATTGTCTTCCAAGTATCAGAGGAATATCTTCATCTTCCGGCATTTCTAGTATTACAAAATCCACAGGAAACACAAATTTGTCAATCTTTACCAAAACATCTTCCACCACCCCAAATGGTCGCTTCACCGAGTGGTTTGCAAACTGAAGTGTCATTCTTGTATCTTGCACCTTACCGATTCCCAACTTTTTGTAGATGGATAACGGCATGAGACTAATACTTGCTCCCAAATCAATAAGATCTCTATTGAACGATCTATCCCCAATAGTGCACGGGATAGTGACGACACCTTGATCTTTCTTCTTCACGGGAATCTTCAGACCCTGCAAAGTAGCACTACAAGTTTCAGTTAGAATAATCGGTCCCGTATCGGTGGTCCGCTTCTTAGAGATGATATCCTTCATGAACTTGGCATAGGTTGACATTTGCTCGAGTGCCTCCAAAAATGGGATGTTCAGTTCCGGCTTTTTAAACATTTCTAGAAATTTTTCATAATTTTTCTCTTGCTGGCCTTTCTTTTTGTTCCTCTGAGGGTACGGAAGCTTGATCGGTTTGGGCTCTATGACAGTTTTTTCTTTGATAATCGGTTTTGGTACTACCACTTCTTCTTCCACCACCTCGTTTTCTTTGATCTCCAGATGAATTTCTAGAAACTGATCTTCTTCTTCAGCGCTCGTATCCGACACTTCCTTAGATTTTGCACTTCTGGTGGTCACAACATTAACACTCTTATGATCCCTCGGATTAGTCACGGTTGAACTAGGAAGAGTACCTTGTGTTTGGGATCCTGACAATTGAGGTGCTATTTGACTCATTTGCACTTCCATATTTTTTATAGAAGCACTCGTGTTCCTCAAATTACTCCTGGTTTCTGCACATTTCTTTGTGAATCTTTCCATGAAAAATTTGGGTGATTTTTCCAACCTGAATTATATGTGTTTGCATAAGAGTTGTTCTGCCTCAACATATTAATCTGTTCAACCTGCTCTTGAGTGGCTACACAATGCACGATAAAGTGTGGTCCACCACATATTTCATAAGGTGGCGCCTGAACTGGTTCAACTTGGGCCACTTTCTGAGTTCCAATATTCATCTTTTTTAACCTTCTCTCTACCTCAGCGGCGATTTGATCCTCCATTTTAACAACCTGATCAGCCAGCTTCAAATCAATCTTACCTTCCGGTTGGTTCACAGTGCGATCATACACCTCAAGATGCTCATTGGCGGCAATTGCTTCTATGATCCTCTTGATACCAGTGGCTGTTGAGAAATTAGTCGAGCCACCGGCAGTAGTGGCTGTTTTATCTTGAGTTGTAATCCATTCACAAAGTTCTGCATTTTCTTAGTGGAATCCATGTTATGAGTGGGGCATTCCGTCAGACACCTCTTAAACCTCTTATATGCATCTCCTAGAGATTCCCTTTTTTTTGTTTAAAGTTGACAATGTCGTATCTTTTTCGAATAAACACTGAAGCAGGGAAATACTCGTTAAGGAATACAATTTCCATTTCTTGCCATGTTGTTATACTCCCAACTGGAAGTGAGTAGAACCATTCTAGTCTCACTGGTTGGTTTACGATGGTCATCCAGTTTGGTTGAGCATTGGCCCCTCCTAGTCTCCCAAAAGTCTTTCAGGATGAGGTGGATTCCCAACCATTTGAACAGTTTCTGGTGTTGTCTCCCTCTCTGCTTCTGAATCACTATGCACAAATACAACTTCTTCTATTTCTAGCAACAGAACGTCGGAGCCTGAACTTGACCCTGCCAGTCTTTCAACTCTAGCTTTTCTCAGTCTTGCGTGCAATGCTCGCTCTAGTTCTGTATCAAAAGAATATTTAGCTGAGGCCTGGCCTCGCATACACAAGTTAGGAAATTATTAGTAATAACAAAAATATAATCAACAATTAAATAACTTAAAATTTTAGTCACCGAGTGACAAAATTCTAATTGAATTAACAAGGTACGTAAAATTTTGGCATTCCCCGACAACGGCGCCAAAAACTTGACCGGTAAATTAGCAAGTGTACTAATTGTCCCGATGTAGTAATAATAGGGATTTTTCCCAGTATCGATCTCTGAGGACTGTGTGTAAATTTTAAGTACAAATGTTCTTCCAATTAAACAAAATAACTCTTGGGTTTTGTTTTTGGGGGGTCTTTAACAAGAAAATAGCTGAAAGATAAAATTTATATTCCGATAAAAAGTAAAACATTCTAGGGAAAGTGTATGATTAGATTGTAACTGATCCAGGAGTAAACCATGAGACTTCTCACAAACCTTAATATTTATTGGACCTCAAAAGTGTTTTTCTTAAATTCCTTATTGAAAAACCTTTGATATTCTTCCTTGACCTCAATTCCTTAGCAGTCAAGGAAAAACATCAAGCAATAGTTATGACATTGGCTTTCTAACAATCATTACAGTTATATTCCTATTCCTAGGTAACATTTACCGTAACGTGTTAAACAAAATAAACTATTGGTTTTGTAAGACCAAATCCCTAATCGTAATGTGTTCCTAATTCTTACGATCTTAAAAAGTTAAACGGTTCGTATAACAAAATATTAAGGAATGACACGAAACCTCATTAAAAATTGCACCAGATGTTCATTACAATACAAATCAGGGACACCCCCTAGCAATGGGGGGTTAGCTATCCATAGTATTTGATAAAAACAACATGATAAATAGAAACATTACAATGGTATAAGGAGTGAATTCGATCTTCAATTTCTTCCGAGCATGAAGATCTCCTTGTCCTCCCAATTCTCCAGAGCGTCAATCCTTAGTTGTCTTTTTCTTTATACGATCTGACGTCCCTCTTTCCCCTCAGAAATTCCTTCTTAATAGTATCAAATCTCCTATTTTCATGCGAAAAGTCCGAATTACCCTTCGAGCATTCACTCAGGACATAACTCAAAAATATCAGGAATCTAGTCGCCTTGTCCAACACGGGCCGTGTCAGATGACACTGGCACCCGTGTTGGCCCACAGTGTAACAATTTCAACTTTTGACCTTCAGGCAAGATGACACGGGCCGCCGTGTCAGCCCTCTGGTTTGGTTCTTTTCTTTTTGTTCTGGTCCTCTTCTGACACGGGCCGTGTCATGTGACACGGGCACCCGTGTCAGACCTCTGATTTTTCCAAAAGTCTTCCCAAACTCCGTCAACTTCGCATTTCTTCTTCCGATTACTTCCATGGACCTGAAATCAATAACACTACCAGTCCAAGACATCACAAATGCTTTATTAAACATAATTTAAACTGCGACAACGTAAAAAGACATAATTCAAAAAACTCAAACAATTAGAGGAAATAACTACAAAATACTCATAATGCTACCGATAAGATGAAATCTTTGTCGAATACATGACAAAAACAAAGTAGAACAGGCGACCGATCAACAAACATCAGTAATAACTAATTATCTTGGTAATCATCATGTAGCATTAGATATTGCTAGTCATAACTATCCTCCAGGGATAAAAACATCCATAAAAAAGCTAAGGTAACAACCCGCAAAGCAAGCCCGTGGCAAACAAGACGGAACAAAAGGGGTAGTAACGACCAAAGGATCTCAATGGCAAGAGCTAGACAAATAGAAACCAAAGCAAAGCAACCAAAAGCATATGCTAAATGCTATGATGTAAATGCAATGCAGACCGACCCACGAGGGAGAAGTAGGAAGCAAAGCAAGAGACACAAGGAGGAAACCCATCACACTAAGTCCTGATGTCACCATCTTGGATGACGTTCTTTCCGGGGAGATGAACGACTCTCTAGAAGTAATCAATGCTCTTGCAAACCTGCAGAAGAGGAATCTTGGTTTAGCAGCAGGGTAACCATCGGGCGCGTCTTTGGTCGGAGACAGAAGCAAGCTTTTTACTGCTCTGGGAGTAGTGTAATACTGTCATATCACCTCTAGAGTTTTGACGTGCTTTGTTAAATTAGTTTTCTTAAACCAAAATTTTAAATTTTCAAAACACTTTGCTTTTCAAAAATCATTATTAATGAATAAGTGAAATTTGCATAACAAAAACATAGATCATAACAATGATTGGTCTGAAATCTGATTTCATTAATAGACGATAACTTTACAAAAGGTAGAGTCTCAGGAACAAATACAATTTTTTTGAAAAATGGCAAACAGAAAGGGTTACAAAACCCAACAATGATTTGGTCCTACTAATTAGCGGTCCATATGTTTCGCTGCTTTTGACGAGAATGGCAGACGATGATTTTCTTCAACGCTCTTGACGAGGCTTTGCCCCTGTATTTTCCATTTTTGTTCTTTTGGACTATTGAGGCGTTTTTTTCTAGAGTCCCTTTTCTAGGCTTCCTTATTCAGGCGTAATATTTCCTTCCTGCGTCTGAATTGATGGGGTACTTGACCTGCTCACCGTCCATCATTTTAAGAATTAGAGATCCTTCGGAGAAAATGGTCTTCACGATGAAAGGGCCATCGTAGTTAGGCATCCACTTCCCGCGCATGTCTTTCTATATAGGTAGGATTTTTCTGAGCATAAGATCCCCTTCCTTATATTCCTTGAGATGAACTTTCTTATCAAAAGCTCTTTTCATCCTTTGTTGATAAATCTGGCTATGACACATGGCAGTCATCCTTTTTTCATCAATGAGATTCAATGAATCGAACCTCTCTTTTATCCATTCGGCTTCTTCAAGCTCGGATTCCATTAAGATCCTTAACAAAGGTATCTTGACCTTGATGGGTAGCATAACGTCCATTCCGTAAACCAAGGAGAAGGGGTTGCCCCTATCGAAGTGTGCACTGATGTTCTGTACTCGTGTAAAGTGAATGGTAGCATCTCATACCAATCTTTGTAGGTTACTGTTGCACCCTAAAATTTGCTCAACCATATTCATGTGGTTCATGGTTCATTATCATTAGTATTTGCATATAGAGTCATGTACATAGACTAACCATCTGCATAGCATAAGCATAGCAAGTCATTCAACAGGGGACCAATCATTATTCTCATCTCTAGAGGCCTATCAAGAGGTCATTATCTCAATTCAATCCTATTCAAGTCATCAGGAAAGAATTTGAAAGCAAAGAGTTCAGCAGATCAAGCCTTGAGTCCATCTCCTAGCTGAGGGTATCTGAGGATCAACATGAGGGTTGTGAGCTGTGAAGTGAAAGCATGGAGAGTATCTAGACATCTTGAGAGACTTAAAAGGTCATTTGGAGAAGAAAATAAGTTGTTGAGGTGATCACAATAGTTATAACTGAAGACAGTCAACTAGGGTTCATCTGGGTCAACCCTAGGTCAACCCTAGGTCAATTGACTGGTTTAAAAGAGCATTCAAGGCTATTGGAGAGATGTGGGGTTCATCATTGGACATATAAAGAATGATATGGAGATATGCCAAGGAGAATTCAAGAAAAATCAAGGAGAAGAGGAGTTACTAAATTAGGGTTTCTCTGTAAAATCCCCTAGTATAGGTCAAATTTCCAAGCAAGATAAGTCAAAATGCTAGCTTCAAATGGCTTCTTGGCCAACATGAAACTTGTAGAGGATCTCAAGACCTTTAATTTGAGTGGTGGAAGACCTCAAGGAGATTTATAGAACTCAAGTTATGGTCCTTGCAAGTTACAGGTCATCTGGGGTGTCTGAATTTTTGTCTGTGAAAGTGACTTGACTTCCAAGCTAGTTTTGCCCCTCAAGGAGATTTCAAATGAATTCTTGGTCAACATAAGAATTGTTCCTCATTGTCTTAGCTTTCTAGAATGGTATGGCATGCCTTCATATGATGTGGAGAACTCAACTTATGGTCTTGACAAGCAAAGGGTATTTTGGGCATTTGTGAATTACAGGTCATTTTAACCTATACCCAAAACTCATACAAGGAGGCCTCAAATGGAAAAACTTACAACATCAAACTTGCTCCAAATGGGATTTTAAGTCTAGAAAGAAGGTCACAAGTTATTGGAGAAGCTCATAGCATGGAGTTGCATGATTGGTCAAAATATGAACTAAAAAGGCTTATAAAGTGAATAATTTCAAATTGAAAAATGGTTTGGGAGATTTCTAAGTCCAAATGGAGACTTCCAATATATGATTTTGAATGGAAAAACAATTCTAAGAACAATGGTTCACACACTTTTTTGAGTTTAGAAGGAAAAAATGAAGTTATCCATGGTTGCTTGCCTTTTAAGAAACATAATCAAAATGAGCCAAAGTTGGAAAACAAGGGAATGTGCAAGATGGATCTAGAATGTACCATTGGGGTCTATATATTCATGAAAGGAGAATTTGGCAAGGGTTGGCTTCATTTGCACCAAGAATTCCACAAATTTCTTTCATACTTTCACAAAAGTTTCATTCCAAATCTCTCAAATTCTTCATCAACTTTCATCAAAATCAATTCAATTTTACTCCATCATCATCATAGATCATAATTGAAGCAAGGTTTTGGTGATTCTCATCCATTTTCGAGTGCTTTTTTCATCAACATCAAAATCACAAGTTCAAGTGAATAGCATAATTCAAGCAAGGAATCTCCAGGATTTTGCATACAGAATTGAGTACTAAGGTTGTGGATCAAGATCCAAGTCTCAAAAGCCTCAGATCTTCCATCTCCATAGCTGTTCTCAAGGTTTTACATCAGGTAAGTTTTCATTCGATTAGCTTGATTCAGTTAGTTTAATATGATTTTATTAGTTTAGACTTGATCTAGGTGGTTAGGAGATTAGTTTAGATGAATTTGGAAAGGATTGGTGATGGTTGGTGACAGGTGCAACAAACTGTTTGGATCAATATCTCTTAGGTTAAGCCATTAGAATCTTAGCTCGATAGTGTAGGTTAATCACCTTTGTGCATAGATCAGATTAGGGTAAGTTTGAGGAAGAATCGTGTTGATGCATATCAGTGGAATTCCATGGTGTCCAGACCTTGGCTTGATCGGATTTGTTGTTGTGATGAGTTTCAAGGTGAATTAATGCCCTAGGATTGTAGAGGAAGAAATCCTGAGCAACTTTCATGTTTATGGCATATTGATTCGTGGCTTGGTGATGGAGAACAGAGAGGAGGAAAGTAGCTCGTGCATGGAGTCTCATGGGGATGAAACCCTAGGTTCAGTTGAATGGAGGAAGAAGACGAAATCTGGATCGTCTATTGTGAGTAAGACCTTTGACCTGGAGCACGATCCAATGGTTATTATTTGATCTGAATTTGGAGGGAAGGACCTTGGCCAAAACGCGCCGTTTCATTAATTGAAACGGGCGGGCCTGAGTTGAATCGTGCTAATCCCACCCCCCGTGTTAGGCCCAAAACCAATTGCAACGTGTTTCGCTTACTAGTTTCACCCCCCAGCGCTTCTTATTTTTGTTTCACTAATTCTGAATAACCCTGGGCCTTGGCAATTCGCTACCAGCACCCCCCTATTATGTGGCCCAATGGAATAATAACTGGAGCGAAGTTCTATTCGTACCCCCCTCCCTCATTTTAATTCCAATTTTATTTTTCTTAATTCATTTTAATTTTTCATCCACTTTGAAAATTCATAACTAATTCATAAAAAATGCATTTTAATCCATTCTTTTTACAATATTTTCATTAAAATGTCTAGAATATTATAAAAAAATAAAATTTCATTTTTAGTTTTATTTCATATTTTTTCCATATTTTCTAAATAAATGTCATATTAAATAGTTTCATTTCATGCATCATTTTTATGATTTTTGTTCTCTTACATGCTTTAATATTTTTTAGTCATTCCTTTTATATTGTTTAGATGAGATATTCAACTTGTAGAAATATTTTAGTTCCCATTTTTAGGAATTAATTTTGGGTGATTAATAAATGCTTGAACATCATGTACAAAACTAGGGTTTTAGGTGACAACTCAAGAAGTTTGATTTCATTTCCCTTAGGACTTAGGGTTTGAATAGATTAGTTATGGGACTATAGGGGCTATGGGTAGCTATTAGACCCCTTAGAAAAAGTCAAGATTCCCCTACTGCTATTATTACTGTCTGTATATCTGTTGTCTGGTGTGGTGTGCCCTCTGGGGATTGTTGTTTGTTTGTTTGGGTATTGGGTTTGCCTGGGGCCCTGGGGAAGCTGAGGATTTGTGAAGATGAAGCCACTGGAGATCCATATGTTGAAGATCCACTTCCAGAGTTGAAGAGAAGATTCTTGCTAGCAGATGCTGAGGAACTAGGGTTTAGGAGCTAGGCAGAGCTCTAGATTAGAAAGTTTGTTTCTCAAACATGGATTGCCTTGTCTGCATCCATTCTTCTCTGTGATTCAGAGTCTCTCTAAGACACTCACCCCCTTCCTTTGGAAGGCTTGGTGATAGTGTCTATGAGATAGAACTCTTGAGAGAAAATGTCTCTTGTGTTAGAAGCAGTCTGTTCACCACCTTTGGTAGTCAGCTGATTGCTTAACACCCAATTCACTCTTGTGACTGATCCCTCATCCTGGAGGTTTGAGTTTGAAGAAAAGCCATTGCAGATAGAAGACTGATGATCAAAGCCCTTGCCTGAAGGCCATGAAGATGGAGATTGATGCTTGTTGAAGCCTGTAGCTGATTGGAGATTACTTGAAGTCAGATGCTGATTCAGAGCTGCTGATGCTGTTTCTTTTGCTGTTGTATTTCATTGCTGATGTATTGATTGGTTTTCTGGACTGTATTGTTTGCTGTTTACCCTGTTGGGTTGAAAGTGAAGCCTGTTCACTTTTGCCTATTGTGTTCTAGGTTCGAGGTTGAGTGGGACTCCCTTGCCTCGCTTGTATTGCTGCATCCATGCATTTTACTGTTTTACTGTATATATCTGTTATTGTTTCTGTTTCTGCCTATCCCGTAGGATCTCTGTTTCTCTCTGCGCAAGAGAGGAGCATGATAGACACTAGGTCTTAACCCACGCATGATAACATTAGGTTAGTTTGTTTCCCTTCGCAACCGTAGGTTAGAGTTCTGTCTCTTTCTTTCTCAAAACAAACAGAAAAACACATAAAGATTTCAAACACAATAAAAGACACTTCTTCCGTAAAAGAATGTGAACTCATCAAAACGTCATTTTTGTCCGCTTGGACTGTTGATCAGAAAACCTTTTTCAGAAGGAATAAAATCAACCAAGACAAGCTTGTGTCGTACGTGGCCCGAACTACGTTTGCTCTGATCTTCCATGCTGTGTGGAAGTACGTAGGCATAGGATGCGATATCCTAGCGAGCAACCTTCCCCTCCTTTCCCGTAGGTAGGCGAACTACGTTGACTCTGATTTCTCGTTCCAGACGGGAATACGTAGGCATAAAGTGCGATACTTTGCCGAGTCATTTTTATTTTCATTTTGTTTTCTTTTTCACCCTTGACCTATAGTTTAGATAGAATAACAATCCATACCCGAAAACAAGCGTGGATCCCATCGAGTACGATGGACGTGAGGGGTGCTAATACCTTCCCCTTGCGTAACCGACTCCCGAACCCAGGTTTTGGTTGCGATGACCATACCTTTCCCGTGTTGTGCGAGGTTTACTCTGAGCGTTTCCTTTCCCTCCCGTGGGATAAATAACGCACGGTGGCGACTCTTCTGTCCAGCCGGCGCCGATTTTCGCAGTAGCGACAGCTGGCGACTCTGCTGGGGATCCAACGTCCCCTGGCTGCTAAGGACTGCGACAGTTCTTATGCATTTGGGATCCAACGTCCCTTGAGAGAGTCAATCCTAGCGCTTGTTTTCCCGTCGAGGATTTTGTATGGAGTTATTTTTATATTTCTAACCTTGTATTTTCAGCTTTATATATTGATTATTATTGCTGTATCTGGGGTGTGACGGGTGTTCTGATATTGAGAGGTAAGCCGGACCTGGGCTTGAGTGCACCTAGAATTAGAGTAGAAATTAGTGGGCGCCCGCTTGCTTTGCTTGCTTTGGTGTCCCATGAAATCTACACTCAGACGAGGTTCTTCTGGTTGGCCTCCTGCCCCTTCCTTTGGTTGGCGTGGGTTGCTGGTTAGTTGGATTGTCGACTCTGGGGACCGATCATTTGGAAGTTGGCTGAGTGAGGCCTCTTCAGGAATTGATGATGCCACTCCTTCTGGGAATCGTATCATCAACCCTGAAAGTCTGTGACGCCTACGACCGCATAGGATGCCGTACCTTGTGCCAGTTATAGGGCCACCCACCCGTGAGGGGATTCAGGGTTATGCAGGTAACTAGACCTCCAGACTACCGGTTATTTCTTGATCAGAGATCCTGGTTATTTATGGAGAGTTATGAGGTCTGTCAGAGACCATTTGGAGATGTATTCTGAGGTCTGTCAGAGACCAACTAGATCTGAGGTCTGTCAGAGACCATTTGGAGATGTGTTCTGAGGTCTGTCAGAGACCAATTATGGATGTGATTTGAGGTCTATCAGAGACCAGTTGGAGTTATGATTTGAGGTCTGTCAGAGACCAGTGTTGGAGTTTTATTTTAGGTCTATCTGAGACCAGGGCTTGAGGACTTCTGGATGGTCTATCTGAGACCTTTCTTGATTGGGTTCAGGCTATTCAGCTACAGCTTTGGTCCCTGTTGCATGTTACTTGCATTGCATCACTGCATATCCATTACCATTTGCATTTCACTAACGTGTGTCTGTGCTGCAGGTGCATTTGCATTTCCCTAGTTCTAGTACCCAGACTTCTGAGTGTTTGATCATGACTAGCTTAAGGAGAACGGTTGCCTACAAATTGCCTACGCCTGATATTGTTCCTTTACTGGGGTTGATCTCTCTTGCTGATGAGGGTGTTCGTAGGAGTTTCCGGATGAGTTATGGTAGATTATTGAGACTAGTGTGCAAACCTACAGAGGTAGAGTTAGATGGGCTGTATGCTTTGATGCAATTCTACGACCCTGCTCTGAGGTGCTTTACGTTCTCTGACTTTATTATGGGACCAACTCTGGAGGAATACGCTGAGTATGTCGAGCTGCCTGTGCAGAACCAGGTTCCATTCATTCATTATGATACCAAACCTAAGCCGGAGGAATTGGCAAAAGCCTTGCATATCGATGCTTCTGAACTTGTGACTACTGTTTCCCGTGGAGTTCCAGGATTCTCATTTCAGTTCTTAGTGGGTAAAGCCCAAGAGTACGCCAAGAATGGGTGCTGGGTTGCTTTCAACGCTGTGTTGGCCTTGTGCATTTATGGCATAGTCTTGTTTCCCAATATACCGGATTTTGTGGACTTTGACGCTTTCTACTTGTTTGCCGCTGGTAATCCTGTACCTACTTTACTCGGAGATCTCTACCACTCACTGCATTATAAGAATGAGAAAGGAAGAGGGAAGAATGTTCATCTGTGTGTACCCTTGTTGAGTATGTGGTTTGAAAGTCGCCTTCCTAAGGGAAGATCTGCTGCAGAGACTACAGCTCCAGTTGGTTGGCCAGAGCGCTTGATGAGGCTATCGTCGGAAGATATGGAGTGGTTTGATAGAGATTTGTTGGGATCTGAGCTCATCTTCAGTTGTTCGGGGTACCCTAATGTGCCGTTGATAGGAAGAAAAGGGTGCATCAACTACAACCCTTCTCTGTTTATTCGTCAGTTCGGATATGCGCTGAAGAATCCACCTCAAGAGGAAGAAGTACAGGAATCTCTGTACTTCACCGGTGACGTGAAGGGGGAATTGTCAGCCAAGTTGCAACATGCCTGGACGCGTATTAACCGCAAAGGGAAGCCGTTGTTAGGAAAGAATGACTGTCAGGCCTATGCACCTTATAGAGTTTGGATTCAGGAGAGGGCTAGTCAGTTGAAGATGCCATTTCCAGATGCACCAGTTCTTGATCCTATTCCGGTAGAAGAGCCGACTACTGTTTCTAGAGAAGCATATGAACAGGTTGTGAAGGAGAAAGAAGCCTTGATGAAGATTAATGAAGGGTTAGAGCAAGAGTTAGCCCAAGTGCGCAGCGAGAAAAACAAGGCCGTATATGCTTTCCAACAACAGATCGAGCTGGTAAACAGATTAGGAGCTGAGTTGACTGAGGAGAGGAAGAAGCGCGAACGTCTGGGGCAAGAGTTCAGAAGCTCCCATGACATGCTTGAATCCAAGAAGAAGGCACTCGACGCAGCACACCGAGAAATCTCCTCTTGCAATAAGACTTGGAATGCTACACTCACCAATAACAAGAAGAGGGAAGATAAGCTGAAGCAGCAAATTTCCGACCTCGAAGAGAAGTTGAAGTCTAGCATCAAGAAGTGTGAGGAAGAAGTGATGAACCGGTATAGTGTCCAGCATGCACTGAATAAGGCAATCAAATCCAGAGATGAAGCAGTGTCCCAGAAGCGAAAGTTAGAAGATTGCTTCGGAGAAGCAACATGGGAAGAAACTGCTGAAGACGTACGCCGTGTCCTTAAGAAGAGAAACCAGCTTGTTGAAGGGCTGCTTGACCGACCAAGCCATCCGGAGACCAAAAAGATGATAGAGGAGTACCAGACTTTTGGGAGGATTTGATCATTCCATTATTTGTATGCTTTATTTGCATAGTGCTGACCATCACCAGGATTGTTGGTTGAGGTCATGCCATCTTTGTGCTCTCAGTGATATTATACCCTGGGCTTAGTGATTCTCTCTGCTATATATGAGGCTTTCTATGATTCAGCTCCGATATTCCTATTGTCAACACTGTCACTGCACCGGCACTTTCGCACTAGAACTGGGGGAATGAACTTCCCTAATGCACAGACACATTGCATTGCATTCATATTCATATTGCATAACAGGTAATCTTTGAATGGTGTCTTATTTCCTGCTCTGTATCAGGTACTTAACAGGATTCCAGATCAACATCCGCACCGCTACTCTACACGATCCAACTGTCGGAAAGTCATGGACCAGATTCAGAACGAGATGCAGGATGTACGCGAAAAGCTCGCCCTCTTCATGCAAACCATGGAAGCTATAGCAAAAGGGCAGGAGAACTTGCAGGCCATGGTCCAGCCTCTGTTGGCTCGCAACGCTGGTCATGGTAATGACGATCATCAGTCTATCCGGGTTGATACTGCTCATGGAGACGGCACTCCCACGCCAGTGGCTCCGCCCGTGGTCAATATACCTGCCGCTAACGTCAACAACGCTACCGCTGCTGTGAATGGTAACGTAGGAGTTGGAAATGATGCTGTTGTCCATAATGCTGGGCTGGGTGATGTCAATTTGGGAGATAATCTCGGAGGCAATGGCTTTGTCAATGCTGGGCTCGGATTCAACGATCAGGGATTCGACAACACTGGCAAGTATGGCTTTAATGCTCAAGGCTTTGGGCAAGATGGTTATGGTATGGTCAATCAGGGTTACGGAGGCTTTGGAAACGGAAACGGTGCTGGTTTTATGGCTGGTGGTCCTGCTGGAGGTGTTCAAGGGTACGGCAACAGAGGCCGAGTTCCAGGGATGAATCAGGTCAGAGCTGGACGTAATAATGCATATGATGGATACGGGGCTGGAAACGGTATGTGGCAAGAGGATCAGCAAGAGGACGCCTTCTCTGGAGGAGGCTTTGAAGGGCCGATGGATGATTCTCAAAAGATCAGAATGCTGGAAGAGCAAATGAAGGGAGTCTTAAATCAGAGTGCTGTGGGTCTGGACATGGCGACAATGGGCTTGGTACCTGGGCTGAGGGTGCCAATCAAGTTCAAAGCGCCTGCGTTCGATAAGTACAAAGGAGATACATGTCCGAAAGTGCATGTACGAGCTTATTACAGAAAGATGTCTGAATACTCAACTGATGAAAGAATGCTCATGCATTTCTTTCAGGATAGTCTATCGGGTCCTTCCCTAGAATGGTACATGGGGTTGGAGCCAACTGATATCAAGACTTGGAAGCAATTGGCGGAGGCATTTGTAGCCCATTACAAGTATAACAGCGATCTGGCGCCCAATCGGGTCCAGTTGGCCGGGCTGTCGCAGAAGAAGGGGGAGAGTTTTAAGGAATACGCGCAAAGGTGGCGCGATATGGCTGCCAGGGTCCGTCCCCCTGTAGAAGATAAAGAAATGAATGATATGTTTGTTGGCACATTCACCGGGCTGTTTCATGATATGCTGTTTCATACGTCTCTGGCTAGTTTCTCGGACCTGATTCTGATGGGGGAAAAGATTGAGCGGAACATTAAGCAAGGAAAGTTCCAGGCCGAGGAATCAACTGCATCTGGCAGTAATAGGAAAGCTTATGGTGGGCGCCGTCAGGGCGAAGCTAGCGCTGTATTTGGAGGCCGAGGCCGAGGCCGAGGCAGGGGAAGAAGTCAATATCGTCAGCCGCAGCAAGTGTCGAGTGTCACAATCCCGTATCAACAACAACCAATCCAGCAACAACCGGTTCAGCAGCAACCAATGCCACAGCAGCAGCAGCCTCAGCAGGGGGCACAACAAGCTCAGCGAAAATTCCAGGGTGGTAAGCCGAGAAGGGTGTTCGAGAAACCTCCCTCTACCTATGCTGATTTATTGCAGACATTGTTGGGATTGAATCTGGTGGAGAAAAGAACCTTGGCACCGATAACGGGAACTCCCCCGTTCGGCTATGATGCGAATAGGCACTGCGAGTTTCATTCTGGGGCCCCGGGCCATGATATTGAAGGTTGTCATGCTTTTAAGCACGTTGTGCAGGATCTTTTGGACAACAAGGCTATCAATTTCGGAACGACAGTTCCAAATATAGTCCAGAAACCCATGCCTAATCATGGGGCGAATGCCGTGCTGACTGAGGAAGGTCTGAATCTGATTATGAATGTTGAAGAATTAAAGACGCCGCTGAGCGAAATAAAGAGCCGACTGTTGCAAGGAGGTGTTTACCCGGGTTGTAATGAGTACTGCTTAGATTGTTGGGCCCTGTCTGGGGGGTGTGAGGATCTGAAGAAAGGCATTCAGGCCTTAATTGATGATGGTATATTGCAGTTTGATAGAACAGCAACTGATGAGCCGGCAGGGGCAGTAGTGGATAATCGGAGTGATGTTGCCACAGTGACAATTCCTAGGAAGACGATCACCATTTCAGCACCAACTCAGCGACCACCGATTACTATAACTAAGGCCGGGCCCATCCCGTATGAGAACACAAAAGCGGTCCCATGGTCATATGGGTTAGAAGTGTATTGTGACGGGATTAAAATCGATGTTAACAAGCAGTCAGCGGAGGTTGTGGATAATGTTGTTGGCCCAGGAGGCATGACGAGGAGCGGCAGGATCTTTATATCACCTGAAGTAGAGGCCGAAAGGCTAGCGAAAGGAAAGGGGAAAGCGGTTGAGAATGTTCCGGTTCAAGCAAATGAAAAAGAAGCAGCATCTAAGGATGTAGAGGAATTCATGCGCTTGATTCGGAAGAGCGATTATAAAATTGTGGAGCATCTGCAGCAAACACCGTCCAAAATATCTATTCTGTCATTGCTGTTGTGTTCGGAAGCTCACCGAAACGCTTTGCTGAAAGTCCTGGACACTTCTTTTGTACCCCAGGATGTCTCTGTAAATCAGCTAGAAGGAGTATTGGCACACGTAAATGCTGGCCACAGTCTGGGCTTTACTGATTTTGACTTGACTCCGAAAGGGAGGGACCATAATATGGCGTTACATGTATCTGTTGAGTGCAGAGGGTCGACAATGTCGCATGTATTGGTTGACACCGGGTCGTCTTTGAATGTGCTGCCTAAGAAGGCTATGATGAAGCTGGATGTTCGAGGGATTTTGTGCACACCAAGTGATTTGGTAGTCAGAGCGTTTGACGGCACGCGGAGAACAGTCTTCGGATCAATTACCTTGCCTCTGCAAGTGGGGCCGGAAGTGTTTGCAACGGAGTTTTATATCATGGATATACAGCCTGCGTACAGCTGCTTGCTGGGAAGACCTTGGATTCACGGGGCAGGGGCAGTCACGTCTACCCTGCATCAGAAGTTAAAGTATATGGTCGGAGACAGCGTGGTCACCGTGTGCGGAGAAGAAGACATCCTGGTCAGCCATCTTTCTTCGTTTAAATATGTGGAAGTCGACGGGGAGATCCACGAGACACCGTGCCAGGCATTCGAAGGTTTGCGCGTCAAGGACAAGAGTCCCAGGCCAAGCAAAGTGCCAGAGATAGCTGTTTCTTCGTATAAAGAAGCTCAAGCGCTAGTGAAAGCAGGAGAAGCCAAAGGCTGGGGCAAAGTGCTGGACATTCCTGTGAAAATGGACCGGTTCGGACTGGGGTACCGACCGTCGTCATCAACTCCTTCTGTGGGGGCCTCTCATTTCAGAAAGTCAATCACTATCTCTGCCAGTGGAGTATGCCATGAATCTGTCAATGCTGCTTCAGAGTCCGATGAAGGGGACAGCGACTGTGATATGGATGCCTGGATTCAGCCAAGCACGCCAGGACAAGGACTGTGCAACTGGTCTATTCAGGAGCTTGTTCCTGTGACTTTTAAACAGTAATGCTTTGCTTTATTAATTGTTGAATAATCTGATGTCTTGCCCGGGGCATCAGGATTTGCTTAGGGCTGTGTTGTTATAAACATTGCGCGTTAATCATTAAATAAATGGCGTTTTTTTCATGTGCAAATACTGTGATCCCTGTCTTTCTTGTTTTGTATTTTTCAATAAAATGGCAATGTGGTTAATCGCTTTATACGCATTTTGAAGCACTTAACCCTTCCTTTTGCAGGATAATATTTTCAGATGACATCCTTGAGCCACCTATGACTCGTCCCGACTTCGAGCACCCGGTATTCCAGACCGAAGAAGAGGTTGTCGAAGATAGCGACGTTCCTGAAGAACTGTCTTGGTTGGTGAAGCAAGAGGAAAGAGCCATTCTGCCTCACGACGAGGTTATCGAGATTATCAATTTGGGGTCGGAAGGGGTTGAGAAAAATATTCGTATCGGAGCCGCACTGCAGAGTGATATCAAGCGAAAACTGGTTGAAATGCTCCGAGAGTATAATGATGTATTCGCTTGGTCGTATCAAGATATGCCAGGGCTCGATACTGATATGGTTGTGCATCGCCTGCCACTGAAAGAAGACTGCCCGCCTGTCAAACAAAAGCTTCGCAGAACTCGACCAGATATGGCAATGAAGATCAAAGAGGAGGTTCAGAAACAGTGGGACGCTGGTTTCCTGGCTGTGACGAAGTATCCCTCATGGGTTGCCAACATCGTACCAGTGCCAAAGAAAGATGGCAAGGTTCGAATGTGCGTGGATTATAGAGATTTGAATAAAGCAAGCCCAAAAGACGATTTTCCACTTCCTCATATTGACGTATTAGTTGATAATACCGCTCAATACTCGGTATTCTCCTTCATGGATGGCTTTTCAGGCTATAATCAAATTAAAATGGCGCCAGAGGATATGGAGAAAACTACTTTCATAACGCCTTGGGGAACATTTTGCTACAAAGTGATGCCCTTTGGTTTGAAAAATGCTGGGGCAACATATCAGCGTGCAATGACGACTCTTTTCCATGACATGATGCACAAAGAGATCGAAGTTTATGTAGACGATATGATTGCCAAATCCCAGACGGAGGAAGAGCATCTGGTGAATCTGTTGAAGTTGTTTAAAAGGCTTAGGAAGTTCAGGCTGAGGCTGAACCCTAATAAATGCACCTTCGGGGTGAGATCGGGTAAACTGCTGGGGTTTATCGTAAGCGAAAGAGGAATAGAGGTCGATCCTGCTAAAATAAAAGCGATTCAAGAAATGCCGACGCCTAAAACAGAGAAAGAGGTGCGCGGGTTTTTAGGGAGATTGAACTACATTGCCCGGTTCATATCTCACCTAACGGCCACGTGCGAACCATTATTCAAGCTGCTAAAGAAAGATCAAGCTGTAACGTGGAACGAAAATTGTCAAAAGGCGTTCGACAAAATAAAGAAGTATCTGCAGGAACCTCCTATTTTGATACCCCCGGTGGCAGGGAGACCCTTGATAATGTATTTGACGGTTCTTGAGGGAAGCATGGGTTGTGTTCTCGGTCAACACGACGAGACGGGGAGAAAAGAGCATGCGATCTACTATCTGAGTAAGAAATTTACGGACTGTGAATCTCGATACTCAATGCTGGAGAAAACGTGTTGCGCGCTAGCCTGGGCCGCCAAGCGTTTGAGGCAGTACATGCTGAATCATACAACCATGCTCATCTCGAAGATGGATCCGATTAAATATATATTCGAAAAGCAGGCGTTGTCAGGTAGAATTGCCCGATGGCAGATGGTCTTGACTGAATACGATATTCAATACGTCTCGCAAAAGGCGATAAAGGGGAGTGTGCTGTCTGAGTACCTGGCTGAGCAGCCTATTGAAGAATACCAATCAATGAGATTTGATTTTCCTGACGAGGATATCATGTATCTCAAGATGAAGGATTGTGAAGAGCCGTTACCAGACGAAGGACCAGAGCCGGGGTCCCAGTGGAAGATGATATTTGACGGAGCTGTGAATGCTTACGGTAGCGGAATAGGGGCAATTATCACTACGCCGCACGGGTCGCACATCCCGTTTACTGCCCGATTGACCTTTGCTGTTACCAACAATGAGGTCGAATACGAAGCTTGTATAATGGGGCTTGAGGAAGCCATTGATTTGCGAATCAAACATCTAGACGTATACGGAGACTCAGCTCTGGTAGTGAATCAGATCAAAGGGGAATGGGAGACACGGCAGCCCAATTTGATACATTATATGAATTATGCAAGGAGATTGTTGCCTTTCTTCGACAAAGTTGAATTGCATCATGTGCCGCGGGCAGAAAATCAAATGGCTGACGCCCTTGCTACTTTGTCTTCCATGTACAAAGTCAATTTCTGGAACGAAGCTCCCCAGATCACTATCTCTCGGTTGGACAGGCCAGCTTATGTATTTGCTATCGATGAAGCATCTGATGACAAACCGTGGTATTTTGATATCCTTAATTTCCTGAAGAATAAAGAGTATCCGGCTGGGGCATCCAGTCAAGATCAGAAGACTCTCAGGAGATTAGCGGGTAATTTCTATTTGAACCCGGATGGCGTCTTATACAGAAGAAACCACGATTTGGTGTTGTTGCGTTGCGTAGACGAGAAAGAGGCAAAGCTTCTCATGGAGGAAATTCACGAAGGTGCCTTTGGCACGCATGCTGGTGGGCATGCTATGACGAGAAAACTGCTGCGGGCAGGTTATTTTTGGCTGACGATGGAAACTGATTGTTTCAAGTTCGCAAGGAAGTGCCACAAGTGCCAAATTTATGCTGACAAGATACATGTGCCTCCGAGTCTTTTAAATGTGATGTCATCTCCATGGCCATTCTCGATGTGGGGAATCGATATGATCGGAAAGATTGAGCCAACGGCTTCTAACGGGCATCGGTTCATCCTAGTAGCGATCGATTATTTCACCAAGTGGGTGGAAGCGACGTCTTACGCAAACGTAACGAAGCAAGTGGTGGCTAGATTCATCAAGAGAGATATCATTTGCCGATATGGGATTCCCGAGCGGATAATCACAGATAACGGTTCAAATCTGAACAACAAAATGATGAAGGAGCTCTGTCAGAATTTCAAGATCGAACATCACAACTCCTCCCCTTACCGACCCAAGATGAATGGCGTTGTCGAAGCGGCCAATAAGAATATCAAGAAGATCGTCCAGAAAATGGTGGTGACTTATAAGGATTGGCACGAGATGCTACCTTTCGCTTTGCACGGTTATCGTACGACGGTACGCACATCAACCGGGGCAACTCCGTTCTCGTTGGTATACGGAATGGAAGCGGTATTACCATTGGAAGTTGAGATCCCTTCTCTGAGGGTATTGCGAGACGTTCAGCTGGACGAGGCAGAATGGGTAACGAATAGATTGAACCAACTGAGTTTGATGGATGAGAAGAGGCTAGCTTCTCTGGCATACGGTCGTTTGTACCAAAGACGAATGAAGAAAGCGTACGACAAGAAAATACTTCCGCGAAACTTTCAGACGGGCGACCTTGTGCTGAAAAGGATTCTCCCGCCGCAAGCAGATCACAGGGGCAAGTGGACCCCCAACTACGAAGGGCCATACGTTGTCAGTAAGGTTTTTTCAGGAGGAGCTTTATTGTTGTCCACCATGGACGGGGAAGACTTTGCATCACCTGTGAATTCGGACGCAGTTAAAAAATACTTTGCTTAAAATAGACCCGCTGGACAAAAAAAAAAAGAGAGTCCAGGCAAAAATGGGGCATCCTGGCGAACCAAAAACAGAATGAAAGGTTCGGGCAAAAGTTAGGGATAAAATTGAAAAAATGTACACCCGCGAAGTTGAAAACCTACACTGGGCGGCTTCGGCAAAAAAGGGTATCCCGGTGAACTGAAAACCCGTAAAGGGCGGTTCACGCAAAAGTTAGGGATGAGAAAAGCAAATGACTGCGGTCCGAATTTGATATTGCAATGAGTATCGATGCGGGAGAATATATTTGAGGAGTCAGTTATCGGATACAATCTCTTCAGAAGTAGGGACACCGGGAAAGCATCAGAGTCGGATGAGTCATAGGAGGATCATTTCGTGGTGTTCATCTGCATCCAGTTGCCGACATGTGTACAAAATTTAATTTGTCAATATTTATGCTTCTTGTGCATACTTTCATACTTATGTATTTGCTTCGCGTAGCTTCCTCTTTTCAGGAGTTACATCCCGTGTACAAAAACTCCGCCCATTCAGGGGCCCAATCAATGCAAATGTGTTATTCAGTACTTGATGCCTGTTCTTTACTGTTTTGCGCATGATAAAACGCCTAAGTTTGATGAAACTAGCATGAGCATAACATCACTGGCCCTTGCCAACAATTGTTAAAGCTTTGAATTAACTGAGTGTAACGTCACTAACCTGAATCGATTTGGATTGCATAGGCTTGTCGTGTCTTGTTTGTGTTGTTGCAGGTTTCATAACCGTACGAGGAAGGTGATCAAAAGATTGCGATAGTGAAAGGCTTGATCCCCACGCAGGTCATGCATGTGCTTCCTGAAGAAGGATAGAATTCCCCAGCTAGCCGTAGCTTATCCAAAGGACGTGCTCCAGAGAATTACTCGTCCTCAGCAGAGTTTGGTGATTCCGAGATCGTAAGGCTGTATTCAGACAGGTTCATCTCCCCCCGCAGGGTCATGCACTCTTCCCCAGCGGAGTCAATTAATTTTCCCCAAGAGAATCCAGCCATCCCCAGAGGAATTCTCTTTGCAAGTGTTTTCATTCCTTCCAGTGGAATTCGAAGATCAAGACTCTCCCAGGCAGAGTCGATGGTGGTTCCTGTCACTTATTTTGTCAGAGATACTGGTGATATCAGTTTGCGGTCCAGCAGAAAGTCCGATCGAACTATGCGCATCTGCTATTCCCCAGCAAAGTTATATTCCCCAGCAAGGGGTTACCTCAACAGGGTGTTTGGTTTGAGTTCCCAATTTCCCAGCAGGGTTGACGTCACCCTTCCAGCATTTGTTTTTGCTGAAGCAGTTTCTATATTCTAGCAGTTCCGGTGGAGAGAGCTCTTGCTCGAATAAATTACCAAACAGTCAAGATCTCGGCAGGAGATATTCAATGATAATGTCAGTTTCGGCGGTATTCCCCCACAGAGTTATCATGATAAAACTCTCTTTGTCTCCAGAAGAGTCGTTTATGCAAATGTCTCTTATTTTCCCCAGCCAGAGTGGCCAGGATAAGAATCTCCTTATCCCCAAGCAGAGTTTGTTTGTCATCAACGGGTCGCATGAATCAGAATTTCAGAGGCCACCGCCGGTTATCAGAGCAGGCGTCCGATAGTTGGTTTTCAGACATCCCCAGTAGAGTTCATCTCAAAGTCGCTGTCGCGTCAGTGCTGAGCAGTTTGTGGGCGAGGATCATTGGAGAACTAAGTCCTGACGTGGACGATTTATTCCTATATTGACGGGATTTCCTCAGAAGTGGTCGTCCTAGCGGGGACAGGTCTATTTCCGCGGGCTGATGGGAGGTGCTAGTCCTAACGTGGACAGGTTCGATTTCTCAGAATTGTTGGAAGGTGGAGTCCTGACGTGGACATTTCCTCAGGTTGACGATATGTGCTAGTCCTAACGTGGACAGATTTGATTTCTCGGTATTGATCGGATGTGAAATCCTGACATGGACAAATTTATCCTTCTTCGTGTTGTTGGCAAAGTGTAAGCCCTGACGCGGATATTTCCCCAGTGAGTCGAAGGTGTGAGTCCTTACGTGGACAAGTCTTATTTCCTCAGCAGGTCGAAGACGCCTGAGTCTTAACGTGGACAAATCAGGACGAGATCAGTGTCCTGACGTGGACAAATCGAAGAAATTATTATTCCTAACTTGGAGAAGTGGGTCCTAACGTGGAAAGATGTAGCCCTTACGCGGACATGTCAGAAGTTGCATTCCTAACGTGGAAAGGTTGGAGTCCTTACGTGGACAGGTTAAGATGGCATTCCTTACGTGGAAAAGTTTAGTCCTGACGTGGACAGATCAATGTATTATTCCTAACGTGGAAAGATCAGAGTCCTTACGTGGACATATCAAGAGCATTCCTTACGTGGAAGAAAAATGGTTTCCTTACGTGGAAAGACGAGTTTATTCCTTACGTGGAAAGATTGAGTCCTCACGCGGACGTATCAAGATTGATTCCTGACGTGGAAAGAAAGAGATTATTCCTGACGTGGAAGAGTTTAGTCCTGACGCGGACAGATCAAAGAAGTTATTCCTAACGTGGAAGAAGAAGATAGATTCCTTACGTGGAGAGTTTAGTCCCGACGTGGACGGAAAGAAGAAACAGTATTCCTTACGTGGAAAGAAGAAGCATTCCTAACGTGGAGAGAAAGATTGATATAGTATTCCTCACGTGGAAAGATTAGGGTTCCTTACGTGGAAAATTTGTGATTCCTAACATGGAAAAAGAAAGAGTCCTTACGTGGACAAAGCAAAAGAAGACGTATTCCTTACGTGGAAGAGTTTGACAAAGCAGAGAAAGGTCACCCCTGACGGGGAAAAGCGATGTATTCCTTACGTGGAAAGGTGAGTCCTAACGTGGACGGTGGTATTCCTAACGTGGAAGAGTTTATTCCTAACGTGGACGATTCAGTTATGTAAATGCAGACGAATTATCCCCAGCGGAGTTGCCGAGATTTTTCTGGGTCAACAGCAAGTGGAGTCCTAACGTGGACAGGTTCTAGTTGAGAGTTCTTCGTATTGATGACAGACAGAGTCCTAACGTGGACAAGCAAGCAATCTGTTATGACAGAATCCTTTTCAGAACGATGAAGACAATCCCCAGCACGGTCGCGCGAGATCAGTGGGTTACTGTAACAGTCAGATTCAGCTGACGAATGTCATTCCTCAAGCAGGAGCGCAGTTTATTTCTGCGGTTGGCAAATTTCTGGTTTCACTAGTATTCAACCGTCTCGTACCGCGAATGGCTGAAGGCTCCGGGCTCTTCATCCAGTCGGGTCCAAGTCGCTTGAATAGGGGCAGCTGTTGCACCCTAAAATTTGCTCAACCATATTCATGTGGTTCATGGTTCATTATCATTAGTATTTGCATATAGAGTCATGTACATAGACTAACCATCTGCATAGCATAAGCATAGCAAGTCATTCAACAGGGGACCAATCATTATTCTCATCTCTAGAGGCCTATCAAGAGGTCATTATCCCAATTCAATCCTATTCAAGTCATCAGGAAAGAATTTGAAAGCAAAGAGTTCAGCAGATCAAGCCTTGAGTCCATCTCCTAGCTGAGGGTATCTGAGGATCAACATGAGGGTTGTGAGCTGTGAAGTGAAAGCATGGAGAGTATATAGACATCTTGAGAGACTTAAAAGGTCATTTGGAGAAGAAAAATAAGTTGTTGAGGTGATCACAATAGTTATAACTGAAGACAGTCAACTAGGGTTCATCTGGGTCAACCCTAGGTCAACCCTAGGTCAATTGACTGGTTTAAAAGAGCATTCAAGGCTATTGGAGAGATGTGGGGTTCATCATTGGACATATAAAGAATGATATGGAGATATGCCAAGGAGAATTCAAGAGAAATCAAGGAGAAGAGGAGTTACTAAATTAGGGTTTCTCTGTAAAATCCCCTAGTATAGGTCAAATTTCCAAGCAAGATAAGTCAAAATGCTAGCTTCAAATGGCTTCTTGGCCAACATGAAACTTGTAGAGGATCTCAAGACCTTTAATTTGAGTGGTGGAAGACCTCAAGGAGATTTATAGAACTCAAGTTATGGTCCTTGCAAGTTACAGGTCATCTGGGGTGTCTGAATTTTTGTCTGTGAAAGTGACTTGACTTCCAAGCTAGTTTTGCCCCTCAAGGAGATTTCAAATGAATTCTTGGTCAACATAAGAATTGTTCCTCATTGTCTTAGCTTTCTAGAATGGTATGGCATGCCTTCATATGATGTGGAGAACTCAACTTATGGTCTTGACAAGCAAAGGGTATTTTGGGCATTTGTGAATTACAGGTCATTTTAACCTATACCCAAAACTCATACAAGGAGGCCTCAAATGGAAAAACTTACAACATCAAACTTGCTCCAAATGGGATTTTAAGTCTAGAAAGAAGGTCACAAGTTATTGGAGAAGCTCATAGCATGGAGTTGCATGATTGGTCAAAATATGAACTAAAAAGGCTTATAAAGTGAATAATTTCAAATTGAAAAATGGTTTGGGAGATTTCTAAGTCCAAATGGAGACTTCCAATATATGATTTTGAATGGAAAAACAATTCTAAGAACAATGGTTCACACACTTTTTTGAGTTTAGAAGGAAAAAATGAAGTTATCCATGGTTGCTTGCCTTTTAAGAAACATAATCAAAATGAGCCAAAGTTGGAAAACAAGGGAATGTGCAAGATGGATCTAGAATGTACCATTGGGGTCTATATATTCATGAAAGGAGAATTTGGCAAGGGTTGGCTTCATTTGCACCAAGAATTCCACAAATTTCTTTCATACTTTCACAAAAGTTTCATTCCAAATCTCTCAAATTCTTCATCAACTTTCATCAAAATCAATTCAATTTTACTCCATCATCATCATAGATCATAATTGAAGCAAGGTTTTGGTGATTCTCATCCATTTTCGAGTGCTTTTTTCATCAACATCAAAATCACAAGTTCAAGTGAATAGCATAATTCAAGCAAGGAATCTCCAGGATTTTGCATACAGAATTGAGTACTAAGGTTGTGGATCAAGATCCAAGTCTCAAAAGCCTCAGATCTTCCATCTCCATAGCTGTTCTCAAGGTTTTACATCAGGTAAGTTTTCATTCGATTAGCTTGATTCAGTTAGTTTAATATGATTTTATTAGTTTAGACTTGATCTAGGTGGTTAGGAGATTAGTTTAGATGAATTTGGAAAGGATTGGTGATGGTTGGTGACAGGTGCAACAAACTGTTTGGATCAATATCTCTTAGGTTAAGCCATTAGAATCTTAGCTCGATAGTGTAGGTTAATCACCTTTGTGCATAGATCAGATTAGGGTAAGTTTGAGGAAGAATCGTGTTGATGCATATCAGTGGAATTCCATGGTGTCCAGACCTTGGCTTGATCGGATTTGTTGTTGTGATGAGTTTCAAGGTGAATTAATGCCCTAGGATTGTAGAGGAAGAAATCCTGAGCAACTTTCATGTTTATGGCATATTGATTCGTGGCTTGGTGATGGAGAACAGAGAGGAGGAAAGTAGCTCGTGCATGGAGTCTCATGGGGATGAAACCCTAGGTTCAGTTGAATGGAGGAAGAAGACGAAATCTGGATCGTCTATTGTGAGTAAGACCTTTGACCTGGAGCACGATCCAATGGTTATTATTTGATCTGAATTTGGAGGGAAGGACCTTGGCCAAAACGCGCCGTTTCATTAATTGAAACGGGCGGGCCTGAGTTGAATCGTGCTAATCCCACCCCCCGTGTTAGGCCCAAAACCAATTGCAACGTGTTTCGCTTACTAGTTTCACCCCCCAGCGCTTCTTATTTTTGTTTCACTAATTCTGAATAACCCTGGGCCTTGGCAATTCGCTACCAGCACCCCCCTATTATGTGGCCCAATGGAATAATAACTGGAGCGAAGTTCTATTCGTACCCCCCTCCCTCATTTTAATTCCAATTTTATTTTTCTTAATTCATTTTAATTTTTCATCCACTTTGAAAATTCATAACTAATTCATAAAAAATTCATTTTAATCCATTCTTTTTACAATATTTTCATTAAAATGTCTAGAATATTATAAAAAAATAAAATTTCATTTTTAGTTTTATTTCATATTTTTTCCATATTTTCTAAATAAATGTCATATTAAATAGTTTCATTTCATGCATCATTTTTATGATTTTTGTTCTCTTACATGCTTTAATATTTTTTAGTCATTCCTTTTATATTGTTTAGATGAGATATTCAACTTGTAGAAATATTTTAGTTCCCATTTTTAGGAATTAATTTTGGGTGATTAATAAATGCTTGAACATCATGTACAAAACTAGGGTTTTAGGTGACAACTCAAGAAGTTTGATTTCATTTCCCTTAGGACTTAGGGTTTGAATAGATTAGTTATGGGACTATAGGGGCTATGGGTAGCTATTAGACCCCTTAGAAAAAGTCAAGATTCCCCTACTGCTATTATTACTGTCTGTATATCTGTTGTCTGGTGTGGTGTGCCCTCTGGGGATTGTTGTTTGTTTGTTTGGGTATTGGGTTTGCCTGGGGCCCTGGGGAAGCTGAGGATTTGTGAAGATGAAGCCACTGGAGATCCATATGTTGAAGATCCACTTCCAGAGTTGAAGAGAAGATTCTTGCTAGCAGATGCTGAGGAACTAGGGTTTAGGAGCTAGGCAGAGCTCTAGATTAGAAAGTTTGTTTCTCAAACATGGATTGCCTTGTCTGCATCCATTCTTCTCTGTGATTCAGAGTCTCTCTAAGACACTCACCCCCTTCCTTTGGAAGGCTTGGTGATAGTGTCTATGAGATAGAACTCTTGAGAGAAAATGTCTCTTGTGTTAGAAGCAGTCTGTTCACCACCTTTGGTAGTCAGCTGATTGCTTAACACCCAATTCACTCTTGTGACTGATCCCTCATCCTGGAGGTTTGAGTTTGAAGAAAAGCCATTGCAGATAGAAGACTGATGATCAAAGCCCTTGCCTGAAGGCCATGAAGATGGAGATTGATGCTTGTTGAAGCCTGTAGCTGATTGGAGATTACTTGAAGTCAGATGCTGATTCAGAGCTGCTGATGTTGTTTCTTTTGCTGTTGTATTTCATTGCTGATGTATTGATTGGTTTTCTGGACTGTATTGTTTGCTGTTTACCCTGTTGGGTTGAAAGTGAAGCCTGTTCACTTTTGCCTATTGTGTTCTAGGTTCGAGGTTGAGTGGGACTCCCTTGCCTCGCTTGTATTGCTGCATCCATGCATTTTACTGTTTTACTGTATATATCTGTTATTGTTTCTGTTTCTGCCTATCCCGTAGGATCTCTGTTTCTCTCTGCGCAAGAGAGGAGCATGATAGACACTAGGTCTTAACCCACGCATGATAACATTAGGTTAGTTTGTTTCCCTTCGCAACCGTAGGTTAGAGTTCTGTCTCTTTCTTTCTCAAAACAAACAGAAAAACACATAAAGATTTCAAACACAATAAAAGACACTTCTTCCGTAAAAGAATGTGAACTCATCAAAACGTCATTTTTGTCCGCTTGGACTGTTGATCAGAAAACCTTTTTCAGAAGGAATAAAATCAACCAAGACAAGCTTGTGTCGTACGTGGCCCGAACTACGTTTGCTCTGATCTTCCATGCTGTGTGGAAGTACGTAGGCATAGGATGCGATATCCTAGCGAGCAACCTTCCCCTCCTTTCCCGTAGGTAGGCGAACTACGTTGACTCTGATTTCTCGTTCCAGACGGGAATACGTAGGCATAAAGTGCGATACTTTGCCGAGTCATTTTTATTTTCATTTTGTTTTCTTTTTCACCCTTGACCTATAGTTTAGATAGAATAACAATCCATACCCGAAAACAAGCGTGGATCCCATCGAGTACGATGGACGTGAGGGGTGCTAATACCTTCCCCTTGCGTAACCGACTCCCGAACCCAGGTTTTGGTTGCGATGACCATACCTTTCCCGTGTTGTGCGAGGTTTACTCTGAGCGTTTCCTTTCCCTCCCGTGGGATAAATAACGCACGGTGGCGACTCTTCTGTCCAGCCGGCGCCGATTTTCGCAGTAGCGACAGTTACCACCATCTTCTGTACTATTTTCTTGATATTCTTGTTTGCAGCTTCGACGACGCCATTCATTTTTGGTCTGTACGGAGAAGAATTATGATGCTTTATTTTGAATTTATCACAAAGTTATTTCATCGTCTTGTTATTTAGATTTTATCCATTATCGGTGATGATTTGTTCAGGGATGTCGTACCAACAAATAATCTCTCTCTTGATGATGCGGACGATCACTTGCTTGGTTACGTTCGCATATGATGCTGCCTCTACCCATTTGGTGAAGTAATCAATTGCGACGAGGATGAATCGATGGTCGTTGGAAGCTTTTGGCTCTATTTCCCCAATCATGTCTATGCCCTACATCGCGAATGGCAATGACGATGTTATCACGTTGAGAGGATGCGGCGAAACATGCAGTTTGTCGGCATCGACTTGACATTTGTGGCATGTTTGAGCAAAGAGGATATTGTCCGTCTCTAAGGTCAATAAAAAATATCCAGCCCTCAAAATCTTTTTCGCCATGGCATGGGTGCCGAATGTCCCTTCGTGCACTTCAGTCATTAGCATATCTGCTTCTTTTTCGTTGACACATCTGAGTAGAACCATGTCATGGTTCCTTTTGTATAAGACACCATTGTTGATGAAGAATTTGGATGACAACCTTTGTATGGCTCTTTTTTCGACTCTGGACGCGTCATCCGGATATTCCTGTTTCTGAAGGAAATTCTCAATGTCGTGAAACTAAGGCTTCTTATCAGATACTTCTTCTACCATCATGACATATGCTGGCACAATCCTTCTTTCGATGCAGATCAAAGGTGCCTCGTTAACAAACTGGACCTTCCACATCGATGCTAGCATGGCTAAAGCATCGACAATGTGATTTTCTGCTCTCGGCACATGTTTGAGAGTAATTTCATCGAAGTATTTGATCATCTCCAGGATGTGATCTTTTTACGGGATTAACTTTTCATCTCGGGTCTCCCGTTCTTCTCTGAGTTGATAGATCACTAAAGCAGAATCACCAGTCACTTATAAGATTTTTATACAAAGATCAATAGAAGCTTCTAATCCCAGGATGCAAGCTTTATACTTGGCTATGTTGTTGGTACAGGAGAAGCAAAGTCGGGCAGTGACGACACTGCCTCTGATGGATTTTTAAGCGACATATTGTATATCATACTCTGACGAGAGCATGTGCCATTTGGCTAACCTTCCGGTTTGAGCTGGCTTTTCGAAGATGTACTTTATTGGGCCCATCTTGGAGATCAGCATTGTAGTATGTCAAATCATATACTGTCTCAGACGCTTGGTTGCCCAGGCCAAGGCACGACAGGCCTTCCCTAGGGGGGAGTAATGATTCTGGCAATCTATGAATTTCTTGCTCAGATAGTAGATGGCATGCTCTTTCTTTCCTGACTCTTCAGTTTGGCCTAGGACATACCATTGAGTCTTCTAGTACTGTCATGTACATGAATAACGACTTTCTTGGCACCGGAGGAATTAATACTGGAGGCTCTTGTAGATACTTCTTGATCTTCTCAAATGCGTCCTGGCAGTTCTCGTTCCACACCACCGCTTGATCTTTTCGTAACAACTTAAAGATCAGTGTGCAGGTAGCCAAGGAAGCTTCTGATCTGCTTTTCTGTTTGAGGAGCAGGCATTTCTTGAATTTCCCTGACTTTAATGGGATCCACTTTGATTCCTCATTGACTAACAATGAAATCGAGTAGTTTGCCTGAACGAACCCCAAAGGTGCACTTAGCCGGATTTAACCTCAATTGGTACTTTCGGAGTCTTTCAAACAACTTCAGCAAATGATCCAAGTGGTCTTCTTCATTTCGAGACTTTGCAATCATATCGTCTACATACACTTCAATCTCCTGATGCATCATATCATGGAAGAGTGTAACCATAGCTCATTGATACGTTGCTTCTGCATTCTTCAAACCGAAAAGCATCACCTTATAACAATAGGTTCCCCAGGGTGTAATGAAAGTTGTTTTCTCCATGTCGGTCAGATCCATATTTATTTGGTTGTAGTAGGAAAATCCATCCATGAATGAAAATACTGCAAAAATGGTTGTGTTGTCCACCAACGTATCAATATATGGAAGAGGGAAGTCATCCTTCGGACTAGGTTTGTTCAGATCCCTGTAGTCTACACACATTCTGAGTTTGCCATCTTTCTTCGGGACAGGCACGATGTTGGCCACCCATTATGGGTATTTCGATATTGCTAAAAAGCATGCATCAATTTTCTTTTTGACTTCGTCTCTGATTTTGAGAGCCATGTCGGGTCTGGATCTCCGAAGCTTCTACTTGACTGGGGGACAATCTGGCTTTAGAGGGAGCTTGTGCATAACAATGTCAGTGTCCAATCCTGGCATATCTTGATAAGACCATGAAAATACATCGACATAAACTTTGAGGAGTGCTATCAATCAGCTCTTGAACTCTGACCTCAATGGTGCTCCAACTTTGAAATCTCTCTTTTCTTTTTCAGAGCCCAAGTTGATGACGTCGATCCGTTCTTTGTATGGTTGAAGATAGGTATCTTCGTATTCGGTCATCCTCCTCAATTTTTCAGGGACCTCTGAGTCTTCATAGCTCTCTTCTTCGGCTTGAAAGACAAATGGACCACTACCAGAAGGAACCGAATGATCAATGGATTATGTGGGTGATGGAGGTGTTCTGCATGGTTTTACATGTTTGATAATGATCAAGCACACACACAGATATACAGATGAAGGGTTGTTTTTAAGTTTTCAGAAAAGAATTGCCATTTTTCCTTTTAACAAAAAGAGTGAAAATGATAAGCAGAAAACAAAACATGAGTTTTAACAAAAACACTTTTTCAGTCATAGATCTTTTCAAATTGCAAAGTGGCCCATACAAAATGATTCACTGGCCTTGGGCAAGACCAGGAATTTTAAAGAAAATAAAGCTAACAAGAAAATGAATTACTCTAAAGGTGAAAAGACAGGGATTTCCACAGTTTCCCAGTTGCGCAAAGCTGCTCCGCCTCAGATCACCAGGTTATCAAGATCACTAGCTTCATCTTCAACTATGACGGAATTCACATGCATTCCGCCGCTTGTGAATATTTCCTCCAAGGACTTCTTCTTCATGGCGTTTTCTTCAGGTGCATCTTCTAGAGTTAGTTTATAACTCAACCCTTATCTATCATTTTCCCCCGAGGGTTGACTTTGATGACTTCGCCCTAGGGAGTCCTGTTCTCATTGCGGCCTTGATGCTCTGAACGGAAGCAAAAGATGGACCACGAGTTATTGCTGACTCGTTAACCAATACAACATGGGAAATTTCCAGGGCTTAAAAAGCAGTTTCAAGCGCGTCTTCATCGGCTTCTATGTATCTGAAGGAGGACAGGTTACTCACCGTCAGGTCCTATTCTCCAGGAATTATGACCAACTGATCATTGACGATGAATTTCATCTTCTGGTGTAGGGTGGAGGTGACAGCGCCTGTGTCGCATCGCTGCGAATAGGGGCCGACAAGGACAGAAGAGTCACCACCGTTCGTTATTTATCCTAAATAGAGGGAAAGGAAACGATCAGAGAAAACCTAACGAAAGGGGAAAAGACAGGTCATCGCAACCATATCTCGGGTTCGGGAGTCAGTTACACAAGGGGAAGGTATTAGCACCCCTCACGTCCGCCGTACTCGACGGGATCCACGCATGTTATCTATCTAAAGGGTGTTTATCTATCTAAGCTACAGGCCACAGGGACAAAAGAAAAGAAAAGAGACTCGATAGAGCATCGCCGCTCTATGCCTACGTACTCCCTCGTGCAATGGGAAAGTCAGAGTCAACATAGTTTAGAAAACTACGGGTGAAGGTGGGGAAGGTTGCTTGCCAAGACATCGCCGTCTTGTGCCTACGTATCCTCGTCTGGTACGAAAAATCAAAGCACACGTAGTTCGGGCTAACAAGACCACAGGTTGGCTCAAGTGTTTTACCCGAGTAGGGTTAAAACTTAGTTCTAGCAGTTAGGTGTATGTTGCTCGACCATTGGAGACTTAGGTGTTACCTGTTTGTGGTAGAACCAAGAGTTAACAAAACTCTCTTTATGAAAAAGGTTTCCAACTTAAATCCCGAAGGATAAAATGATTTGATGCTTGTTTTTGTGTTTTTTAAGAAAGAAGTGAATTGAATTTGATTTGTAATTCATATTGCACTAAAGACTATGACTTAGGAGCGAATGCATCGTATATCGTCCAAAGGACATACGCTAAACACTATAGACAATTGAGAGGAGGCCCCCCAATCATCATTTCCCAAATGCTTAAGGCTCGTAACGTACAACATTCATTATCCATTATTAAGTGTTTTGAGGGAGTTTGAAGATGATAAGAGAGACACAACTCTAAAGGGAGACTAAGACCCAACCTAATATTCTCATACAAAGTGCACCTATAATTGGGATGAAAAGGGAATGCTACCTAATATTATCATACATGGCTTCAACCTTAATGTCTATCATAATCCGTCTTGAACAAGAAGGATTAGAGGTCCTAAGGGAACATGGCAAAGGAAGACAAAAGAAGAAGAAGAAGAAAGCATAAGTGAAAGAAGAAAGAATGCAAACATGTAATGCACAACAAAGATGAAGAAAAGAGGGAGGAACAAAGTGTGGGGAAGTAGCCACCACAACCATATCTCAACCTTAAGCATGCAAATTAAAGATGCAAGCACCAAAAGGAAATGCACACAAAAGAACTCAAGCTAGCTCACACAAGAGTGGGATGAAGTGGGAGAAAAATGAATTCCTACAACCACTTGTCATCAACCACAAGCCCAAAGGAAAACCAAAAAGAAAGGAGAAGAATACATGATCAATGATATGATGGGAGATAAGGGTTGTTCAGCAAGCAACATCAAAAGCAAACTCAACCATGCATCACAAATATCATGCAAGAGAAGCACACCAAAAGTTCTCAAAATGAATCACTGTTTGAGACAAACTCAAAGTACCTCCAAAGGAGAGACCAACTCATCATAAATGGTATTTAGAGGCCCTAGGGCAGAGGTAAGAACAAGGTAAGAGAGTGCATAAATCAAAGAATAAATCACACAAAAAGATATTGCAAGATTAGGCATGGTAAAGGACCTAAGTCCTAAACACTTTCAACATTGAACTTCAAATGGAAAGCCTAAAAAGAATGCCATTCACAACAAAAACCAAACAAGTGTATGACCTAACAATTGACCACCAACCACTTCATCATGTTAGAAATTAGAATCAAAAGGAGTTGGGAGCATTTGGGATCCACAAGGGTCATTTCCCATCAAAACTAGGTCAAATGTGTGTGGGAACCATCCTTAGGGATAGCTTGACTTGCAAGCTACTCCAAAAATAGGAAAATGGCTCAAATAAATCTAAATAAAATCTCAAAATCACATCAAGATGTAAGAAACCAGGGGCCAAGAGCACACAATCAATGTCCATTCAAAACATCACCAAAGAATTTGATTCACAAGGATACACCATTTTGAAGGAGGGTTGTCGAGGGTCAAAGAAATGATCATAAAAGTCAAACCAAAAAAGGTCAAACCTTGAACAAAATCATCCTATAATATCACTCAACTCATTATTGAAATAAGGAATGGGTCTCAATCATTGGAGATGTCAATTGGTTAAGAAACACGCAAGAACAAATGAATACACATGAATAATCAATTAAAAAACCTCTCCAATCATTAATTCCCATTTTAATTGAAAAATAAAAGGAAAATAAAATAAAAAATATCAAAAATTAATTAACACCCTAAGGTGTCATAAAATATTTTTTTTGGGAATTTTATGATATTTAGAGATATTTTTAACTGATTAAAAGGGAAACAGAAAACAAATAAAATAAAATAAAAACAAATAAAAGCAAACACGATGCAAATAGCAAGATATTCAAATCAATCCATTGGGCCTCAATTGGCAAGGGGTGCAAATGGCAAGCTAGGCCCAGAATAAAGGAAATCATCTCAATTAGTGAAATGCACCGTTTCACTAATTGACGTGGCTGGTTGTTGCACCCTAAAATTTGACCAACCGATTCTCCTATCTGACTCGTGGTTTAAATTCATATTCGTAAATCAGACGCAGGATATTTGTGCACAAACGGAGGATATCAGGGTTACAGCTTGATTTTCGTCTATCAGATATGGCAGATCCAGTCCAGATCACCAGGGTTTTGTTTTCGGGAAATTGTGCGCTCCTCAGTGATTTTCAGCTTGCACAGTAATTTTGGGGATATTCTGATGCCCGGGGTTCTCTGTTCGATTCGATCTGATCTCGTGCGCTCTTTTATGATGGTCATTTGCATTCATCTGCGTTCTTAGGATTTTAATAGACTTTTGCGGAATTTTAATAGGCTTTATAGATTTTTCTGGAATTTAAATAGGGTTTTTGTATTTTTTAAATAGCTTAAATAGATTTTTAGAATTTTATAGATTTTTTAAATAGATTTTTAGAATTTTATATAGATTTTTAAATAGATTTAATAGTTTTTAATCTTTTTTTAGAATATAAAAGAATTTAAATAAGTTTTAATTGTTTTTTAGATGATATAGAAAATAATATAGTTTTTTCTTTTATTAATGGTAGATTTTAATAGATATTAGATAATATTAGAATTTTAATAGAGAATTAGTAGAAGTTTAGAGTCAATTAGATCTTAATCATTTTTTAGATTTAATTAGGATAATATAGAATTAATTAGACTTTTAATCACTTTTTAGAGTTTAATTAGGTTAATCATTTTTTAGATTTAAATAGGATTTTATTAGTTGTAGTTTAATAGAGATTAAATAGAGTCAATTAGATTTTAATCATTTTTAGAGTTGATTAGGGAAATTAGTTCAATTAGGTGTTAATTGATTTTAATTAGTTTAATTAGGTGTTAATTCTGTTTTAGGATTAGTCTTAAGTAGATAATTAGGTTTAATAGTGTTATTAGTCAGATTTAGTTGAATTCAGTTTTTAAAGTTTTTTGGCAACATTTTCGCAGTGGGCCCATATCAGAAAAAGCCCAATTCAACCCAGAATTTGTCCAAGTTTTTCCAGCATTTTCCAGAGAGTTCTAGAAGGCGCCAGATGTTCTCAGTCTATAAAGCCAAAGCAGCGCCACGTGTTCACTCAAGGATGGCCCACGCGTTCCACACTCAGCACAACACCTCACAACGCAGAAACCTTCTCCTCACGCCACGCGTCCCACCAGAGCTCACCCTCTCTCTCAGCTGCCACCCGTCCTGACACGCGTTCCCCATGCAGCAGCCCCCTGCGCCACTTGTCACCTCGCCAGCCGTCGCCTGAGACTCGCCGGAGAAGCCACCGGCCGGCATGCAAACTCCGTCCGGCCGCCCTTAACGCCACCGTCCTTGCCGGAATCTGCAGAAATCTCCAGAAACCCTCTTTCGCCCCCCAATCTTCATCTTGCTCTTCCGTCACCTGCATCGTCGCCTCGCCGGAAACATCATCTTCGCCGGAAACTTCATACGCTGTCTTCCAGAACGCGTTCAACGATCTTCATCGTTCTTCAAGATTTCCAGAACGCCATCAAATCTTCATCCAAAGAATTTCCAGAAACATCCATCCACCAACGAACATCAAAGATCCTCTGAAGATTTTCCTCAGAACAGTTACGCCACTCAAAGGATCTTCAAGATCCATCAGCTCCAGAACCATCGCCTTCATCAGTCCTTGCAAGTTTCTTCCCAGATCTTCATAGAACTCATTGAGTTCTTCATTGTTCGCCCAGAAATCTCCAGAACGCGAAGACGTGCCGCCATAGCAATCCAACTGGTCCTTCAAGAAGGTTACAACGCTGTTCGTCGCCCTCAGATTCAAGATTCTCCAGTTCTTCATCGTTCGTCAGTAGATCCAGGAGTCATCAAATCGTGTCAACACCTCCAGGTTCTTGCTTCTTCCAACCCTTCTTTTAAGTGTTTGGATTACGAAATCTGTTAGCGGTTGTGTTAGCCTTTAGGATTAGGAGTTTTCGGATAGTTTAAGCGAAGAGGATTTTGGTGAGATCTGGGATTTGAGGATTAGGCTTTAGTGGAGATTTCATGTGAGATGTTTCTTTGGGGTTTTCTGGAGATAAGTTACAGAGAGGGTGAGGGAGACGAAGGTTGAAGACGGCTAGGGTTCCATGCGTGAACAGTGTTTAGGGTATGAAGAGAGGGATTTGGTTTTGTTACTTAGGGTTCAGATTAGGGTTTGGGCTGGAGTGCAAAGCCCAAACGCAGGTTGCTGAGTTACACTCCCGGTTACTCCTTCAAACCCCCCCACGCGTGAGAGAGGAGATAGGCAGATTGGACTTGGGCCTTATGCCCAGTCGCTATCCACACCCCCCTGGGTGTAAGCCCAACGAGAAACAACCATGAAAATTCACTGATGGCACCCCCCAGCGAGTTTCTTTTTTTCTTTTATTTTTTATGACTTTCTGGCTCATTGGGCCCTGCGCCCATTTGCTGTTAGCACCCCCCATCTTCAGGGCCCAATGTAGTAATAACTGAAATTCATTGCTGTTAGTACCCCCCTCCATGTTATTTCAAATTTTGTTTTTATTATTTTCTTTTATTTTCTTTGCATATTATAAAATTCATAATAAAATGTAAATAAGTGATTTTTTTAATTCTTCTTTTTTCTACCATTTCATCATAATGTCTAGAAAATTGTATAAAAATAAAAATGTCATTTTATTTTTGTTTGCTATTTTTCGTATATTTTCCATTTTAATTGACATTTTTAATATTCTTTAGTGCATACATATCATTAGAAAATTCATGAAAAATAGTAGATTTAGTCAAATAATTCCGTTCTTTTTTCTGTAGACTCGTAATTCAATGTAGAATTTTATAGTGCAAAAATATTAGCTTAATCATGCATTTTTCGCTTAATTGCGTTTTTGTATTGTCAGTGATATTGAATAATTGGTTTATGGATATGTCTGTGTTGCTGGTTTTAGTTCCTTCATCTGGTATTGAATTTTGCTCTGATTTTTCAGTATGTTGTCTTAGAGCCTTGTAGGTTTCCCATAGATTTTTGATAGATTTTTGTAGGATGTTCTGATATGATTTGTCTGAGCCTGAAGATAGGAGAAGTCTTGATGACTTCTGACTTTGAAGTTCAACTGTGGTTGAACTTCAGAGATAGTCTCTTGTGGCTTGTTGGCCTGTGGGTTCTTCTGGAAGATAGGAGCTGGTTGCAGTCCTGTTGGAGCTTGCAAGGATGCAATGGATTGAGGCTTAGTCTAGGAGCTTGTTGTCTGTTTGTGAGGTTCGAGTTCCTGAAGTTTGAAGGGAGTTTATGGTACTTTCCTGAGGAAGGTCCTGTGAATGACTTTCATTCTTTCTTCTCACCTCTTTCGTAAGTATCCAATGATGTCGGAGCCGACTTGTGAGTTTAATTTCTCCTGAGGAGAAATGTAAACTGATCACATGTTGTTGAGCCACATGGGATACGATTCCTAAGTGGAAGCCCCCTAGTACCTTCCCGAGGAAGGTCCTATGGGTCTATTCACTTAGTTCCATTAGTTTATCTAGGATTTCTCAAGTATCCAGTGATGTTGGAGCCAACTTGTGAGTTTAATTTCTCCTGAGGAGGAATGTGAACTGATCACAGTTGTTGAGCCACGTAGGATACAATTCCTAAGTGTCAGCCTCCTAGTACTTTCCTGAGGAAGGTCCTATGAGTCTGTTCACTTAGTTCCCTTAGTTCAGATAGGATTTCTCAAATATCCAGTGATGCCGGAGCCTTCATGTGAGTTTAGTTTCTCCTGAGGAGGAATGTAAACTGATCACAGTTGTCGAGCCGCATAGGATATGACTCCTGAGTAGTAACCTCCTGGTACTTTCCTGAGGAAGGCACTATGAGCTTGTCTGCTTAGCTCCTTTTCTCTGGTAAGCTTGTTCTGAAGCTTGGAGACTGGGATTGATTCCTCTTGCTTAGGGTTTTGATTAGAATTTTTGCTTAGATCTTTGCTTAGGGTATTGTATAGGGTTTTGTTTAGAGATAGATTAGGAGCTTGTTTCAGGTTTGTTAGGGGCCTTGCCCAGGAGTAGTTTCTTGTTTTGTAGGTAGAGGCTTATCAGGTTAGCTAGCCTTCTCCGTGTATTGTTTGACTTGTGTGATGTTATGTTGCATTAGACTTAGGTATTCATCTAGATAGTTCTGAATAGGTGCATCTTAGAAGTAGACTTGGTGTGCGTGAGAAGTTGAGGTGGTCCTCCTTCTGCTTGTTTGTTATTGAGTGGCTTTGCTTGTTGGTATTTGGTAGAGCTGAGCTCCCTTGCCTCTGTAGTTTGCGGCCTTTGCGCCTTGTTTGTCTAGTTGTTGCATTCATGCATATTTTCAGTATTCCTTTACGTTGCAGTTTCTTGTTTGTCGTTTAATCCTGTTGCCATGATCCCTTAGGAGCTCTGACTTCTCCGCTGCGGAGTCGTTAGGATAGACATTAGGATGGTCAACCAGGTGTGATAGCAGTAGGTAGATTCCCCTGTTTCTCAGCTATAGTTCTAGGGTTTCCCTTTCCTTTCTGTAGGAGCTTTTGAGCAGCTTGATCCGTAGTTAGCTGAACTACAGCTGCTCTGATTCTTCATACCAGACGAAGATATGTAGGCATAGGATGCGATATCCTAGCGAGCACACTAACAACTAACCTTTGTTCTCTCGCGGCTGTGCGATCGAGACTTTCCCGCTAACGACTAGTTGTTTCCCTTTCCCTTGCCCGAGTGCATTTGAGACCAGATCGTAGTTGTAGGTCCCCGAACCTTTAGGACCAGTTTGTTTTCTCACTGCTGTGTGAGAGCCCCTGTTTACCCGAAGTCAGTCGAACTACGTTTGCTCTGATCTTCCATACTGTGTGGGAGTACGTAGGCACAGGACGCGATGTCCTGGCGAGCAACCTTTTCCCCGTTTAGACGTAGGCAGTCGAACTACGTTGACTCTGACTTTCCCATTGCACGAGGGAATACGTAGGCCCCGAACACCGTATGTTCTGTCGAGTCCTGTCCTTTTATTTTCTTTTCAGACCAGCCATTAGCGTAGATAGATAATACACCCTTTTACCTATAAACACCAAGCGTGGATCCCATCGAGTACGATGGACGTGAGGGGTGCTAATACCTTCCCCTTGCGTAACCGACTCCCGAATCCAGGTTTTGGTTGCGATGACCATACCTTTTCCCGTCTTTGCGAGGTTTACTTCGAGCGTTTCCTTTCCCGCTCTGAGGGATAAATAACGCACGGTGGCGACTCTCCTGTCAAGCCGGCGCCGATTTTCGCAGTAGCGACAGCTGGCGACTCTGCTGGGGACTATAGCATCTAGGGACTTTTCCCATCCCTTATGCTGGGACCGTTTCCCATCCCCTACGCGAGTCAATCCTAGCGCTTGGGTGTTTATTTGTTGGGTGTTGTGTATATTGTGTTTTACTTTTCTGCACTTTACTTTTCTGTACCTTTACCTTTCCGCATTTATTTTCCAGCATTATATTATTATGATTATTGCTGTAGGCAAAGGGGTTACTGTGATTGAGAAAGCCGGACCTGGGCTTGAGTACACATCTAGATATAGTTGCGGAGAAGTAGTAGACGAACCTGTCTGCTGAGCAGGCACAGTTCCCTACGAAAATCTGCGCTCAGACGAGATTCTTGCAGAGGTGCTCCTTTCCGGTCCTGAGGATCTGAGGGGAGTCCAGACGTGAGGATTGTCGACTCTGGGGACCGATCATTTGGAAGTCAGCCAAGTGAGGCCTCTTCATGATTTGATGATGCCACTCCTTCTGGGAATCGTATCGTCACTCATGAAAGTCTGTGACGCTGATAACCGCATAGGACGCCGTACCTTGGTCCGTGGATTAGGATTATCCTACCTGTGAGGGGGATCGGGTTATTGCAGGAAAACTGGCCTTCAGAAACCATGATTCAGTACCTTTATCAGATGGTGTTCTTGATTCATCTCCAGGTGTGTTGTCTGGGTCAGATGGGTTTCTTATCTGAGGTTGAGGCTATTATCAGGTGGTATTCTCGTCAGATACAGAGGTTCAGATGGTTTTCTTACCAGGGGATTGATATTTTGAGTATCAGATGATAGTTAGTGGCATGAGATTCTGGTGACCGTGGTGGTTTTCTGTTTATTGATCACAGATATATTCCTCTTCAGGCTACAGCATAGCCCCTGCGTTCGCAGATTGCATTATTTATCATATTGCATCATTGCATTACCATCTGCATTCAACTAACGTGTGTGTATTGCAGGAACATATTTTCCCTTCCTGTTCTGGTGTCTGTTCCTAGCAAGACATGGAAACCCTGAAGAGAGTATTGCCCTACAAGTTTCCGTCGCCAGATATCAGCTTGTTGTTAGAATTGATTGCTATTGCTAAGAAGAGGGTAATGGGTGACTTCAGAAAGAGACATGGGAGGATTCTGACCTACGTTTATCAGCCATCTGCCTACGAGACCAGCGGCATCTATACTCTGTTACAGTTCTATGATGCGGAGCTCAGGTGCTTCGTATTTCCTGACTTTGTTTTAGCTCCTACCCTGGAGGAGTATTCTGCACTGCTGGATATACCTATCCGAGAGCAGATGCCTTTCTATCGTACGGACGCTGAGCCTAAGCTGGCTGAGCTTTCTGCCATCCTGTGCTTGAAAGAGTCTGAGCTGTCTGGGAAGATGATCAGAAGAGGAGACGTATGGGGATTTCCGTTGGATGTCTTAGTGGAGAAGGCTCGAGAATATGCCCAGAAGGGTAGCTGGAGTGTTTTTGACGTCATCCTTGCTGTATGTGTGTATGGCATCGTGTTGTTCCCGAACATTCCTGATTTTGTTGATTTAGATGCCTTCTATATTTTGGCTGCGAAGAACCCAGTCCCTACTTTGCTGGGAGATATCCACCATTCAACTCACTACCAGAATGAAAAGCGGCGAGGAAGGAATGTGTCTTGTTGTGTACCCCTCCTATGCAGGTGGTTCACCAGTCATATGCCTAAGTCAGGCCCGTTTGTCACCTCTATTGATTCTCTAGGATGGCCCGAGCGCTTAATGGGATTGACTGCTGAGAACGTGGTATGGGTCAATGAAGAGGTATTCGGAGCTGAAGTCATACTCAAATGCGAAGGATTCCCGAATGTTCCTTTAGTGGGAAGGAAGGGGTGTGTCAACTACAACCCTTCCTTATTGATCAGGCAATTTGGGTACATACCTCAAGGAGCGCCAAAGCCCGAGGAGATACAGGAATCTCTGTATCTCACCGGGGCAATTGGGAAAGAGATGCTGACCAAACTTGAGAAGGCCTGGAAAAACTTGCACAAGAGAGGGAAGCTTTCAGGTAGCAGAGGGGATACTCGAGTTCCTGGCCCGTATGTGGAGTGGATTCGTGAGCGAGCTGTGAAATTCCTTATGCCTTATCCAGCGGTTCAGCCGTTGCATCCTCCTCCGGTGGAGGAGCCCACCACAGTGGACATGCAGGTGTACAAGCAGCTGATGGCGGAAAAAGAGGAGCTAGCAAGGGCTAAAGAGGCTTTAGAGCAGGAGAATGCCCAGCTTCGGCATGAAAAGATTGAAACAGGATATGTTTCTAAGCAACAGGCTGAAACTCTGAAACATCTGAAGACTACGCTATTGGAATTGACTGAAACCAAGAAGCGTCTGGAGTTAGATGTAGACTCAGTTAGTAGTGTGTTGGCCACTAAGAAGCAAGAGCTGGAAAGGGCCTACACAAAGCTAGCCAAGTTCAGAGAACACTGGGATCTCACTATGACCAAGCGCAAGGAGCGAGAAGAAGAGCTGAAGACACAGATTGCTCAGTTAGAAGAACAGGTCAAAGTGAAGCATGAAGAGCTTGAAGAAGAAGCCTGCCGCCGATACGAGGCCGAGCGCAAGCTGACAGATGCCATGAAGAATTTGGAAGATTTCCAACATAGAGCAGATGCCAAGAGACCCAAACCTGGGGGCGGTGCCAATGATAAGGCTTGGGAAGACTTTGTCAGAGACATCCAAGGAACGGTCAGGAAGAGGGATCGACTGATAGAAGGTTTGATTTATCAACCGGATCGTGCAGAGACGAAGAAGATGGTCGAGGACTTCCGCAACCGTACCAGTACTTGATTTCTCTCTTGTATTCTGTATGTTGAGATCACCACCAGGCATGTTGGCTGGGATCCTCCTTATCGTATCAGCTGTATGAAGCATAGTTATCTTGACAAGACAGTTATTCTAATAAATATATGAGGGTTTTTCCAAATATTGTCTTTATGGTTTATCTCGTCTTGCTACCACTGACACTGGAATTGGAGGGGAAATATCTCCAATGCACACATGCACGTTAGCATTTTTTGTATTTCTGTTTGCATAAATCATATTGCATAGCATTTCTTTAGCAGGTCAGAGCACTTATCCAGCCTTTGTTTTCACCAGAAAGTGATTCTCGGGGAATTGTTTGAGGCAAGAGTGGAGTGTTGAAGACGACCAAGGGGCTGAAGCAGATTTGAGCAGAATCAAGCAGCATAGTCGGTTACAGGTAATTGGTAGCTATGTCTGAAGGCAATTTCCAGGCTCCTAGCACCCTGGCAGGGTTTACTATGGCGTCCAACCATCAGTATGATTCTATGGAAGGCTTCCCGCAAGCAAACAATCTTACTGCAGACCAAGTTGTACAGCCTACTGTCCAGAACCGAGATCAGCATGAGCAGTTTGTTGCCCGAAATGAACATTATCCTCCTGTTAACAATCAAGGTGTCACTTTCCCTGTGATGAATTACCGGAGAGATATTCCAATGGCCGGGATGGTAGATCCAAGAGCTCATGAGCAGGATAGAAGACTCCGAGCGTTGGAAGAAGGTATAAAAGCCTTAGAAGCGAAAGATGCCGTTAACCCGGATGCTGTGGCCATGTGTTTGGTTCCTGACCTCGTGTTGCCGTACAAGTTCAAAGTGCCGGAATTTGAGAAATACACGGGAGATAGCTGTCCGAAGCTGCATTTGATGATGTTCTGTCGAAGGATGACTTCGTTTGTGCGAAATGACCAACTAATGATCCATTGCTTCCAGTATAGCCTGACTGGGGCATCGTTGAGATGGTATGTGCAGTTAGAGAGTAATCAGATTCGATCCTGGGTGGATTTAGCCAGAGCTTTCATGAAGCAGTACGATTACAACCTGGATTTAACTCCTAGTCTCGTAGATCTGCAAGAATTATCTCAGGCGGAGAATGAATCATTCAGAGGGTATTTGCGAAGATGGAGAGAATTGGCTGCTAGTGTTCAACCACCGCTTCCGGAAAGAGAACTGGTTGACATCTTCTTGGGTACTCTGACAGGCCATTATTTTGACAAATTGTTCAGTTGCAAAAACTTTGTGGGCCTGATGAGACTGGGAGAGATTGTCGAGAGAGGACTCAAGAATGGAAAGTTTCGAGATGTTCCTTACGTCCCAGTTGATAAGATTGAGTCAGTTGTCAGTTCTCAAGAAGAGTGGGAAGGAGATGACGCCACCTCAGAATCTCTAGCATCTCAGGATCAGTTTTCAGACGCTTCAAGTCAACGATCATCTTACCGCCGATCGCGTCAGCATGCTCCACGAAGACCAAGGAAACCTGAAAGGCAGTTTACTCAACTACCGGTGTCGTACAGTCAGTTGTTGCCAGATCTGGTCAAAAGCGGATTGATAGTACCGAAAGAGACTAAGCCGGTGATTCCACCGTATCCTCCAGGTTTTGATGCCAGCTCCCGCTGTGAGTACCATGTTGGGGCACAGGGGCATTCAACAAATGATTGTAAGGTGCTTAGAAGCCAGATTCAGGATCTGTTAGACTCTAACCGTATTTGCATCACTCCTCAAGGTTTTGTTCAGGTTAATGATTTTCCATCCTCCAGTTGTGTGGGTTCGTCAGTTAATGTCATGGAAGACTCCACAGGAAGTGTGTGCTCTGAAGATTGTCAATCAGAGAGTTCAGTTGTGTGGGAGAAATTTCTAGAGGTTTTTGCGCCGGATGTCGCATCTGTTTTCTCTGCTTAATCCGTTTAGCTTTTGTGCACTAGTGTCTGCCGACCACCACCAGGATTGTTGGCTGGGGTCATCGTATTCGCACTCATTTGTGCTTACGTGCTGCTTTTGTTGGTTATACATGTGTGGGAGATGTTCGTCTGTATGCTTATAGCTTGAGTTTCTCTTTATCTCGTTATGAATATGTGTTTTGCTTTCTGCGCTGTATTATCATTTAACAGGTATATCAGAACCGTGGGCCTTATTTCCTCATCGTCCAGTTTGTTGCAGGAGTTCCTTCAGAGATATGGAACAGAATCAGTTTGAATTGATTGAAATCCAAAGCCAGCTGGGGCAGATGATGAGAGACATGCAAGAGATGCGTCTGGAGCAGAAGATTCTCAAAGAGGAGAACAGTCAGCTGAAGACCCAAATGAGCTTGATCATGGAGGTAGTCAAGAATGTGCTTAGGAAAGAAGACGATCAGCTGTTTGAAGCCGCAATGAAGAAGCTCGCGCCACCTGTGCATGTGGAACCTGAGCAGCAGCAACAGAAGATACATCCGGCTCAGCGGAGGATCCAGGAAGGGAAGCCAAAGAGAATATTTGAGGCACCGCCTATGACATATGCTGAGCTCTTGCAGACCTTATTGAGGTTTAATCTGGTTGAGAAGAGAACGTTGGAGCCACCAACGAGAGTGCTTCCTCATGGGTACGATGCCAGTAAGCAATGTGAGTTTCATTCTGGGGCATTCGGACACGACATCGAGGGTTGCCATGCTTTCAAGCACAATGTTCAAGACCTAATTGACTCGCACGATATTGAATTCACGCCGGGCGGCGTAGCTGTACGTATTGCTCCTGTCTCGATCGATGCTAAGATGACAGATGTTTCTAAAGCTGCAGTGGGTCAGAAGCGTATCCTGGACTCCATGGTGTCAGAATCTCCAGGCCCACAACTGTTGCCTATTCCTGGGGCAGATCTAAGAAAGAAAATGGCTAAGCATAAGGAGGGCGTTAATCAATACATTGAAGGTCAAGAAACCGATGTTGCATTTGATACGAAGGGTGTTCAAGAGTCAACCCGATACCGGCAGCAGCAGACCCAGCAGCAGAACCAGCAGGGGTATAAAAGATATCAGAATCGGGGTCCTTTGGCAAATCGTCAGTTTGAAACTCCTCCTATGCCGTATGCACAGCTTCTGCAAACGCTACTTCAGCTCCAATTGGTTCATAAAAGGACAATGACTCCCTTAACAGGGACACCACCACCGGGGTATGATGCCAATGCTACTTGTGAGTTCCATACTGGGGCACCAGGCCATACGGTTGAGAATTGTAAGGCTTTTAAGCACAAAGTGCAGGATCTGCTTGATAGTGCAGCAATCAGTTTCGGGCCGGGAGGTCCTAGAATCATCTGAATGAAGGAGGAAGGGCTCTATAATTTGGTTGGGTCGTTGAAAGCAGGTCAAGACAGCATCGAATTGTCTCTAATAAAGATAGCTGGTTCAGCAGCAGGGCAGATATGAAAGCCCGGTTCTCGGAAGCTAGCATATTTTCTTTGTTTTAGCTTGTCATTTCTTTACATTTGTAGTTGCTTTCCTGTTTGAATTTGTAATCTTGTTTGTAAAACTTGTTGTTTTCATTCAATTGATGATAATGAAATAAATATGCATGTTTTGATCCATTCGTGTTCACTAACATGTTTTTGCAAATGTCCAACGCTTGGTTAAGAAGAATTTGGGGAGGATGACGAAAATGACCGACATGCAACTACCGATATTGTATGCTTTTGAGATAAAACCTGTTGATGATGTACAGGCATTATTTCAAATCCCCAAACACCGGAGGTATAAGGAAGATAATCCCTTGTCAACCCCTTTGAGCCTTGTAGTAGGAGTTTCTTTTTGTGAATGAAAAACCCTCGAGCTTTAACCTGGGGCAGGGTAGGTGTTAGCTAATTCGACTGAGCGTCCAAATTGCAAAAGGAGTGTCCGTTCGAGGATCAATCACGTCCCTAGAGGTCGTGCCTAAAAGACCACAATGGTTCAATCAAGAGTGGGACAGCCACATCACTTCCCAAAGAGTCAGACAACCAGTGTCACACGACTTGTTCAAAAAAACGAATGAAAAGAATCAAAAGCCCGCTAAGTCAAGAAAACTTCAAAACGAATGACTTAGGCAAAAATGAGGGCATCCCGCTGGACTTAGAAAAATCCAAAGAAACTCAAAAGGAGTCAGTCCAGGCAAAAGTTAGGGATATGAAAAGAAAAAGATGAAAAGGATCAAAAGAAAAATCCTCGATGGAAATACGAGTCGTGTGACCTCAAGTGTCAAAGACGAAAGAGTGAGTGGCTGTCACTCCCAACGATCCCAATTTCTCGAACTATCACTCCTATCTTTCAGCCTCCGAGAGGTGAGCGCTAAGGTCGAATTAGCTGAACGTAGGATGGGAGAACATCAAGGAGAATGGGTGGGTTAAAGTAAACTTTGAGCCTTTATCCTTTCTTTCGAAACCATGAACCTGACCACGTTACAACCTCCAAAAGTCCTAATTGAAGCAGGTTGTTTCGGAAGCATACTCCGGTAAAGGTCGCGTCGATTCTGACTCTTAAAAGGGTTCCTCTTACCATGTTGATACTAATGTTGATAAATGTTTTATGCATTATATGCCATAAACTGTTATTCCTTTTCCCAGTGAACGGATTGGATGTCAAAGCTGTCATATGTGTTGCATTAATATGTCTTTTACGCAGAACAACTTGTTTTACTTGCAAGTAAGCGCTTGACAGCAGAAAAGCTTCCTACAGTGGAAAGTATGGTCAAGATAGAATGCAGAACGCCCGAATGTTTCGAGAGCAAGGGCAAGCTATTATTGTTATCCCCAGTCAAGTCAGCCTTTCGAAATCAGTTATCCTGAGGCGGTCAGGTTGAGATTCAGGAAAATACGGCGTAGTCAAGGGCACTACTCTGAATCAAATAATCAGGGGCAAGGTCATTGCAGTCAGGGGCAGACCATCTTAAGCACGCCGAAGTTATCCGAGGAGCATTCGGTGTGAAGTATTTCTTCGAAGTTCAGAATGCTGGAGCATTTCTTATCAGACCATCAGAAAACAGATTTTCAGATTTCCTTTCGAGGACTATCCCCACGGAGGTCCCGTAGGCTGAGGCATATCAGAAGAGAAAGGATTGGTCTTTTCCGTATCAGCAGGGCCATAACAGAGTCATTCGAGCAGATGCAGTCGATTTTCGAGAGCGAGATGAGTGCGGGAAGTCGTGTTACTATCCCTTGACTCTTCACTAAAAGGTTGTGTATTCATGAAGAATATTTTCCAGCGTCAGTTGTACCTGACCCAGCAAGATAGTTTAAGAGCTCAAATCCATGTTTGCGATTACTGTGAAGCCCATCCGTGTTGGCGCATCAATTTCCAGATCCGAGCTTCATCAGCGCGCGGGAAGACTCCCTCCATTTTTCCGGCAAAGTCCAATTTGTCGGTATGGGTAAGCTACCCCCAGAGAAGTCCAATCACACTTGGCGCATCTGCTATTTCACAGCGGAGTCATATTCCCCGGCAGGGTATTACTTCATCAAGGTGTTCGGTTAAGTTCCCAATATCCCCAGCGGAGTTGACTTCACTTTCCCAGCATTTATTTTGCTGGAATAATCCTGTGACGTCCGGTTTATCCCCAGCGGAGTTGGCTTCGTCTTCAGCATTTGTTTTGCTGAAGTGGTTTTCTGTACCCAGCTTTCTCCGGCAGCTCGAGCCTGCATTAGCATATTGCATGCATCATCATATTTGCATCATACTTGCATATCATGGTCAAAATGCGTAGCATTTCCACCCAGAATGGAGCATTACGCCATAGAAAGATTAAAGCATATGCATATGCATACGAAGCATAAGTCAGATTTTCTATCAGCCTCATATGGCGCGTGAATTACTCTGTGATCAGTTCAGAGGCATTTATCCAGCAACAGTATTCAGACGATTCAGCGGATTATTTGTATCTCAGATCAGACAACAATTATGCTTTGATCAAGCAGTCATCTGATATCAACAGACTTTTCTTCCCGTCAATTCATATTGACGATGTATTCCTTCGATAAGTGGATCTCTCCGTCTATCATTAGACGTCTTGAGTACAAAGGTGGTTTTCTTTCCGTCTATCCTTAGACGATGTGAGGTTGCGGGTGATCGCAGTAGGGTTTCAAGAAGGGGTTTCCCCAGGATACGCTTCCCTTCCCGTCTATCAGTAGACGATGTGAAGTTTCGGGCAATCTTCAATGGAGTTCAAGACAGAGCTTCTCTAGTAAGTAGCTTTTCTTTCCGTCTATCAGTAGACGATGTGAAGTTTCGGGTTACCGTTCAGCGGGTTTTCTTATTGCCAGATCATACGTATGATGAGGTGTTTCCCCAGCGAGCCTTCTCCGGCTATCTTTGGTTGTTGAGGGGTTTCAAAATGATATGTCGGATAGTGGTTTTCTTTCGGTTTATTGGATGAGATGGCGTCTCAAGAGGGACTTTTCTGACTGTCAATCCTTATTGATGTCGAGGCTCTTCGAAGAATGTTCAGTTTTCGTGATTGTCGATTCTTATTGACGACATGGTTCCTTAAAAGGTGGCTTTCTTCCCGTCAGTCCGCACTGACGATGTGGCCCCTTCAAGGATGTTGATCTTTCCATCAAGTCCCGTAGACAGAAGGATTCTGAAATTCAAAGGATGGTGTTGAATTGCGTTATGGTGTCTTTCCGTCTATCCTTAGACGATGTGAGTATGGGGATTATTTCTTCCCGTCTATCTTTAGACGATGTGGATATTGATTTTTTTCATCAATCAGGATGATGCCGTCTACCCTTAGACGATGTGAATTTGGAGATTAATGGTGTCTTTCCGTCTATCAGTAGACGATGTGAAGTACGGAGATTATTTCTTCCCGTCTATCATTAGACGATGTGAGTATGGAGATTATTTCTTCCCGTCTATCAGTAGACGATCTGAATTCGGAGATTATTGCTTCCCGTCTACCCTTAGACGATGAGAATATTGATTTGTTCATCAACCAGGATGATCCCGTCTACCCTTAGACGATGTAAGTACGGAGATTATTTCTTCCCGTCTATCCTTAGACGATGTGAATTGTTTTGTTTCATCAATCAGGATAATCCCGCCTACCCTTAGACGATGTGAGTATTCGATCAGGATGATCCCGTCTACCCTTAGACGATGCAAGTACGGAGATTATTTGTTCCCGTCTATCCTTAGACGATGTGAATTGATTTGTTCATCGATCAGGATGATTCCGTCTACCTGTAGACAATGCGAGTTTGGAGATTACGGTGTTTTTCCGTCTATCCTTAGACGAGGTGAGTATTCAATCAGGATGTCTTCCCGTCCATCTTTGGACGATGTGAGTATGTTTCTCTTCCTGCCTATCAGTAGGCAATGTGAAAGGATCAGGTATGTTGTTGCAACCCTCAGGGTTTGTTATATGGGGTATCACAAGTAATGGGTATTCAAATCAGGAGTTCTTCATCAGATGTTCGGTCAGTTTGGTGCCGTAATGACTGGACTCGGTTCTCTGGACTTTATTCCCCAAGCAGTTGACAGTATATGCTCGCGGTTGGCAAATTTTCGGGTTTCATTTGTATTCAACCGTCCCGTACCTCTGAATGTTTGAAGGCTGAGCGCTCTTCAAACCCTTCAGGTCCAAGTCGCTTGAATAGGGGCAGCTGTTGCACCCTAAAATTTGACCAACCGATTCTCCTATCTGACTCGTGGTTTAAATTCATATTCGCAAATCAGACGCAGGATATTTGTGCACAAACGGAGGATATCAGGGTTACAGCTTGATTTTCGTCTATCAGATATGGCAGATCCAGTCCAGATCACCAGGGTTTTGTTTTCGGGAAATTGTGCGCTCCTCAGTGATTTTCAGCTTGCACAGTAATTTTGGGGATATTCTGATGCCCGGGGTTCTCTGTTCGATTCGATCTGATCTCGTGCGCTCTTTTATGATGGTCATTTGCATTCATCTGCGTTCTTAGGATTTTAATAGACTTTTGCGGAATTTTAATAGGCTTTATAGATTTTTCTGGAATTTAAATAGGGTTTTTGTATTTTTTAAATAGCTTAAATAGATTTTTAGAATTTTATAGATTTTTTAAATAGATTTTTAGAATTTTATATAGATTTTTAAATAGATTTAATAGTTTTTAATCTTTTTTTAGAATATAAAAGAATTTAAATAAGTTTTAATTGTTTTTTAGATGATATAGAAAATAATATAGTTTTTTCTTTTATTAATGGTAGATTTTAATAGATATTAGATAATATTAGAATTTTAATAGAGAATTAGTAGAAGTTTAGAGTCAATTAGATCTTAATCATTTTTTAGATTTAATTAGGATAATATAGAATTAATTAGACTTTTAATCACTTTTTAGAGTTTAATTAGGTTAATCATTTTTTAGATTTAAATAGGATTTTATTAGTTGTAGTTTAATAGAGATTAAATAGAGTCAATTAGATTTTAATCATTTTTAGAGTTGATTAGGGAAATTAGTTCAATTAGGTGTTAATTGATTTTAATTAGTTTAATTAGGTGTTAATTCTGTTTTAGGATTAGTCTTAAGTAGATAATTAGGTTTAATAGTGTTATTAGTCAGATTTAGTTGAATTCAGTTTTTAAAGTTTTTTGGCAACATTTTCGCAGTGGGCCCATATCAGAAAAAGCCCAATTCAACCCAGAATTTGTCCAAGTTTTTCCAGCATTTTCCAGAGAGTTCTAGAAGGCGCCAGATGTTCTCAGTCTATAAAGCCAAAGCAGCGCCACGTGTTCACTCAAGGCTGGCCCACGCGTTCCACACTCGGCACAACACCTCACAACGCAGAAACCTTCTCCTCACGCCACGCGTCCCACCAGAGCTCACCCTCTCTCTCAGCTGCCACCCGTCCTGACACGCGTTCCCCATGCAGCAGCCCCCTGCGCCACTTGTCACCTCGCCAGCCGTCGCCTGAGACTCGCCGGAGAAGCCACCGGCCGGCATGCAAACTCCGTCCGGCCGCCCTTAACGCCACCGTCCTTGCCGGAATCTGCAGAAATCTCCAAAAACCCTCTTTCGCCCCCCAATCTTCATCTTGCTCTTCCGTCACCTGCATCGTCGCCTCGCCGGAAACATCATCTTCGCCGGAAACTTCATACGCTGTCTTCCAGAACGCGTTCAACGATCTTCATCGTTCTTCAAGGTTTCCAGAACGCCATCAAATCTTCATCCAAAGAATTTCCAGAAACATCCATCCACCAACGAACATCAAAGATCCTCTGAAGATTTTCCTCAGAACAGTTACGCCACTCAAAGGATCTTCAAGATCCATCAGCTCCAGAACCATCGCCTTCATCAGTCCTTGCAAGTTTCTTCCCAGATCTTCATAGAACTCATTGAGTTCTTCATTGTTCGCCCAGAAATCTCCAGAACGCGAAGACGTGCCGCCATAGCAATCCAACTGGTCCTTCAAGAAGGTTACAACGCTGTTCGTCGCCCTCAGATTCAAGATTCTCCAGTTCTTCATCGTTCGTCAGTAGATCCAGGAGTCATCAAATCGTGTCAACACCTCCAGGTTCTTGCTTCTTCCAACCCTTCTTTTAAGTGTTTGGATTACGAAATCTGTTAGCGATTGTGTTAGCCTTTAGGATTAGGAGTTTTCGGATAGTTTAAGCGAAGAGGATTTTGGTGAGATCTGGGATTTGAGGATTAGGCTTTAGTGGAGATTTCATGTGAGATGTTTCTTTGGGGTTTTCTGGAGATAAGTTACAGAGAGGCTGAGGGAGACGAAGGTTGAAGACGGCTAGGGTTCCATGCGTGAACAGTGTTTAGGGTATGAAGAGAGGGATTTGGTTTTGTTACTTAGGGTTCAGATTAGGGTTTGGGCTGGAGTGCAAAGCCCAAACGCAGGTTGCTGAGTTACACTCCCGGTTACTCCTTCAAACCCCCCCACGCGTGAGAGAGGAGATAGGCAGATTGGACTTGGGCCTTATGCCCAGTCGCTATCCACACCCCCCTGGGTGTAAGCCCAACGAGAAACAACCATGAAGATGGCACCCCCCAGCGAGTTTCTTTTTTTCTTTTATTTTTTATGACTTTCTGGCTCATTGGGCCCTGCGCCCATTTGCTGTTAGCACCCCCCATCTTCAGGGCCCAATGTAGTAATAACTGAAATTCATTGCTGTTAGTACCCCCCTCCATGTTATTTCAAATTTAGTTTTTATTATTTTCTTTTATTTTCTTTGCATATTATAAAATTCATAATAAAATGTAAATAAGTGATTTTTTTAATTCTTCTTTTTTCTACCATTTCATCATAATGTCTAGAAAATTGTATAAAAATAAAAATGTCATTTTATTTTTGTTTGCTATTTTTCGTATATTTTCCATTTTAATTGACATTTTTAATATTCTTTAGTGCATACATATCATTAGAAAATTCATGAAAAATAGTAGATTTAGTCAAATAATTCCGTTCTTTTTTCTGTAGACTCGTAATTCAATGTAGAATTTTATAGTGCAAAAATATTAGCTTAATCATGCATTTTCCGCTTAATTGCTTTTTGTATTGTCAGTGATATTGAATAATTGGTTTATGGATATGTCTGTGTTGCTGGTTTTAGTTCCTTCATCTGGTATTGAATTTTGCTCTGATTTTTCAGTATGTTGTCTTAGAGCCTTGTAGGTTTCCCATAGATTTTTGATAGATTTTTGTAGGACGTTCTGATATGATTTGTCTGAGCCTGAAGATAGGAGAAGTCTTGATGACTTCTGACTTTGAAGTTCAACTGTGGTTGAACTTCAGAGATAGTCTCTTGTGGCTTGTTGGCCTGTGGGTTCTTCTGGAAGATAGGAGCTGGTTGCAGTCCTGTTGGAGCTTGCAAGGATGCAATGGATTGAGGCTTAGTCTAGGAGCTTGTTGTCTGTTTGTAGGTTCGAGTTCCTGAAGTTTGAAGGGAGTTTATGGTACTTTCCTGAGGAAGGTCCTGTGAATGACTTTCATTCTTTCTTCTCACCTCTTTCATAAGTATCCAATGATGTCGGAGCCGACTTGTGAGTTTAATTTCTCCTGAGGAGAAATGTAAACTGATCACATGTTGTTGAGCCACATGGGATACGATTCCTAAGTGGAAGCCCCCTAGTACCTTCCCGAGGAAGGTCCTATGGGTCTATTCACTTAGTTCCATTAGTTTATCTAGGATTTCTCAAGTATCCATTGATGTTGGAGCCAACTTGTGAGTTTAATTTCTCCTGAGGAGGAATGTGAACTGATCACAGTTGTTGAGCCACGTAGGATACAATTCCTAAGTGTCAGCCTCCTAGTACTTTCCTGAGGAAGGTCCTATGAGTCTGTTCACTTAGTTCCCTTAGTTCAGATAGGATTTCTCAAATATCCAGTGATGCCGGAGCCTTCATGTGAGTTTAGTTTCTCCTGAGGAGGAATGTAAACTGATCACAGTTGTCGAGCCGCATAGGATATGACTCCTGAGTAGTAACCTCCTGGTACTTTCCTGAGGAAGGCACTATGAGCTTGTCTGCTTAGCTCCTTTTCTCTGGTAAGCTTGTTCTGAAGCTTGGAGACTGGGATTGATTCCTCTTGCTTAGGGTTTTGATTAGAATTTTTGCTTAGATCTTTGCTTAGGGTATTGTATAGGGTTTTGTTTAGAGATAGATTAGGAGCTTGTTTCAGGTTTGTTAGGGGCCTTGCCCAGGAGTAGTTTCTTGTTTTGTAGGTAGAGGCTTATCAGGTTAGCTAGCCTTCTCCGTGTATTGTTTGACTTGTGTGATGTTATGTTGCATTAGACTTAGGTATTCATCTAGATAGTTCTGAATAGGTGCATCTTAGAAGTAGACTTGGTGTGCGTGAGAAGTTGAGGTGGTCCTCCTTCTGCTTGTTTGTTATTGAGTGGCTTTGCTTGTTGGTATTTGGTAGAGCTGAGCTCCCTTGCCTCTGTAGTTTGCGGCCTTTGCGCCTTGTTTGTCTAGTTGTTGCATTCATGCATATTTTCAGTATTCCTTTACGTTGCAGTTTCTTGTTTGTCGTTTAATCCTGTTGCCATGATCCCTTAGGAGCTCTGACTTCTCCGCTGCGGAGTCGTTAGGATAGACATTAGGATGGTCAACCAGGTGTGATAGCAGTAGGTAGATTCCCCTGTTTCTCAGCTATAGTTCTAGGGTTTCCCTTTCCTTTCTGTAGGAGCTTTTGAGCAGCTTGATCCGTAGTTAGCTGAACTACAGCTGCTCTGATTCTTCATACCAGACGAAGATATGTAGGCATAGGATGCGATATCCTAGCGAGCACACTAACAACTAACCTTTGTTCTCTCGCGGCTGTGCGATCGAGACTTTCCCGCTAACGACTAGTTGTTTCCCTTTCCCTTGCCCGAGTGCATTTGAGACCAGATCGTAGTTGTAGGTCCCCGAACCTTTAGGACCAGTTTGTTTTCTCACTGCTGTGTGAGAGCCCCTGTTTACCCGAAGTCAGTCGAACTACGTTTGCTCTGATCTTCCATACTGTGTGGGAGTACGTAGGCACAGGACGCGATGTCCTGGCGAGCAACCTTTTCCCCGTTTAGACGTAGGCAGTCGAACTACGTTGACTCTGACTTTCCCATTGCACGAGGGAATACGTAGGCCCCGAACACCGTATGTTCTGTCGAGTCCTGTCCTTTTATTTTCTTTTCAGACCAGCCATTAGCGTAGATAGATAATACACCCTTTTACCTATAAACACCAAGCGTGGATCCCATCGAGTACGATGGACGTGAGGGGTGCTAATACCTTCCCCTTGCGTAACCGACTCCCGAATCCAGGTTTTGGTTGCGATGACCATACCTTTTCCCGTCTTTGCGAGGTTTACTTCGAGCGTTTCCTTTCCCGCTCTGAGGGATAAATAACGCACGGTGGCGACTCTCCTGTCAAGCCGGCGCCGATTTTCGCAGTAGCGACACTGGTCAACAGATCTGCACAAGCAAGTCAAGGCCATCACCACCGCTCATCTGGCCTGGTCAAAGATTCAACTCACACACACACACGTGGAAAACACCTCAACACGCATGAAAACAAATCAGACGATGGAGCCATAGCTCCGATCATCTTCTCCAGCGAGAAGGCCGGAGTTCAGGCTTCAACAATGGCATGGATTCAAAGCTTAATACGTGAGAATTTTGGAATTGAAGATTACCTAACGGAGTCTCTTTGTTGGAGCTTCAAATGATGCTAAGATTTAGCCAAACTATGCAGAATCACTCCACTGGTCTTGAGGAAGAAGAAGATCACTTCAATTTTCCTTGAATTAATCTAGATCTGGATTTGAGATTTTCGAATTCTCTCTTGAATTTCAAACTTCAACTTGGATCTCCTTCCATGAATTGCACATTATGAGCTCTCATTTTCAATTCTAAGCTTTTATATGATGGATATGGAATGGATTGGAGGCCCAATGATGCTCAAATTTACTGATTTTGGAAAATGCCCAATTTAGCAACTCACCTCATGCACACGTGAGAATTGCATGCTACACTCATGAATTTGGCTCCATTCTTCAGCTGAGACTTTGAATTGAACATGTGGATTAGTTTTGGGCCTTGAATTGATCCATTTAAGGGGTTTTGATGTGAAACTTTTTCTTGAAGTAAGCTTTCATTCCACATGAATTATTCATCATACACCAAAACAAAATTGTGCATTTTGCTCCTTGGGATATTGTGAATCATTTTGAGCACAAACGTGGCATGAAAAGTCACAAAACCAATTCAATTGAATTCACCTTTTTAAGTCCATTTTCCTTTGAAATTTCTTCACCACTCTCCTTATCCAAGCATAATTCATGATAAACTTGAGTTCCATGATGTAATTGAGGTCATTTGGGACAACTTTCATGTTGGTGAAAGTTCCATTTGAAGTGCACAAGTATATGTAAATGACCCATAACCAAAATGACCTATAATCAAAGTTCCCAAAATACCCCTACCTTGCAAGCTTCATAACTTGAGTTCCATAATGTATATAAAGGACTTCTAGGATGTTTTGGAAAACTAAGATCATGAGGAATAACTTTCATGTTCATCAAAAGTTATGGAGAAACGTTATTCTAAGTCAAAAGTGCCTTGGAAGTGAGTTAACTTTTGTTGACTGAAAAATATGTTCATCTGAGACCTATAACTTGATGGAATCATAAATTGAGTTATACAAACCCAATGGATGAGTTGTAGTACTCAAAAGAAAGCTTAGAACATGCTCTACAAGTCTCATGTTTGCATCAAAGTGATATTACACTTGTATCTTGAGATATGTGGTCTTGAAGTTAGGCACTAAATAAGGGATTTTACACTGACAAACCTCTGAAACCCTAATTTAGTAACTTCTCACGCTCTTGATTCTCCTTGATTAGATCTTGAAATAACACACTAGATGTCTCCAAACAACTATCCATGACTCCAATGACTTAATACCAAGTCTTAATTTCCTTCAAGTCCTTAGTTGACTTTGCACTAAATAGATGAAACCCTAAGTGTACAATCCTTGACTGCAACCTCTTGCACATGATATAACCACTTAGATGAGCTCCACAATGGCTTCAAAAGCACTCCATGAGCTCCCCAAACATCTTTTATCCATATCCATGAGCTTATGATCCTCTGATGATCCTTAGTTGACCCCCAAGATAGGAGGTGAGCAATACATACCAATCCATTCTCTCAATGATCCTTGACCACTTCTTGGTGACTATAAGCACTTGATGAGTTGAGTAAACACTCTTACTTGAGCTTGGAACTCTTGACACTCTTCTCTTGGATACACAACTTCCTTGATCCCCTGTAAAGAACAATGTTATGCACATGCAAGATGCTAATGAAATGAAATGAAACACAAGGCAAGTACAGAAAAGGTTGGGCAAATTTTGGGGTACAACAGCTGCCCCTATTCAAGCGACTTGGATCTGAATGAGTGAAAAGCGGACGACTTTCAAACAATCAAGGTAAAAGAAGGTTGAATACCAAAGAACCCGAAAATTTACCAACCGTAGAAATAGAATTGCAAACTCTGATTAGGGACAAAATCTCCGGAAATAATTTAATCTGTTAGTTACAACAAACTAACTGATTACCAACCAGAAAGCATCGACGCGCAGTCGAAAGAAACATCAGCTAACACGCAGGCAACGAAACTAAGTCGGAAAGATCATCTGATATCACCATCAGACATCTATTGAAACAATAGGCATCGAACCCGAAGGCCGGCTCAACCCGCAGCTGAGAAGAAACATCCGACATCACCACCAGGCATCTGTTAAATAAAAAACAGGCATCGAACCCGAAGGCTAGATCAATACGCAGTTGAGAAAAACATCTGACATCACCGCCAGGCATCTGTTAAATAAAAACAGGCATTGAACCCAAAGGCCGGCTCAACACGAAGATGAGAAAAACATCTGACATCACCTCCAAGGATCTGTTAAATAAAAAACAGGCATCGAACCCGAAGGCCAGATCAACATGCAGTTGAGAAAAACATCTTCTAACCAACAGACATTCACTAAATAAAATCGAGCATCGAACCCGAAGGTCGGTTCAACATGAAGCTGAGAAAAACATCTGACAACCATCAGACATTCGCTAAATAAAAGCGAGCATCGAACCCGAAGGCCAGATCAACACGCAGTTGATAATATTCTTATGACAAGTCACAAAAGAACTCCGTTGGGGGAAGAGAAACTTAAACAAGCAACTCTGGCGGGGAGATCAAAGAGAGAAACTTAACCAAGAAGCTCTGGTGGCGACCCCACTGGGGAATGAGGAGAAACTTAACCAAGTAACTCTGTTGGGGAAACACCTGATAAGATGAAATACATCCCTCAGAAATCTTTTACCGAGGTCTGGATACCTGTACAGGCTAAAGAAACACGTCACAACTAGTCATGGTCTGGACACCACGGGGAATAAAGAAATATCAATGTTTGTCGAGGTCTGGATATCGCACGGTCGAAAGAAATCATAATCTGTCATGATATGCCATGGTCTGGATACCACAAAGAACACATTACAAGCTTCCATGGTCTAGATACCACAGGGTAAAGTAAATCAACCATCTGCTGGAGATACACCTGAAAGCAAAGAGGTAACAACCTGGCTTATGTTTCACATGCGTATGTTTTAATATGGCATAATTCTCCATACGAAATGGAAATGCTACGCATTTCGGAGAATGCTATGCACAAATGCAAATGCACCGGAACCGAATTAGAAAAATAAATGCTGAAGAGACAAAGGCCACCCTGCCGGGGATGGATGGAACATGCCAATTATGATTGTACTTATACTGGGAAAAACAAGCCCTGGATGGCTTTCTGAAAAAGAACTCCCCTGAATAATAATGTTCTGATGAGAACAAGTATCTAAAATCCACCCTGCTGGGGATCAACGTAAACTCTACTGAGGAAAAGTGCCCTGAATGGCCAACCAGACACAACTCTTCTGGGGTTCACCCGACTCGGCTGGGGAGAACAAATCCACTCTACTAGGGAGATAACACAACATGCTAAACAACAACACTACTCTGTCGGAGATCCAATCAAATCTTGCTTAGAGAACATGCCCTAAATGGCCTTCCAAGATACAACTCTCTTGGGGAAAACACAACTTTCTCGAGGAAAGACAACTCGTATGCTGGAGACAAGTCTAACCTGTTGGGGGAAATCAATAACTCTGCAGGGGATAACAATCAACCATTGAGATTAACTTCACATTACCAGAGAAATAAACCCTGGATGGCCTCCTAGAATACCACTCTGGGGGAACAGAAGTTATACGGGTAGGATAAGCATGTTTGGAGATGTTTTGTTGAGGGTTTTTTGGTGTGTAGAAAAGGTGAGTTTTAGTCTTGCTCGTGTAGGGTTGTATGGCTTGGTGTGTGCAGATATAGCGCATGTGACAGGTCTGTGCGTAACAAAATTTGGTGCAAGGTTTTGTTTTGTTGCTGACTGTTGATTTGTACGTCCTTCGCAGTAGCAGGTTTCGGTGGTGTTGGTTTTGCATATTGTTCAGCGTGGGTGATGTACAATGTATGACTTGCTGGTTAACATTGTTTATGGTGTTATATGACAAATGTTAGCAGGATTTTGTCTTATTATATGTGTTGCAGTGAGAATCATGATACCAAGCTATTGATTAACTTGAATCTTAATTCATTAAATTCACAACCGGACTTTGATTTATCCAAAGGAAAGGTTAAATAAAGAAAAACCTTTTTGCGCAATGTAACAACAACGCTAAGAGATTCAGGGATCAGGGGTTGGTTATGCCTGGGGTAGGTATTTCATATCCTAAATATTTGTAGTACTCTATAGGAACCTTTTGTATGTTTATATGCTATACTTATTAAAACTTTTCTATGGCTTGGTATGGGGTATAAGGTTAAGTTGAGGTAAATACCTAAGGGTAGTTTCTAAGTTTTCTCGCAAAGATATCACATCCTCTGCCTACGTATCCTAACTAGGATAGAATCAGAGCAACCGTAGTTCACCTCACTGAGGATAGATGAACACTTGATTATGATCAAGGTTATAAGGGGAACAAACATGACAATTCTTGTATAGAGTTTAACAAAACTCTCTATTATAAGTTGTACACTCAAAGGATATTGACTTTCACAAAAGCCAAAAGGGGAGTAAGTAATCATGACAATGATTCTTACCTAGAGTTAACAAACTCTATCTTAAAGTACTAGTTTGAAATATACTCCTAACAAGGGGTAGGTCTTTTAGACTTAAAGCAAAGTCTAATGGCTAGTGGGTTCTAACTTAACTAAGTTAGGGTTCAAGATGACTTAACAAAGTTAAAGAGGGGGTAATGAGCTACCTATGATCCAAGGGTCAATAGAGAGACTTTCCTTTGGAATGGGAAAAGATGAGGTAACTGGATGAGAACTAATAAGCTCCATCACTTGGGGAATAACTTAACAAAGCTAAAAGCAAACATAAGCATTCATTCAAACATGATGAACATATAAAAAGTATAGTAACAACCAAGGAAGAGATGCAAGCATATGACAACATCAAGCAAAGATTACAATCAAACCAAATGGTTACAACCAAAAATGCACAAAGATATTAAAATATCTAAAGGGGGAACATGGTAGGGGTTCTTACAAGACTAAGCATATAAGGTAAAAATCAACTTGAAGCATCTTAACAAAGATGAAGGGAAATGAGGTAATAACCATCAAAACAAACCAAAGAACACGTAATTCAAACAAGTTTAAATGCAAGCAAGTTACAACTTGAGGCAAGCATGTATAGGGATCAAAGAATATCAAATGTAACAACATGAGACCAACAACCATGTATTGATGACAATCAAGTACAAGTAGGCATACAAGGAGTGTTACAACAGATCAAGTTAAAATTCAAGAGTTCATGGGGAAATACATACAAGTTTATGGTAACAACTAAAAAAAAGCAAGACCTAGCATGTTATGGTTCTAACAAGATAATTAAATAAGTAGGGAAGTCATGGAGAATACACTCACGAGGGTACAACATCAAGAGATAACGTGATTCAACAACATGCAACAGTATCAATCAATTAGATGCATCAAAAGCAAAGATCAAATATGATAAGACCTTGAGTTTAAACAAAACTCAAACAATTAAACAAGTTAACAAAGACGTGTAAATCAAGTACAAAATAAATCTCACAAGATTAAATTAAGAAGAAGTTTGAGAACAACCCAAAAAAGACGCAAGGTAAAAAATCCTAAAAGTACAAGACTTTCAAGTGATATAAAGTATTTCTATGATAAGTATCCATGAATTATTTTCTCACCATGTGAAAGTAGACATGATTAAGAACATTTTGTAAAAAGAATGGATCAAAAATATTGAAAAATAGTGAAGTTATGAAGTTTTCAAATTTGTGAAGAAAACATAAAATACAAGTGATAAAAAGAAAGAAATGCACTTGGTAGGTGTTGAACCCACCACCTTTAAGTCACAAATCTAAAACTTTGCCAACTCAACCACTGCACGTGTGTGAAAACTCATGGTGAGACAAATATATGTAAAAACATGAAATAAAACACAAATTGTCAAAAGAGTTGATCTCCACACGGATTGAACTCAGGACAAGGGCATGGCAAGATACGTGAGCGCATAGGTCACGACCATTGGGGTGGTGATACATCCATTGTATCAAACCACCCTAGTGTAATATAACCCTTAAAGCGTGAATCTGGGCACAACTTTGGCAAACCAAAACAAGTGAAAATGGCCAAAAACTTGAAGCTTCAAACATGGGCAAAACATCATCAAATTTAATAAAACAAAAGCCTATCCTGCATGATTTTCAACAAGGAAGAAGATGCTGCAATTGGTTTTCTCAAATTGTGTGTGTAAATTGAAACCCGATAGCAAGTGCAAGAGTATAGCTTTGAAATGCATTTTCAAAATTTTAGCTCAGAACTAACATGTTTGTATTGATCTAAAGGTGTACACACATTATAACATGATATATGCAAAGTTTGAACAGAAGGATTCATCATCAAAACACTAGTTTTAAGAATGACATATCAGTTGCATTTTTCTTGATTGAAAGTGCTATACTGGTTGAGATAGAGTGGTAGAATCAGTAACCAACAAGCTTCAATACACACTCAAGCAACATATCATGGATTGAACTCAAAGGGATCTGGTCAAATAACACCTAAAGAACTTAGGAAACAAGAGGTTGCAATGACAGGTTACAACAAAATCACAAACATGATCTTATCTCGATCAAAACCACAATACAAAGTGGTCCATGGATTAAAACATTAAGGCATAGGGCCTATGATAATAATCAACACTCATGACAGAAATTTACTTATGATTCACATCAAAATATAATAAGACATAGCATGATACAAGCATAACACATACAAGACAATGGACAAATGCATACAGTTTTGAGTCAACAAAAACTTAACCAAAACAAGAAACTGCCTTAGAATAGACTCAAACAGCAAAAACCAAGCATATCAAAATCATTGTTAAGTATAAGCTAGAAATATCCTCAAATGCTAGTGACCTATCAACAAAATCTAAACATCATGCCTACAGAACCAATAACAATGTTCCAAAGTAGAACATTCAAACATTCAAATCCAAACATCAACATCCAATATCAATTGCAAGCCAAAACTTCCCTAATCTTCATACATAACATGGCGCAAGGTTTAAGAAAGTTTCAAACGTTAATACACAGCAACACATCCTAGTATGAGGATCAAAAGAGTTAAGCATAATAATGAGCAACACCAAACTAAATTTGGCAGATTCACACATGAATTCCATTTGTTTTAAGCACACACTCAACCAAAGCACACTAACATGTTTATGACAGTTCAATATCAAGATGGTGAGTGATAACCTCTTGTAGACTTCCAAGCAAGCTATTTAGTAGGGAATACCTTGAAGAATTGCTCCAACCAATATCAAGCAGAATTTGGTGAACTAGCAGATTTCTTGCACTTGAAGAAAATGAAGGGATCTTTATGACAAATCCAATAACTAGTGATGCAGAGGGTATTTGATGTTTTAGAAAGTTGGTACACCTTAAACCAAAGGTGTTTGGAGGGTTGAAGTGATTGAAACAGGCTTGAGCAAAAGTTTATCTGATTTTGTGTAGAAAGTCAAAGTTTGCTAGATTGAAAGTTGACTTTCGAGAATATGGAGTTTTGGACTGGTTTAAGAGCTTGAACACCTTTCACACATCATTTGTGGATTGTGCATATGATTTTCAGTGAGTTTTAGTCGATGAAAATGGTTTTATCAAGCAAACTTCTCAAGACAGATATTTTGAGTAGTTTTGGTGAGTTTGCTTGATTTTCAAGAAAAGTGGAAGGCAAGATTTTTAGTGAGTTTTCTCTGGTTTTATGAGCTTGCTCTTGTCTGGAAAGTACATGGTAGAGGTCTCTATTTATAGAGGAGGTGAGCCTCTTGGCAGATTTTGAAAAATATGGATGGCTTTGGCTTTTGGAGAGAGAAAATGCAAATCTTCCAAAAAATCTTTGATGCAGCTGGTCTTGAGGGTTCTTAATGCATTATAATGCATGAGACAAGTTGTATGCAGGCCATCAACAAGATGGTAGAGCAAAACACTCACACAATCTCACATCAACAAGATGACAGACCCACCACCAAAAGGATGACGGAGCAAAACTCACACCGGCTACTATCACCAAAAGGATGATAGAGCAAAACACTCGCACTACCTGACATTAACAAGATGACAGACCCCCACCAAAAGTATGAAGGAATGAAACTCACACCGGTTACTATCACCAAAAGGATGATAGAGCAAAACACACTCGCACAATTTGGCACCAAAAAGATGACAGACCCCCCACCAAAAGGATGAAGGAGCAAAACTCACACCGGCTACTACCACCAAAAGGATGATAGAGAAAAACACTATCGCATAATCTGACATCAATAAGATGACAGACCCCCCACCAAAAGGATGACAGAATGAAACTCACACTGGCTACTATCACCAAAAGGATGATAAAGAAAACATTCGAACAATCTGACATCAACAAGATAACAGACCCACCACCAAAAGGATTACTGAGCGAAACTCACAACGGCTACTATCACCAAAAGGATGATAGAGAAAAACACTCACATAATATGACATCTAAAAGATGACAAACCCCCCACCAAAAGAATGACAGAGCGAAACTCACACCGGATACTATCATCAAAAGGATGATAGCGCAAAACACACTCGCACAAACTGGCACCAACAAGATGACAGACCCCCCACCAAAACGATGACGGAGCAAAACTCACGCCGGCTACTACCACCAAAAGAATGATAGAGCTAAACACTATCGCACAATCTGACATCAATAAGATGACAGACCCCCCACCAAAAGGATGACGGAGAGAAACTCACACCGGCTACTACCACCAAAAGGATGGTAGAGCAAAACACAATCGCACAATCTGACATCAACAAGATGACAGACCCCCCACCAAAAGGATGATGGAGTGAAACTCACACCGGCTACTACCACCAAAAGGATGGTAGAGAAAAACATTATTGCACAATCTGACATCAACAAGATGACAGGGCCACCACCCAAAGGATGACGAAGCGAAACTCACACCGGCTACTACCACCAAAAGATTGGTAGAGTAAAACAAAATCGCATAATCTGACATCAACAAGATGACACACCCCCACCAAAAGGATGACGGAGCGAAACTCACACCGGATACTACCACCAAAAGGATGGTAGAGTAAAACACTATCGCACAATCTGAAATCAACAAGATGATAGACCCCCAACGAAAAGGATGACGGAGTGAAACTCACACCGCATACTACCACCAAAAGGATAATAGAGCAAAACACAATCGCACAATTTGCCATCAACAAGATGACAGACCCCCCACCAAAAGGATGACGGAGAGAAACTCACACACATAAGTTGATATCCCTAAAAGAATGATAGATCGACACAAATGAAGGCTACCAACAACAAAAGGATGCAGGCTAGGTTGAACCGACGAGGTTCGACTATCACAAAAAGGATGATAGTAAGGTAAATGACAAAGGTCACGTTTGTTGGATACAACTCACCGGGGAACACCTAAGAGGAAGATTGGATTAACACGAATCAACGGGGTATGCCCACTGTCTTGCTTGGAGGTCACAGTCTTGACAACAAAGGTTGAAATAACTTCATGAGGAACACCCATGATCGTTAAAGAGGATGCCCCTGACATGGCTGAGTTTGTCTTTGAAGTTTTGTCTTGGTCAACAAAAGGTTGAGCAACCTCGTTAGGGACGCTCGTGGCTTTGGAGGAGATGCCCCTGTCTGAGCTAAGTGTTGTATTGAAACTCTTGAATTTGCCCAACAAAAGGTTGAACAACTTCATGGAGAACGCCCACGGTCTTGAATGACATGCCCCTGGCTGGGCTATATATTGATTTGAAGATCTGATCAACCATGAGGTTGAAATACGTCATGGCAAACACCCATGGTCTTGACAAAGATGCCTTTACTGGGTTGAATCTTGATGTGAAAATATTTGAATTAAGTGGGAGAAACCCACGGTCTCGTAGAAAATACCTCTGACTGGGCTGATGATTACTTTAAAGCTCTTGAATTTGCCCAACTACAAGTTGAACCACTTCGTGGGGAATGCCCACAGTCTTGAATGGTATGCCCTTGACTGGGCTGCATACGGTCATGGAAATCTTCGAGATTGATCCTGGACCTTGACTTGCATATGCGAATGCTAGATGATCCATAAAGAATGGAAATACAAATGCAAATGGTGACGAGCAGAGATGCGAGAACTGGGGAGGTACGATAAGCTTTGGGTATTCATATGATGCGAGATGCTTATGATGTCGAATGCAATGCGTATGGTGCATATGATTGCAGACAGGTAATTCGAAATGCAAGAGGGAGACGCCAACATGGTGGACTTTTGGTAGTTGCCAACACGGATTGGACTTCGGGTGATGGGAGGGATTGACTGCCTCGACACGCAGTTCGTTAAAGACGTCGTGATTGGAGCAAAAGATGTTCTTGATGCCCCAAGTCTGGGTACTTGGTAATTTATTGTGAACCTGCTTCAGAGAAGATTGCAACTATGATTGATGGTCAAGATGATCTGGTCCTGCCCCAGTCTGAACATGTTAATGGTTTGCCCCTGATTAACCAGTTCTAAAGTTGATGTTGGATTCTGGTGACTTGACCCTGCTCGAGCTGTTGAATGATTTGCCCCAGTCAGTGGATCTTGAAGTAACTTCGCTTTGTGTCAGCTATTGGAAGTCAAGTTCCTCTTTAGTTTCTATTTATTAGAGTGTCTTTGATGTCTAGCTCTGACTTGCAATTAAAATTGTACATTCACAAATTGTAACATTAATGCAAAGCTCAATGCAAGTTTTGAAAAAGTGTCGTTTATTGAGTGTCGTGATAATGTGAAACGAATGGACTGCTATCCCAGACGTAGTGCTAATTTGATTGGTGCGTGAAAGACATGGCAAGGATAATGACACCAATGTTGATGATTAGCATATATGTGAGGAGTCAGTTTATACAACCTTACTCTAGTATGCTTTCAGAATAAACCTCGCCTCAATTAGGTCTTTCGAGGGTTATAATGTGGTCTGGTTCATGGTTTATGAAACAAAGGATATTAGGATCAAAGTATGATTTGCGCCCACCCTTCTTCTTGATGATCTCTAGTCCTACGTTCAGTTAATTATGCACTTGTCTTGACAATGTAAAATTGAAGGTTCAAGATTTGCTCAAAATGGCAGTCACCTTATTTTTGAAGGATGTTAGTGACCACTGAATCTTATTTTGTTTTTGTTGAGGGTTTGAAGGACCTCTTTTGCTTTTGTTTTTTTTTATCCCTAACTTTTGAATGGACTGATTTTGCTTGTCAGATCCATCGGGATTGCCTTGATTTTGCCTAAGTCCCCTTTTAAGGTGTTTGACTTAGCAGACTTTTGATTTTTTTTTGTTGGAGGATAGTGATTACAATGTCATGGGTCATTGATAAACATTCGTCTTTTGGATTTTGCTTTGTTGATTTGAGTGCGAGATTGGATCAACTGAACACCATCCTGCCCCCGGTTGTGTGTAAAAGGTTTGATATATCCGAATGAAACTGCTACTTCTAGGCTCGAAGTGGTTTACTAGGGATTAACTCCTTATATCTCCGGTGTTTGGGGAATAAAAATAATGTGTTGTACCCCAAAATTTGCCCAACATTTTTCTTTACTTGGCTTATGTTTCATTTCATTCTTTAGCATTTGCATCTGCATAGCACTGTATTTTGCAGGGGATCAAGGGAAGTGTGTTATCCAAGAGAAGAGTATCAAGCTCAACCAAGAGTGGTTACTCAAGTTATCCAATGCTTGCAATAATCAAGAAGTGATCAAAGCTCTTTGAGAAAGAGGATAGATGTGTGTTGCTTGTATCTTATCTTGGAGGGTAACTGAAGATCATGAGGGGTTCCCAAGGCCATGGTTATGGATAAGAGATGTTGGAGAATCTCATTGAGTGCTTTTGAAGTTATTGAGGAGCTTATCTAAGTGTTCATTTTACTTGCAAGAGGTTGCAATCAAAGTTTGTGCATCTAGGGTTTCATCTGCTTGGTGCAAGGTCAACTTTGGGCTTGAAGGAGTTGGAGACTTGGTTTTAAGTCATTGGAGTCCTGAGAAGTCATGTCGAGACATCTAGTATGCCATTTCAAGTTAAAATAAAGAAGAATCAAGAGTTTGAGAAGTTACTAAATTAGGGTTTCAGAGGATGTCAGTGTAAACTCCCATTCTTTAGAAGCTAAATTCAAGGACCATTTACCTCAAGATACATGTTGAATCTTATTTTCTTATAAACATGAGACTTGTAGGTCATGTGCTAAGCTTTCTTTTGAGTACTAGAACTCATTCATTGAGTTTGTGTAACTCAAGTTATGATGCCATCAAGTTATGGGTCTCAGATGAACATTTTTTTCAGTCAACAAAATTCAACTCACTTCCAAGACACTTTTGACCTAGAATCAAGTTTCTCCTTGTTGCACCCCAAAATTTGACCAACATTTATTTACCTAGCTTGTGTTCACTAGCATTATCATCTGCTTCTCATTGATATGTGGGAAATAGATCAAGAGGTATGATTACCCATCAAGAGTTATATGAGACTTTGAAGCTAGCCAAGAAGGTTATTCAAGTGTTCAAGGATTGATATCCTTGTCAGAGAAGTTAAGAGATCCTCAGAGAGATTGATTGAAACCAAGGTTGTGTGCCTCATAACTTGAGAGTTGTGGAGGCTCCTCAGATGATTCTGAGGCCATGAGGGTGTACTTGAAGCTTTGAGAGAGCTCATGAGATGTCTTGAAATCCATCATGAGGCCTAGAGAGGTCATTGTACAAGAATAAGAAGACTCAGCCATGAGTGGTGCAATTAGGGTTTGACTGGGTCAACCCTAGGTCAACTGATGATTTGGAGAGGGTTGAGACCTAATCCAAGAGCCATGTGATCATGGATTGATGCATTGAGATGCTATAAGGATGATTCCTAGACCAAATCATCATGATTGAGGAGTTTGAGAAGTTTTAAGCTAGGGTTTCTAAAGCTTGACAGTCTAAAATCCCCTAGTTTGATCCCTATCTTCAGGGCAGTTTAGCTCAAGATTCGATTGTCATCTCATCTTACCCCCAAAATTAATGTTGTAGAGCTTGTTCTTAGCTTTAATATGAGTACTATAAGTCCTTGATAGGATTTGTAGAGCTCAAGTTATGACTTTGGCAAGTTACAGGTCATCTGAGGTATGTGAATCTGGGGCCTTGAAAGTCACCCAACTTGCATCCAACTTTTGCCCAAGAAGGATGATTCCTATGAACTTTTGGTCAACATGAATGTTGTTCCTAATCTTCTTAGCTTTCTAGAGAGTACTAGAAGTCCTTTATAGGATTTGTAGAACTCAAGTTATGGCTTTGACAAGTCAAGGACATTTTGGTCATTTGGAGATTACAGGTCATTTCAAGCATAAGGCCATATCTCCTATTTCCAAGCTTCAAATGGAAAAATATTCAACATAAAACTTTCTTAGAATGATGTTATAAGGCTAGTAGGGAGGTCATGAGATGTTGAAAAGGCTTGTAGCAAAAAGTGATAAAAATGACCTAAAATGGAGGCATAAGTTAAATAAGTTCAAGTTGGAAATTGAAATTTCCAAGTTACACATCCAAACCATGGCATATGATAGGTCATTTTGACTCTAAAAGACATTCTAGAAACAATGGTTCATCCACTTTTTTGAATTGAGGCCTAGATCATGGGGTTGCTTTGGAAAATGCTTGCTTGCATAATAAGGCACAAATGCAAAACATAAGGAAACTCAATGTACAAGCTAGCTATGCATCTTAACACATCCTATATCTCATCTAAGGAGAATTTCAGGTCAGAATGAGTTGCTGCAAGAGGCTTGGCATGAGGTGAGGCATGAGATGAGATGAATCCATAAACTCATGACATGAGAATTCCAATTTCTCATTGGATGATTCCAGATGGTTCTAGATGAGTCTAAACCATTCTATATATGATTTAGAACTTGCTCAGATGCAAGGTTGGTGAGAGATTTGAGAGAAGAGAGAGATAGCCATTTCACTTGCTTCCATTGCAAGTTGAAATCAAATTCCACATTCTGATTCATTTCCATTCCTTCTTTCAATCCAAACACATTCCTCTGATCATACTGAAGCTGTGCAGACCAAATTGAAGGCAAAACCATGGAGAATTGAAGAGATAGAACTTGGATTTTGAAGGTTGCAAGTCACCGTCGGGTTTGGAGATTCAAGCTTTCTTGGTCCAATCTTTTGCAAACAGAAGCTCTATCATCATTCAAGGATTGATTCTGAAGAGTTTGGGAGCTTGCAGTGAAGGTTTACCCCATCTGTTAATCAAGATTCAACAGGTTAGTAACTTTTCTTCTACACCATGATTTAGGCATAATTAGGCAGAATTGTTAGGTTAGAACGGTTAGAGACAATTAGGTGATGGATTCTGGGAAGTTTGGGATCAATTGGTGAGGTTTCAGTTGATGACACCATTTTTGTTTGGACCAAGAACTCGAGTTATGGTGAGCTATAGCATGAATTAGATGTCAAGAATTAATCAGTGTGAAGTGGTGATCATTCTGAGGTAGTTAATTTCAAGAATTGTTAGAACTGAGGTTTGAGCATATCTTTGATCTTGGATCGGGTTTGGAGATTTAGGATGATTCAATTGATTTCAAGGCCATGGTTGTGATCAGCATGAAATTTTGGATGGATTAGGGTTTGGAATTTTAATTTTTCATGGAGAATTGAGGTGATACGAGTTTGGTGAAGATGGAGTTTGAAGCTCTGCTTCCATGGATTCTTCAGTTTGAACCCTAGCTGGAGGAAGAGGATGAAGGCGTGGCCATTGGATGGAGATTGGACCCGTTGACTGGGCGTGGATCGTGTGGCTGAGGTTGAATCTCACATTTGAAGAGGGAAATGCTGAGCAATGAAATGCGGCGTTTCATTAAACCTGAGTTTTGGGCTTAATTGGATTGCTTGATATTCACACCCCACTTTCATGGCCCATTGGATATTGAACTATATTTCTTTACTTTCTGCACCGTTTCTTTTTCATTTTCTTTATATTTTGTTAATTGATTTTCTGATGAAACTGGGCCTAGCGCGCCTTACTAATCCCACCCCCATTTTGAGCCCACCTGGAAAATGAACTGCATAGACTTGCTATCTGCACCATAGATTTCATATTTTAATTTATTTTTCTCCATTTTATGTTAATATTTGAAAAATCATAATAAATAGGAAATTAATGATTTTTGCATGGGGATTTTTTCTCCCATTTCATGTTAATATCTAGAAAATTATAAAACCAAAATATTTGCATTTCATGCATTTTTAATATTTTTTGTGTATTTTCTCTTTTAATAGCATTTTAATTCTTTTATGTTGATGCATAGACTTGTAGAATTTTGTTTAGCTAGTTCCCTTCATATTTTTAGGCCATTCTTTTTAGGATAGTTAGACTAGGACTTTATATCCCCTCTGGATGTATTCCATAATTTTGTGATGAATTTTTGATTAGTTTTGCTTAGATGACTTTAGGTTGTGTAGAATTAGGTCAATCCTTAACATAGGTCCACAATAACCTTAGAATTTTGGGTTTCTAGGTCAAGTTAGACATTGGGACATATAGGGTATTAAGGGTAGGTATATAGGATCCCTTAGAAATTATATTAGGTTTTAATATAGTAGTATAATATTTTTAGATGATTTTTGTAGTTGATGATTGTTTGTGTTGCCCTTGTGGGCTTGTATTTTTGTTTGCTTTGCTTTGTGGGCCTGGAGAGCTTGGTTTTGCTTTGAGGAGCATTGAGGAGCATAGTAGAAGACTTGGAGATTGATTGAGGAGCTTGAGAGCTTGAGAATCTTGTTTGTTTTGTTGTTGTTTTAGGGTTAGGGATTAGGAAGAGTTTAGACCTAGTTAAGTTCTTTCTTAAACATGGATGGTATCTTTCACCTCCATTCCTCCCTATGATTCAAAGTCCTTCCATGGTATTCACCTCTCTCCTTAGGAAGGATAAGTGATGGTACCTAGGAAGTAGAACTTTTGAGGGAACCATTCTCCTGATGTTAAACCCTTATAGGTCACCTTTGGTGCTCAATAAGCAGTTTAACACCCCAGCTTATACAGTTAAGTGATTTCCTCTGGTTTGAGTATCTTGAGAGATGTTGAGTGTGAAGATGAAGACTTCATTGAAGAGTATGGAAGAGGATGATTCCTTGAGCATTGCCATTCCAGCTGAAGCTTGAAGAGCAACAAGAGCAAGTTGATACTTGAAGACCCAATGAAGATCCAGTAAAGACTGAATGAAGAGCTGAAGCTTAAAGATTGAAGGATGAAGTTGATACTTTTAAGTGATTGAAGATTACTTTGAGAAGCTGAAGCTTGCAGGAAGAGAAGAGCAAGTAGAGACTGGTAAAGCAAAGAGAGCTGGAGATCTTGAAGACTAAGTTGATACTTAGGAAGAGGATTCAATTGAGATTGACTGAAGAGCTGAAGCTTGAAGAACAAAGGATAAGTTGATACTTACTTTGATACTTGGAGATCCTGAAGGAATCAAGTTGATACTTGTGGTTAAGAGTGAAGCCTGAAGGTGGAATTGATCAAGAAGTTGAAGCTTAAAGAAGGGAATAAGTTGAAACTTATATGTGGAAGGGTTGAAACCTGGAAAAGCAAATTGATATTTGTCAAGAGTGATTGAGGTCTGAAGACTGAGTTGCTATTGGAAGAGCTGAAGCTTGGAGTTGAGAGAGGAGTTGATCTGCTTTCTTTTCTGTTTTCTTCTGTATTGATGTGTTTTGTTTGACTTGCTTAATGCATTAGAATAAGTCCATATCTAGACTAGCTTTAATCTAGGAGCATGATTGCACTAGAGGTTGAGTTGCTCCCTCTGCTTGTATTGTTACTGTATGGCTTTGCTTGCGGGTATTCGGTAGAGCCCAGCTCCCTTGCCCATGTGGTTTGTTTTGCTTGATAGCATGACCTTTATTTCTTCTGCATGATTGCAGTTTACTATATTTTGCTTGATAGCATGATGTTTTATTTCTTCAGTATGATTACTGTTATTCATTCTGGCTTGAGGTTGAGATGAGCTTGTGGAGGCTGATGCCCCACACACATTTCCTCCCTCACTTGCATTACATGTATTTTACAGTCGTTTACTGTTTAAGCTGATGCTTTATTTGTGCCTGTGTATCATTGACATGATCCCTTAGGATTCTCATTTCCTTTGATAAGGAATTGATGATAGAACTTTAGGTTGAAACCTATGCATGACAACTTCTAGGAGTTCCCTGTTCAAACCTCAACCATAGGATGAATCCGTGGCATGACAACAGTAGGACTTGATAGTCTCCTCCTAGTTGGGCCTGTTCTCTTCTCATCTCAAAACAACTTAAGATACAGTAATCATGAATGATTTCTATCGTACGTTACGAGCCTTAAGCTATCTGAGAAAGGATTGTGGGAGAGTTTCTTTTCCACAGTCTAGATGTTTAGTATGGTACCCTTTGGGTGACATGCGACGCATTCATTCTCAGGTCATAGTCTCTAGTGCGATTGAGATTGCAAACACAATAAAAAACACTTCTTCCGTAAAAGACAGAAAATAATGCGTAGTGTCCCGAACTACGTAAGCTCTGATCTCTCATGCCTGTTGAGAGTACGTAGGCACAATACTGATGTATTGGCGAGCCACCTTCCCCATAACCCGTCGTAGGCCGAACTACGTTGACTCTGATTTCTCGTTCTTTGATGAGAATACGTAGGCATAAAGTGCGACGCTTTGCCGAGTCATTTTCTTTTCTGTTTAAGCCAGCCTTGATAGGTAGGTAGATAGAACCAACCCGTCCAGTAAACACAACAAGCGTGGATCCCGTCGAGTACGACGGACGTGAGGGGTGCTAATACCTTCCCCTTGCGTAACCGACTCCCGAACCCAGACAATGGTTGCGACGACCTTGTCTTACCCTTTTTCGTAAGGTTTTTCCGATCGTTTCCTTTCCCGTTCTGAGGGATAAATAACAAAAGGTGGCAACTCTTCTGTTGTGTCGGCACCTTATTTTCGCGTAAGCGATAGCTGGCGACTCTGCTGGGGATCGAACCCAGAATCTCTGGTTCTCCGGTTCCCCTGCGAGAGTCAATCCTAGCGCTTGTATGATTACTTGTTGGGTTGTGTTTATTTATCGCATTTTATTTCCTGCACTTTATTTTCAGTATGATATGATTATCTGTGCTGTTGTGGGAAGGGGCATTCTGATGAGTGAGAAGCCAGACCCAGGCTTAAGTGAACATAGCATTAGTTGTGGAAATTAGTGGGCGCGTGCTTGCTTTGCGGACACTAGTGTCTCATGAAATCCATGCTCAGACGAGGTTCTCCCGGTTGGCTTCTCTTTCAACCCTTTGGGTTGAGACGGTTGCTGGTTTGGTGGATTGTCGACTCTGGGGACCGATTGTCGCTACTGCGAAAATCGGCGCCGGCTGAACAGAAGAGTCGCCACCGTGCGTTATTTATCCCACGGGAGGGAAAGGAAATGCTCAGAGTAAACCTACCGCAAAGACGGGAAAGGTATGGTCGTCGCAACCAAAACCTGGATTCGGGAGTCGGTTACGCAAGGGGAAGGTATTAGCACCCCTCACGTCCGTCGTACTCGACGGGATCCACGCTTGTTTTCGGGTATGGATTGTTATTCTATCTACTCTACAGGTCAAGGGTTAAAAGAAAATGAAAATGACTCGGCAAAGTATCGCACTTTATGCCTACGTATTCCCGTCTGGAACGAGAAATCAGAGTCAACGTAGTTCGCCTACCTACGGGAAAGGAGGGGAAGGTTGCTCGCTAGGATATCATATCCTATGCCTACGTACTTTCATACAGCATGAAAGATCAGAGCAAACGTAGTTCGGGCCACGTACGACACAAGTCTGTCTTGATTGATTTTATTCCTTCTGAAAAAGGTTTTTCTGATTAGCAGTCCAAGCGGACAAAAATGACGTCTTGATGAGTTCACATTCTTTTACGGAAGAAGTGTCTTTTATTGTGTTTGAAATTTTATTGTCTTTTTCTGTTTGTTTTGAGATAGAAGAGACAGAACTCTAACCTACGGTTGCGAAGGGAATCAAACTAACCTAATGTTATCATGCATGGGTTAAGACCTAATGTCTATCATGCTCCTCTCTTGCACAGAGAGAAACAGAGATCCTAAGGGAATAGACGGAAACAGAAACAATATCAGATATATACAGTAAAGCAATAAAATGCATGGATGCAGCAATACAAGCGAGGCAAGGGAGTTCCACTCAACCTCGAACCTAGAAAACAATAGGCAAAAGTGAACAGACTTCACTTTCAACCCAACAGGGTAAACAGCAAACAATACAGTCCAGAAAACCAATCAATACATCAGAAATGAACAACAACTAAAATAAACAGCTACAACAGCTCTGTAACAACATCTGTCTTCAAGTCATCACCAATCAGCTATAAGCTTCAGCAAGCCTCAATCTCCATCTCCACAGCCTTCAAGCAAGGTCTTTATCATCAATCTTCAGTCTACAATGGCTTTTCTTCAAGTCCTAACCTCCAAGCTGAGGGATCAATCACAAGAGTGAATTGGGTGTTAAGCAACTAGTTGACCACCAAGGGTGGCGAACAGACTGCTATCAACACATAAGATATTTTCTCTCAAGAGTTCTATCCCTTAGACAGTAGCACCAAGCCTTCCAAAGGAATGGGGTGAGTGTCTTAGAGAGACTCTGCATCACAGAGAGGAATGGAGGCAGTCAAGGCCTTCCATGTTTGAGAATCAAGTTGACTACTCTAGGGCCCTGCCTAACTCCTAGATCCTATAACCTTCACAGCTGCCAGCACAGAATCTCCTCATCAACTCTGGAAGTTGGTCTTCATTCTCTGATCTCCAATGGCCTTCATCATCAAAGTCTTCAGCTCTCCCAATCCCCAAGCAATCCCAATACCCACACAAGCAAGCAATAATCCCCAGAGAGGGCATACCACACCAGTCAAACAAATACAGTAGTAATAGCAGTAGGGGATACCTAATATTTTCTAAGGGATCTAATAACTACCCATAGTCCCTATAGTCCCATATCAAAAATTCAATCTCTAACTCCTAAGGGAAATGAACTAATTCACCTATGTTATCACCTAAATCCTAGTTTTGTTCATGTTATTCATACTTAAACTAAACCCCTAAAATCAAGTCCTAAAAAGGGGAACTAAATTGTATATACAAGCTAACAATGTCTATTAATCAACCTAAAAAGAATGGATAAAAAAATAGTAAAGCAACTGATCAAACTAAAATTGACAAAAACATGCATTAAACAAAACAATTATTTACACCTATTAAAAGAAAAATATGCCTAAAATATAAAAATGAAATGAATTATTAATTTTTTTTGGATGATAATTTTCTTGACAAAATTATGAGTAATGTGAAAAAACAACCAATTAAAAACTAGCATTTTTCTATTTTTATGAATTTTTAAAGAATTAATATTTTTGAAAGAAAATAAAATGAATTAATACGGATGCAGGGTGCAGAAAGCAATGAAACTCAGTTAAAAAAAGAAACGGGCCCAGACTGGGGGGTGCGCCTAGCAAGGCGCGTCTGGGCCCAATGCATCAGAAAACTTAACAAAAAATAAAAAAACGAAACACGGTGCGAATAGCGAATTCCCCAGTTCATTTTAGCTTTGGGCCTGGATTGAGGGGTACGAATAGCAAGCACTCACAAAGCCCATCAGATTGGGATTTAATGAAACGGTGCGTACAGGCATTTGAATCTCCCTCCGTTTTTCATTTAAACCACAACCACACGATCAGGATTTGAGTCATGGTCAATAGATGGATCTAACGGTTGTCCATCATCTTCAACCTCAAGAAACCCTAGAGTTCAGAAATGCTTCCTCCATGCAAGCACCTTCCATCGTTCTGTTCTCTTTCAATTCTCCATGGATCCACACGATGTAAAGAGCAAAGTTGCTCTATCCTTTCCCCTATACACAACCATGCCAACCATTCCCTCTAAAACTCAGCCAAACTCCAAACCCGATAAGCATAACAGTTAGGTTCCACCATTTTCAACTGATATCGACCTCTCCAATTCTCTCTAAGTCTTGCCCTAAATTAATCCATATCTTGCACTGATCATTATAAGTTACTCATTCAAGATTATCATGCAATATCCTAATAGTTACAAGCTTCAACAGTTCTTGCACTCCATTAACAACCTTCATGAAAACTCTCCAAACCTTGTGGAATTCATCATCTAACCTAACTTAACCATTCTATGCTAACAAATCCCTAACATGCTAGCTAAACCATGCAATTCGAGCAGAAATACCAACCTGGTTCAAAATGGAGAAACAACTATGGAACTCCTTGATCCAATGCTTGCAGTGACTTGAAACTGATCCACACACTCCAACTTTGATTCTGTATGCAAAGATCCTGACTCAACCTTCTTGTATCATGTGATTCCAACTTCTTGCACCTTGGATGATGGAACTTGTATGGCACGATCCTTGCTCAATTCAACCAAATTCTTGTGAGAATTGCAATCTATGAATGATGATGATGAAGATCAGATCAAGAATGGTGAAGATTGGTGAAGATTTGAGGTAGTTTGAGAAGCTTTTGCAAAAATGGAAGATTGGTATGAAACTTGGGTTTTGAACAATATGAATCACCAACCATGGCATGAACCTCCTCATATCAATATATAGGTGAGAATAGAACCTCCTAGAAACTTGGAGAAACTTCCCCTGCACTTTTTCCTTACATTTTGGATTATGTTTCTTCCTTTGTAAGCAACCTTGAATAACTCTCAAAATTTGAACTAACCTCAAAATTCCACTTTAGCCAATGTTCTCAAAATGATTTTTCCAATCAAAATGACCTATAATTTCACCTCATTTGGCCAAAATATGAAAAATCTCATTTTTAAGTCCTTTTTTATTCATTAAATCCACCAATTTTGAAACCTTGTTCTATGAACCTTTCCAATCTCTCATGGTCACCTTTATAGACTCAAAATGCCATTTGGAACAAGTTTGATGTTGTAAAGTTTTCCATTTGAAGCTTCCTTGTAGGAGTTTTGGGCATAGGCTTGAAATGACCTGTAATTCTCAAATGACCAAAATACCCTTTGCTTGCCAAGACCATAAGTAGAGTTCCACAAATCAGATGAAGACATACTATACCATTCTAGAAAGCTAAGACAATGAGGAACAACCCTTATGTTGACCATAAATTCATTTGAAATCTCCTTGAGGGGTATAAATTGCTTGTAAGTCAAGTCACTTTCACAGACAAAATTTCAGATACCTCAGATGACCTGTAACTTGCAAGGACCATAACTTGAGTTCCATAAATCTCCTTAATGTCTTCCACCACTCAAATTAAAGTTCTTGAGATCCTATACAAGTTTCATGTTGGCCAAGGATCCATTTGAAACTTGCCTTTTGACTTATCTTGCTTGGAAATTTGACCTAAATTAGGGGATTTTACACATAAACCCTAATTTAGAAACTCCTCTTCTCCTTGATTTCTCTTGATTTCTTCTTAGAATAACAACATATCCTCTTATACATGTCAAATGATGAACCCCACATCTCTTTAATAGCCCTTAATGCCCTTCCATCAGTCAATTGACCTAGAGTTGACCTAGAGTTGACCCCAGATGAAACCCTAGTTGACTGTCTTCAACTGCAATTCTTGTGATCACACCAATGACTTGTCTCCTTTTCCAAATGACTTTATAAGTCCCCCATGATGTCCAGATACTCTCCATGCTCAACCCACAACTCACAATTTCTTTGTTGATCCTCAGATACCCTCAGATAGGAGATGGATGCACTTGCTTGATCCATTGACTTCTCAGCTTTCAAATTCTTTCTGATGACTTGAATGGGATTGAATAACCTCTTGATAAGCTCATAGAGATGAGAATAATGATTGGTCCCCTGTTGGATGACTTGCTATGCTTATGCTATGCAGATGGTTAGGCTATGTACATGACTCTATATGCAAATGCTAATGATATTGAAACATAAACCAAGTGAATAAGGTTGAGCAAATTTTAGGGTGCAACACCGATCATTTGTGATTCAGCCGAGTGAGGCCGCTTCATGAGCTGGTGATGCCACACCTTCTGGGTATCGTATCACCCCTCTTGAATGTCTGTGACGCTGATGAACGCATAGGATGCCGAACTTGAGTCAGTTTAGGTCCATACCTGTGAGCAGGGTTGGGTTTATTGCAGGAAACTTTGACCTTCAGACCACCTGGTTTTCTTGACAGTGGATCAGTTTTATTGGGATCTGAGGATCTCATCTGCAGATATGATTGTTCTTGATAGAACAGGTTTTGATCAGAGGATCTTATCATCAGATATGTATTTGTTCTTGACAGAGCAGATTTATGATTGGGGTCTGAAGATCTCATCAGCAGATGTATATTTGTTCTTGACAGAGCAGTTTTGTGATTGGGGTCTGAAGATCTCATCAGCAGTTGTATGTTTGTTCTTGATAGAACAGAGTTTTATTATCAGATGATTGTTCTTGACAGAGCAGAATTATGATCTTGTGTATATGGCCCTATCAGATGGTTGTTCTTGACAGAGCAAATTTGTGGTCCGATACCGGGGTTCTCTTATTATCAGATGCAGTGGTGGTTCTTGATAGAGCAGGATTATGGTTTTGTTGATACAGAATCTCCGCAGCACAGTTGCCTTGATCTCCTGCTGCATGATTGCATTTTACATTATTTTGCATACATTCGCATTTCATTAACGTGTGTCTGTGTTGCACGTACCGTTTTCCCTGATCCAGGATTTCTTGCCTCCTATTGTATTGTTATGGGTTCTCTGAGGAAGACCGTGGCTTACAAGTTCCCTGCCCCTGATGTGGTTAAGCTGACTGGTTTGATAGCTTTAGCAGATGATTATGTGAGGGATGAGTTCAGAAAATCCTACGGCAGGTTGCTCAGTTTGGTTCATAAACCTTCTGCGTTCGAGGTGAATGGGTTGCACGCTCTGCTGCAGCTCTACGACCCTCCGTTGAGATGTTTCACTTTCCAGGATTTTGTTCTCGCGCCCACGCTGGAAGAGTATGCTGATTTGCTAGGGGTGCCTATCAAGAGGCAGATGCCTTTTAATCATATGGATGCTGAGCCTGATCTGGCTGGTTTAGCTCCGTCACTTCATCTGGATGCCTCCGAGTTGGTATTGACTAGTTGGAACAAGGTTCCTGGTTTCTCCTTGCAGTTTTTAGTGGGTAAGGACCAGCAGTGCGCCAAGGGTGGATGTTGGGTTGCGTTCAACGCCATTCTCGCTCTGTGCGTATATGGCATCATTCTGTTCCCTAATATGCCCGATTTTATAGACTTGGACGCATTTCACATCTTCGCATCAGGGAATCCAGTCCCTACCTTGATAGGAGATGTCTACCATTCTATCCACTACAAAAACGAGAACAGGAGGGGCAAGAATGTTTCATGCTGTGTACCCTTGCTTTACAAATGGCTTGATAGCCATCTGCCCAAGAGGGGTCCTTTTGTCTCGTCTGCAGCCACAACTGAGTGGTCCGAGCGTCTGATGAGTTTATCTGTAGAGGATATCGACTGGTTTGACAGAGATAGGTTGGGTACTAAGATTATCTTCAGCTGCAGCGGGTTTCCGAACGTGCCTTTGATAGGCATGAAGGGCTGTATAAACTATAATCCGTCTCTGCTGGTCCGACAGTTTGCTTATGCTTTGAGAGCTCCGCCGAAGGATGAAGAGGTACAGGAATCTCTGTACCTCACTGGTCTTCCGGAAGGGGATATGTTATCTAAGCTTTAGCGCGCTTGGAATGGTATCAGTAAGCGGGGAAAACCATTGCTGGGGAAAAGTAATAGTCAAGCCTACGCTCCGTACGTGACTTGGATCAGAGCCAGAGCAGACGCTATAGGGATGCCGTTTCCTCCTGCCAAGCTAGAAAGCCCTCCAGTGATCGAAGAGCCTACCACCGTGCCTATTCAGCAGCATAATCAGGTGTTAGCTGAGAGAGGTGAGTTGAAGAAGGCAAATGAAGAACTGGAGAAAGAATTGGCTCAACTCAGAAGCGAGAGAAACGAAGCCGTTCATTCTTTCAAAAGGCAGACAGAGCTGGTGAACCGGCTGGGGACAGACCTGACTAAGCAGATAGCCGAGCCTGAACGCATGGGTTAAGACTTCAAAGCTGTCAACGACGTACTAGCTACGAAGAAGCAGCACTTGGACGAAGCATATCGGAGGATATCCAAGTTCAACCAGCACTGGAAGGCTTCCCTGGCCACCAGGAAAGAGCGGGAGGATAAGCTGATGCTACAGATCTCCAAACTGGAAGCCCAGGTGAAGGACAGTGAGAAGAGGTTTGATGAAGAAACCGCTCGCAGATACGCCGCCGAAGGCCAGCTCAACAAAGCTCTCGCTAACCTGAAGGAGCGCAAACTGACATTTGAGTCCAAGAAGCGGAAGCTAGAAGATTACTTCAGCAAAGGAGCATGGGAAGGTTCGGTCGAAGGACTTCAGTACACCATTGTGCAAAGGGAGTTACTCGTCGAGAGGTTTCTCACTCTGCCAGATCATCCAGAAACGAAGGAGTTGTTGGAAGAGTATCGCGCCCGTGGCCGTATTTGACTATTTGTATTCCTTTTGTTTTGATCATTGTTGTATGCTGACCATCACCAGGCTTGTTGGCTGAGGTCACACTATTGATTCATCTTGTACTCGTTGATGCTATGTACTGCCTTGATGGGCTTTATTTATATATGAGATTGTTATTTCCATGATTGGACTCGGACTTCTTATTGTTATCAGCACTGGCACTCAGGCACTAGGATCGGGGGAGATCTCCCTAACACACAGACACACGCATGCATTTGCATGACGAGCATTTTGTTGTTTTTCCTAACCCTTTTGTGTTTACAGGTTTTTCAGGTTGTTTCAGGTTGTTTCAAGTGGTTCCAGGATTGATCAGAGACCTATTCACCGCTATCCGACTAGAGCTAATCAGACTAGAATCATGGAGCAAGTGCAAACTGATGTTCAGGAACTCCGCGAAAGGATGGATCGCTTCATGGAGCTCATGCAAGCGGTCGCCAATGGCCAGGATCAGCTCAGAACTTTGGTTCAGCCTTTGATCTCCAAGGTTGATAGCAACGGCGTACTCCATGGTGGGACTGTGCCTACTCCTCCACCAGTTGAAACTCCACAGAATGGCGTTCCCGTGACCGGGGGAAACGGCAGTGCTAATGGCAATGCGATGGCCAACATCAGCCTCAATACGACGGGCGTCGGTAATGGAAGTCTGGGAGCTAACGTCAATGTCGGGTCGGGCAGCGGCAATGCAGGCGTCGGGAATCTGTTTGTGCCCCAGCCATGGCTAGAGGATCGTCAGGATGATGTGTTCTCTCAAAGAGGTGCTGAAGGGGAGCTGAATGCTGAAGCACGGCTTAGATTCAAGGCACTGGAAGATAAGATGAGAGATATCGAGAATCAGAATACTTTGGGCGTTGATATGTCCAGGTTGGGGTTAATTGCTGATTTCAAGGTGCCTCCTAAGTTTAAGGTACCTGACTTTGAAAAGTACAAGGGCACCACTTGCCCTCGTGTCCACCTAAGATCGTACAACAGGAAGATGTCTGCTCATTCCGAAGACGAGAAGTTGCTGATGCACTTCTTCCAAGACAGTCTTTCCGGGCCGTCCCTTGAGTGGTACATGAGTCTGGAGCCCACTAGTGTGCGCACATGGAAGGATCTTGTTGAAGCATTTGTACACCACTACCAATACAATAGCGACTTGGCCCCGAACCGAGTCCAGCTGCAGAACTTGTCGCAGAGGAATAATGAAGGGTTTAAGGAATATGCCCAGCGGTGGCGTGAGTTGGCAGCCAGGGTTCAGCCGCCGATGGTTGAACGTGAGCGCGTGCAGATGTTTGTAGCCACCCTCCCAGGGGTTTACTATGAAAAGTTAGTCAGCGGTATGTCTGGGACGTTCTCAGATCTCATTATCACGGGTGAGCACGTCGAAAACGGGATCAAGATCGGGAAAATTCAAGGTGAGTCATCCTCAGCTGGGGGAGGCTGAAAGAAACCTTATGCTGGCAAAAGACGGGAAGGTGAGGCGAGCGATGTGACCAACGCTCGAAGGAAGGGTAAAGGCCCTCACCAGCAGGTGGCCAGTATAAATATCCCGGCAGCTCCGCAGCAGCAGCAGCAACCGAATCAACAGGGATACAGAAAGTATCAGAATCGGGCATCTTTGGCGAACCGTCACTTCAAGATACCGCCTCTGTCGTACGCACAACTGTTACAGACTTTGCTTCAGCTACAGTTGATCCAGAAGAGGACGATGGCTCCCTTAACAGGGGCACCTCCGCCAGGGTACGACGCGAGTGCCACTTGTGAGTTCCACTCAGGGGCACCAGGCCACACAATCGAGAACTGCAAAGCCTTCAAGCATAAGGTGCAGGACATGGGGGATGCCAAGATCATCAACTTCTCCGATAATGTGTCCAATGTCACGAGGAATCCTATGCCGAATCATAGGGGAGGTGGTGTGAACGCCATTATCGAAGACGAGAGTTCAGATTTGTTGACTGACGTCAGAGATTTGAAGATGCCGCTTAGCTTCGTTAAAGCTAAGTTGTTGAAAAGAGGGTTCTTTCCAGGTTGCGGAGAGCTATGTATGGACTGTGCCACACTTTCTGATGGATGTGAGCAGTTGGTAGAAGGAATTCAAAGTCTGATGACTGAAGGGATTCTGCAGTTTAGCCGGAGGGCTGAAAGTGGATCAGGAGAGGTAGTGCTGAAGCAGGCCGATGAAGTCGCCACCATCACCATCCCTCGCCGGCCGATAACCATTTCTACGCCCAGACCGCCCACGATTACTATCACCAAAGCTGGGCCGATACCCTTCGAGAGCACTAACGCCGTTCCGTAGCATTATGGGGCTGAAGTCTACTGCAACGGACAGAAGTTGGAGCTAGAACCGTTTGGGTCGACTGTGGAGAACCTTGCGGGAATCAGTGGTATTACTCGCAGCGGGAGAGTGTTCGCACCACCAGAGGTCGTGGCGGATAAAGCGGTCAGAGCTGATGCGGCCGATAAGGGTAAAGGTAAAGTCGTTGAAGAGGTCCCGTGTGGGGCAGGAAAAGACTTGCTTGTTAAAGATGCCGAGGAGTTTATGCGGTTGATTAAAAAGAGTGACTACAAGATTGTAGATCATCTCCATCAGACGCCCTCAAAGATTTCCATCCTGAACTTATTGCTGTGTTCTGAAGCACACCGCAATGCGCTGCTGAAGGTGTTGAACGCCGCTTATGTACCGCAAGAAATATCAGTAAATCAGCTAGAAGAGGTTGTAGCCCACGTTAATGCTGGAAATGGGCTAGGTTTCACAGACCTAGAGCTGACGCCAAAAGAGAGGAATCACAATAGCGCTCTGCACATCTCGATAGAGTGTAGGGGCACAATTATGTCACACGTGTTGGTGGACACGGGTTCGTCACTTAATGTTCTTCCGAAGAAGGTATTAATGAAGTTGGATACTCGTGGATTGATTTCCACACCCAGTGATCTGGTTGTGAAGGCGTTCGATGGGACTAAACGCCACGTTTTCGGGGAGGTGACCCTACCAATCCAAGTAGGCCCGGAAACGTTCAACGCGGTCTTTTATATTATGGACATCATGCCTGCCTACAGTTGTCTCTTGGGCCGGCCGTGGATCCATGCTGCTGGTGCCGTGACCTCCACGTTGCACCAAAAGCTCAAATATGCTGTCGGAGGAAGCATCGTAACCGTTTGCGGCGAGGAAGACATAATGGTGAGCCATTTGTCGTCCTTCAAGTACGTGGAAATGGATGGCGAAATCCATGAGACTCTATGCCAAGCGTTCGAAGCTGTCAAGGTGAAGGACGTAGCTCCTGTAGTCACCGAAAGGCCAGAAATGACTCTCTCCTCGTTCAAGGAAGCTTGGGCCGTTGTCCAAGCCGGGTCTACCCCAGGCTGGGGGAGAATTTTGGAGATACCTAACAAGCAAGATAAGTTCGGGTTGGGATATTCTCCTGGAGCTGAAGCTTTTTCTTCTTCTAGCAGCTCGTCTCGAGGTAAAGGACCGATCCTGTTTACCAAAGGCGGAGTAATTTTTGAAAGCATCAACACGGTGTATGAAGACAATGGAGATAGCGACTGTGACCTCGACTCTTGGATCCAGCCAAGCAAGCCAGGAGAGGGCCTCAACAATTGGTCCGTCAAGGATATCATCCCGATGACAAGCGAAGAGTAATGATTTACTTTTTCCAATCATTGTACAACCCTATGTCCTACCCGGGGCATAGTGGTTTTATTGTCAGGGCCTTGTTGGATTATGTACATGCATTTTGTTAATAAATCAAAGGCGTTTTCTTCGTATTCAAATATTGTGATCTCTGTTATTCCTGTTTTATATTTGTCTTGAAAAACAATCAAATGGCAATGGGGTTTGTGCTAACCTGCACATCCTTGTTTTAAACTTAACCCTTGTTATTGCAGGATCCACATAACAGATGACATCGACTCTGGACCTTCTACGGCTCACTTCGACTTCGATTGCCCGATCTATCAAGCCGAAGAAGAGATTGATGAAGATGAAGACCTTCCTGAAGAGTTGGCCCGCTTGTTGAAACAAGAGGAGAAAGTTATTCTGCCTCATGAGGAGGAAATCGAGATCGTGAATCTGGGTTCTGAAGAACTCGTCAGAAACGTCAGGATAGGGGCTGCGCTGCAGAGCGATGTCAAGCAGAGATTAGTCGAGATGCTGAGAGAGTATAGTGATGTCTTTGCTTGGTCATACGAAGATATGCCCGGACTTGAAACGGACATTGTGGTCCACCACTTGCCGCTACGAGAAGACTGCCCTCCCGTTAAGCAGAAGCTTAGGAGGACGAGACCAGATATGGCCGTTAAGATCAAAGAAGAAGTGCAGAAACAGCTTGATGCTGGCTTCTTAGCGGTCACTACTTACCCTCCGTGGGTCGCCAACATAGTGCCTATACCGAAGAAGGACGGTAAGGTACGCATGTGCGTCGATTATCGGGATTTGAATAGGGCGAGCCCTAAAGATAATTTCCCGCTGCCTCATATCGATGTGTTGGTCGACAATACAGCCCAGTTCTCCGTGTTTTCGTTCATGGATGGTTTCTCCGGTTACAACCAGATTAAGATGGCACCGGAGGACATGGAGAAAACAACGTTTATCACTCCCTGGGGAACATTTTGCTACAAGGTAATGCCCTTCGGTCTGAAGAACGCAAGGGCCACTTACCAACGAGCAATGGTAACTTTGTTTCATGACATGATTCATCATGAGATTGAAGTCTATGTTGATGACATGATTGCGAAGTCCTAAACGGAGGAGGGACATCTGGTCAATTTGCTGAAGCTTTTTGAGAGGCTTAGGAAATTCAGGTTGAGGCTGAATCCTAACAAATGTACTTTCGGAGTACGGTCCGGAAAGTTACTGGGGTTTATCGTGAGCGAACGAGGCATCGAGGTTGATCCTGCGAAGATTAAAGCCATACAAGAAATGCCAGTGCCAAAAACAGAAAAAGAAGTTCGTGGTTTCTTGGGCAGAATAAACTACATTGCAAGGTTTATCTCTCAGCTCACGGCCACGTGTGAACCAATGTTCAAGCTTTTAAAGAAAGATCAGGCGATCATCTGGAATGAGGATTGCCAGAAGGCATTCGATAAGATAAAGCAGTATCTTCAGGAACCTCCAATCTTGATACCCCCAGTGGCTGGACGGCCTCTAATCATGTACTTGACAGTTCTTGAGAATAGTATGGGGTGTGTTCTCGGTCAGCACGACGAGACGGGCAGAAAGGAGCATGCCATTTACTACTTGAGTAAAAAGTTCACTGACTGTGAATCTCGATACTCGATGCTGGAGAAGACGTGTTGTGCACTAGCCTGGGCTGCCAAACGTTTACGATAGTACATGCTCAATCACACCACCATGCTAATTTCGAAGATGGATCCAATCAAGTACGTCTTCGAGAAGCAGGCTCTTTCGGGCAGGATTGTCAGATGGCAAATGGTGTTGACGGAATATGACATTCAGTACGTTTCCCAGAAGGCCATCAAGGGAAGCGTATTGTCTGATTACCTTGCCGAATAGCCGATCGAGGATTACCAGCCGATGAAATTTGAATTCCCTGATGAGGATATCATGTTTCTCAAAGCGAAAGATTGCGATGAACCGTTGCCCGACGAGGGGCCAGATAGGAAATCCCAGTGAAAATTGATATTTGACGGGGCGGTTAATTCTTACGGAAGTGGCATTGGGGCGATCATCACGACTCCCCACGGATCCCACATCCCGTTCACTGCGAGACTGACATTTCCAGTCACCAATAATGAAGCGGAGTACGAAGCATGCATCATGGGTCTGGAAGAGGCAATTGATTTGAGAATCAAGAACCTAGACGTATATGGTGACTCGGCGCTTGTGATCAACCAAATTAAAGGGGAGTGGGAGACTCGTCAGTCGAATTTGGTGCCGTACATGAACTATGCCAGAAGGCTACTTCCGTTCTTTGATCGAGTGGAACTCCATCATGTGCCCAGAGCAGAAAATCAGATGGCTGATGCCTTAGCCACGTTGGCTTCAATGTATAAAGTCAATTTTTGGAATGAGGCTCCAAGAATTGTCCTTTCTCGTCTTGATAGACCTGCATTCGTCTTTGCAATCGAGGGAGCCGCGGACGGCAAGCCATGGTTCCATGACATCCAGACTTTCCTTATGACTAAGGAGTATCCTGCGGGTGCGTCAACCCAAGATAAGAAGACTCTGAGGAGGCTTTCTGGAAATTTTTATCTCAATCCTGATGGAGTTTTGTATAAGAGAAACCACGATCTCGTGTTACTCAGATGTGTAGATGAGAAAGAGGCGAGTATGCTCATGGAAGAAGTCCATGAAGGCACATTTGGTACGCACGCCGGCGGGCATGCTATGACGAGAAAGATCCTGAGAGCAGGATATTATTGGTTGACGATGGAATCGGATTGCTTTAAATTCGCGAAGAGATGTCATAAATGCCAGATTTATGCTGATAAAGTTCATGTGCCGCCGTGCCCGTTAAATGTCATGTCCTCCCTGTGGTCGTTCTCTATGTGGGGCATCGACATGATAGGCAAGATCGAGACCACTGCATCTAACGGTCATCGATGCATTCTAGTAGCTATCGACTACTTCACCAAGTGGGTGGAGGCAGCCTCATATGCTAATGTGACCAAGCAGGTGGTGGCTAAATTCATAAAGAGGGACATCATCTGTCGTTACGGAATTCCCGAGTGGATCATTACTGATAATGGTTCGAATCTGAATAACAAGATGATGAAGGAGGTGTGCCAGAGTTTCATGATTGAACACCACAACTCATCTCCTTACCGGCCGAAGATGAATGGCGTTGTTGAAGCGGCCAATAAGAACATAAAGAAGATTGTTCAGAAGATGGTTGTGACCTACAAAGATTGGCACGAGATGCTGCCATTTGCATTGCATGGTTATCGTACGACGGTACGTACGTCAACCGGGGCAACTCCTTTCTCCTTAGTGTACGGTATGGAAGTTGTCCTACCGTTAGAAGTGGAGATCCCTTCTTTGCGAGTTTTGGTTGATGTGAAACTCGACGAGGTAGAATGGATTAAGAACCGACTGAACCAACTCAGCCTGATGGACGAGAAGAGATTAGCATCGATTGCGCATGGCCGTTTATACCAAAGCCGAATGAAGAAAGCTTATGACAAGAAGGTGTGTCCTAGAAGCTTTCAGACGGGTGATCTCGTCCTGAGGAAGATTCTTCCTCCACACTTCGATCATCGGGGCAAGTGGACTCCCAATTACGAAGGTCCGTATGTCGTCAGCAAGGTCTTCTCGGGAGGAGCTTTGTTGTTATCCACGATGGATGGTGAAGATTTTGTATCCCCGGTGAACGCGGACGCAGTTAAAAAATACTTTGCTTGAAAGCGCCCCGCTGGACAGTAAAAAGAGAGTCCAGGCAAAAATGGGGCATCCCGGCAAACCATAAAAAAGGAAAAAGGTTCGGGCAAAATTAGGGATATAGATTGAAAAAATGTACACCCGCAAAGTCAAAAACCCGGATGGGCGACTTTGGCAAAAAAGGGTATCCCGGTGAACTGAAAACCCGCAAAGGGCGGTTCACGCAAAAGTTAGGGATTTGAAAAAGCAAATGACTGCATTCCGCGTGTGGACTTTCTTTGTTTAATGGTTTGGAAGACCTGAGGGCCGTTTATCTGAATCAATATCTTCTGAAGCTGAAGCGTCGGAGAAGTATCGAAGTCGAGTGGGTCATAGAGGGATCAACTCATGGTGTTCGTCTACGCCTCGTTGCCGACATTTGTATATACTGATGTATATTTATGTTTTTGCGCGGCTTCCTCATTCTAGGAGCTTGCATCTGTTGTAAAACATTTTTACCCATTCAGGGGTTCGTTATCAATAAAATGTATACTATTCAGCAATTCTGTTTGTCTGTTTAGCATTTATCTGTTTTGTTTGCGAAAAAGAACGCCGATGTTTTTGATAAAATGCGCATACATAAATTTACTGGCCTAGGCCACTGATTGTTGAAACAATGAATTACTTGAACATTGTCACAAGATGATAGCCTTGATAGGTCCCTTTGAGAAGGGTATCTTGTCTGTTTGTTTGTGTTGTTACAGGTGTAGCATATTCCAGACAGTGCGTCGTGCGCACCCCCAAGCAGGATGATTCCTCTTTCTCCAGCAAAGTTCAGTAGCCTCTCCCCACAGAGTCTGAACGCGAGATCGTGAGCATTGATATGTCTCCCCAGGCAGAGAAAATTCTCTCCCCACTCAGACGCATCCTGAAGGAACGTCATCTCCCCAGCTGAGTCATTCACTGAAGTGTGCAGCAACTGATGGTGCCAGACTAAAGTCTCCAGCGGAATTGAGATTCCCCACAGAGTCGTACTCTCCCCCGAAGTCGGATGATTCCTTCTTCCCCAGCGGAATTGAGATTCCCCAATAGAGTCGTACTCTCCAGCAAGCAGAATGATTTCTCCTTCCTCAGCCGAGTTTGTAGACCCCCAAGAGAGCCGAATCCTTGGAAGTTGCTCAGGCCATGAATGGTTTTCCCCAGTAGAGTGTGGAATAGCTGATGCTGTGTTTCCCCGCCAGAGTCGTTATCTCCAGGGAAGTAGCCGTGAAGGTCGTGCAGTCTACTCCCGCGATTGACATCGCTTTCCCTCAGCAGGTCCAGGTTCTCATAGAGCTTCATTCCCCTGCAGCAGTCAACTGAAGTTGTTTCCCCTGCGGAGTCCAATTGAGATTGGCGTGGTCGTGTTCTCCTCAGCAGGATGATTCCTCTATCTGAGTAGTTATTTCTCTTTGACAGGAGGATTCTCCCTTCAGCATTTATTTTGCTGACGCGATCGCACCATTTTGCATGACTGCATAGCATTTATCATAAACGTGTAGCATTTCCACCCTGTGGAGCATTGCGCCATTGCTGAAGCATATGCATAATAAACATGATATAGGTTGTTACCGTTCTTGTTTTGCAGGTGTTCCGCCGCAGAATTGATTGCTCAGGATGATTCCTGAAATCTCCCCAACGGAGTCGTTTGCTCAAGATGATTCTTGAATTCTCCCCAGCGAAGCCTTCCTGCTCAAGATGATTCTTGAATTCCCCAGCGAGGTCGTTTGCTTAAGATGATTCTTAAGATCCCCAGTGTAGTCGCCAGAGTTGGTTGCTCAAGTTGATACTTAGAGTCCCCGGCAGAGTGTTTGCTCAGGATGATTCCTGAAACCTCCAGCAGGGTTAGCGGTTCAAGATGATTCTTGAAGGCCCCCGGTGGAGTTATTTGTCCAAGATGATTCTTGATGTCCTCAGCAGAGTTGATTCATCCAGAATGATTTCTGGATCCCCGAAGCGGAGTTACTTGATAGTTCTCCAGAATCCCCAGCGGAGATGCGTCATCCCCAGCAGGTTTCTGAACAGCGAAGTTGAAACTTCCCTCGAAGACTTCATGATTGAAGTCCGACCGTGTTAACAAAGCGGTTCTCTCAGCTGAGGCGGAGTGCCTGATGGCAGAAGTTTGGGTATCCCCAACTAGTTCATGATTGACCCATAATTCTATTCCCGACTCACTGATGAAGTCCGGCTGATGCCCGAAAGTTTTCTTCGAATGCCTGATGGCATGATCAACATGATTGTTAACCTGATGAGTCCAAAGGAATCGTGATGCCTGATGGCATGATCGACCATGTGTTACCGGTTACCGTGTGACCAATTCTCCAGCTAGTTGTCGTGCAGCTAATATTTCAGTTTTTGAAGATTTGCTCCCGTCAGAGTACCGTGTACTTGTGCAGTTGGAAAATTTTCGGGTTTATCGGTATTCAACCGTCTCGCACCTTGATTGGCTGAGAGTCGTTCGCTCCTCACCCAGTCAGGTTCAAGCCTTTTGAATAGGGGCAGCTGTTGCACCCCAAAATTTGACCAACATTTATTTACCTAGCTTGTGTTCACTAGCATTATCATCTGCTTCTCATTGATATGTGGGCAATAGATCAAGAGGTATGGTTACCCATCAAGAGTTATATGAGACTTTGAAGCTGGACAACAAGGTTATTCAAGTGTTCAAGGATTGATATCCTTGTCAGAGAAGTTAAGAGATCCTCAGAGAGATTGGTTGAAACCAAGGTTGTGTGCCTCATAACTTGAGAGTTGTGGAGGCTCCTCAGATGATTCTGAGGCCATGAGGGTGGACTTGAAGCTTTGAGAGAGCTTATGAGATGTCTTGAAAGCCATCATGAGGCCTAGAGAGGTCATTGTACAAGAATAAGAAGACTCAGCCATGAGTGGTGCAATTAGGGTTTGACTGGGTCAACCGTAGGTCAACTGATGATTTGGAGAGGGTTGAGACCTAATCCAAGAGCCATGTGATCATGGATTGATGCATTGAGATTCTATAAGGATTATTCCTAGACCAAATCATCATGATTGAGGAGTTTGAGAAGTTTTAAGCTAGGGTTTCTAAAGCTTGACAGTGTAAAATCCCCTAGTTTGATCCCTATCTTCAGGGCAGTTTAGCTCAAGATTCGATTGTCATCTCATCTTACCCCCAAAATGAATGTTGTAGAGCTTGTTCTTAGCTTTAATATGAGTACTAGAAGTCCTTGATAGGATTTGTAGAGCTCAAGTTATGACTTTGGCAAGTTACAGGTCATCTGAGGTATGTGAATCTGGGGCCTTGAAAGTCACCCAACTTGCATCCAACTTTTGCCCAAGAAGGATGATTCCTATGAACTTTTGGTCAACATGAATGTTGTTCCGCATCTTCGTAGCTTTCTAGAGAGTACTAGAAGTCCTTGATAGGATTTGTAGAACTCAAGTTATGGCTTTGACAAGTCAAGGGCCTTTTGGTCATTTGGAGATTACAGGTCATTTTAAGCATAAGGCCATATCTCCTATTTCCAAGCTTCAAATGGAAAAATATTCAACATCAAACTTGCTTAGAATGATGTTTTAAGGCTAGTAGGGTGGTCATGAGATGTTGAAAAGGCTTGTAGCAAAAAGTGATAAAAATGACCTAAAATGGAGGCATAAGTTAAATAAGTTCAAGTTGGAAATTGAAATTTCCAAGTTACACCTCCAAACCATGGCATATGATAGGTCATTTTGACTCCAAAAGACATTCTAGAAACAATGGTTCAGCCACCTTTTTGAATTGAGGCCTAGATCATGGGGTTGCTTTGGAAAATGCTTGCTTGCATAATAAGGCACAAATGCAAAACATAAGGAAACTCAATGTACAAGCTAGCTATGCATCTTAACACATCCTATATCTCATCTAAGGAGAATTTCAGGTCAGAATGAGTTGCTGCAAGAGCCTTGGCATGAGGTGAGGCATGAGATGAGATGAATCTATAAACTCATGACATGAGAATTCCAATTTCTCATTGGATGATTCCAGATGGTTCTAGATGAGTCTAAACCATTCTATATATGATTTAGAACTTGCTCAGATGCAAGGTTGGTGAGAGATTTGAGAGAAGAGAGAGATAGCCATTTCACTTGCTTCTATTGCAAGTTGAAATCAAATTCCACATTCTGATTCATTTCCATTCCTTCTTTCAATCCAAACACATTCCTCTGATCATACTGAAGCTGTGCAGACCAAATTGAAGGCAAAACCATGGAGAATTGAAGAGATAGAACTTGGATTTTGAAGGTTGCAAGTCACCGTCGGGTTTGGAGATTCAAGCTTTCTTGGTCCAATCTTTTGCAAACAGAAGCTCTATCCTCATTCAAGGATTGATTCTGAAGAGTTTGGGAGCTTGCAGTGAAGGTTTACCCCATCTGTTAATCAAGATTCAACAGGTTAGTAACTTTTCTTCTACACCATGATTTAGGCATAATTAGGCAGAATTGTTAGGTTAGAACGGTTAGAGACAATTAGGTGATGGATTCTGAGAAGTTTGGGATCAATTGGTGAGGTTTCAGTTGATGACACCATTTTTGTTTGGACCAAGAACTCGAGTTATGGTGAGCTATAGCATGAATTAGATGTCAAGAATTAATCAGTGTGAAGTGGTGATCATTCTGAGGTAGTTAATTTCAAGAATTGTTAGAACTGAAGTTTGAGCATATCTTTGATCTTGGATCGGGTTTGGAGATTTAGGATGATTCAATTGATTTCAAGGCCATGGCTGTGATCAGCATGAAATTCTGGATGGATTAGGGTTTGGAATTTTAATTTTTCATGGAGAATTGAGGTGATACGAGTTTGGTGAAGATGTAGTTTGAAGCTCTGCTTCCATGGATTCTTCAGTTTGAACCCTAGCTGGAGGAAGAGGATGAAGGCGTGACCATTGGATGGAGATTGGACCCGTTGACTGGGCGTGGATCGTGTGGCTGAGGTTGAATCTCACATTTGAAGAGGGAAATGCTGAGCAATGAAACGCGGCGTTTCATTAAACCTGAGTTTTGGGCTTAATTGGATTGCTTGATATTCACACCCCACTTTCATGGCCCATTGGATATTGAACTATATTTCTTTACTTTCTGCACCGTTTCTTTTTCATTTTCTTTATATTTTGTTAATTGATTTTCTGATGAAACTGGGCCTAGCGTGCCTTACTAATCCCACCCCCATTTTGAGCCCACCTGGAAAATGAACTGCATAGACTTGCTATCTGCACCATAGATTTCATATTTTAATTTCTTTTTCTCCATTTTATGTTAATCTTTGAAAAATCATAATAAATAGGAAATTAATGATTTTTGCATGGGGATTTTTTCTCCCATTTCATGTTAATATCTAGAAAATTATAAAACCAAAATATTTGCATTTCATGCATTTTTAATATTTTTTGTGTATTTTCTCTTTTAATAGCATTTTAATTCTTTTATGTTGATGCATAGACTTGTAGAATTTTGTTTAGCTAGTTCCCTTCATTTTTTTAGGCCATTATTTTTAGGATAGCTAGATTAGGACTTTAGCTCCCCTCTGGATTTATTCCATAATTTTGTGATGAATTTTTGATTAGTTTTGCTTAGATGACTTTAGGTTGTGTAGAATTAGGTCAATCCTTAACATAGGTCCACAATAACCTTAGAATTTTGTGTTTCTAGGTCAAGTTAGACATTGGGACATATAGGGTATTAAGGGTAGGTATATAGGATCCCTTAGAAATTATATTAGGTTTTAATATAGTAGTATACTATTTTTAGATGATTTTTGTAGTTGATGATTGTTTGTGTTACCCTTGTGGGCTTGTATTTTTGTTTGCTTTGCTTTGTGGGCCTGGAGAGCTTGGTTTTGCTTTGAGGAGCATTGAGGAGCATAGTAGAAGACTTGGAGATTGATTGAGGAGCTTGAGAGCTTGAGAATCTTGTTTGTTTTGTTGTTGTTTTAGGGTTAGGGATTAGGAAGAGTTTAGACCTAGTTAAGTTCTTTCTTAAAGATGGATGGTATCTTTCACCTCCATTCCTCCCTATGATTCAAAGTCCTTCCATGGTATTCACCTCTCTTCTTAGGAAGGATAAGTGATGGTACCTAGGAAGTAGAAATTTTGAGGGAACCATTCTCCTGATGTTAAACCCTTATAGGTCACCTTTGGTGCTCAATAAGCAGTTTAACACCCCAGTGTAACACGGTGGGAGAACTGACTTTAAACAATGTTGCGGATAGCAAGAGTCGCCACCGACTTTTATTTTATCCATAAGGAAAGGTTATAAAAGAACAGGAAAGACCTTAGAGAATATTTTGGGTCCGGGGGGTAGGTTATGAAAAGGGAAGGTGTTAGCACCCTTTTCATCCATGGTTATCCATGGGCTCTTAGGTACTTAAGCTCACTTTTGAATTGTTTTGAAAGTGTAGTGTGTGAATAGCAAAAAAATTTCAGAATAGTTTAATAATAACCCGTGTATGGATGTGAAAAAAACTTGTTTGAAAATTTTGTTGGAAATTTGTTTAAGTGCGAAATAGTTTTGAAGTGAGCAAGTACCTAGGAGTAACCTACCCTAATGTTTTAAGGTCTTTCTTATTCTTTATCCTTTCCTTAGTAAGACTATCCCCACTATAATGGAGTAGGTAGTCCTTACTTTGGATGTTAAGGGACATGTGAGGGACAATTGGATTTTTGAAGGTCATTGTGGGGTGTAATAAGCGAACTGGAGGGACTATCATCATTTTTCGAAAGGGACTCGATTCGTAAAGGCAACCATAAGGGACTTTGATGATTTTTTTATTTGAGGGACTTGCTTTATACACCCCACTCAACCATTATTCGTAGGCAACTTGAGGGATATCCTTAGTAAGTGAGACGGCGATTAAAATCGACTTACGTGTGTGACGTGTTTATTTTAATTATCTTTATTTAAAAGTGATCTAAATTTATTTTAATATTACATACATGTTGTTACACTCCCTAATTACTAACCATAATAATAATTAAATAATTAAACAACTTTACATCCAAGAAACAATTACAAAATAATAAGCAAAATAATTAAATAGCAAAGATAAATAAAATATAAATAAGCAATAATAAATAATAAAGGGGGTTAATTCTAAGTTTACTCGGCAAGACATCGCATCTTGTGCCTACGTATCCTTACGGGAGTGGAATCAGAGTAATCGTAGTTCCCCTCAATAGGGAGGTTAGAAACTTCTTGACTGTGGTCAAGGTCTCAAGGGGAATAAACGCATCTTAAGGACACGCTTACGTGGAGTGTAGAAACTCCAAATCTCTACGTTGAAATGTTAAGTTGTAATTAGGGTTAAATTAGGGATTCCACGGCGGGAAACCCTAAAATGAGCGCGGCGGCTCTTTGACCTAATGCTAAGGGTAAAATTGTAATTTTGCCTGCGGCGAGGCATTTGTGAAAATTAGGGTTTGTAGTTTGTAGTTTTGAGGATTTGAAATTGAATGTGTGAAGTTTTACGGACTATTGGCGCGGCGGCCAAACAGTTAGACCTAACCTTCGGATGTGTGCAATGTGACAGAAATAATAGTAAACGCGTGAGATAATTGAATCATGCAAACAGAGAGATAATGTCATAATTTAAACCATGCAAGCAGAAATTTAAAGGCAGAATTTAAAGAGCGATTGTTAAGTTCGCGAGGTTACATGAGAGGAGCAGATACAATATGATAATGAAATTTGAATTGAACAATAATAAAATAAAATAAATAACGGTTCTAGTTATTATTTTAAAAAAAAAGATTTTAGTTATTATTTTAAATTTATATAAAAAAAAGTTTTTCTTAAAAATAATAGGTTTTCATATTAATTTGGAAAAGATGTTAATGTTATTTATTTTAAAAAACAGATTTTTATATTATAACAAATTTTAATAAATTAATGATAACAATAATAATAATAATGGTAATAATAATGATAATAATGATAATAATAATAATAAATAATGATAATAATAATAATAATAATAATAATAATAATAATAATAATAATAAAGCAATAATGAATTTTAAATGTGCCAAATAACCCAACAATGTTGCTAACGCAGAAATGCGCTCATCGCAACCAGATCTAAATCGGACGAAACAAAATTTATCGCAAAGAAAAAGAAATTAAGCAAAAAATAGTATTATTGCTCACACAAAAATGCGATCATCGCAACCAGATCGAACTAACACAAATGTCACGCGTCATGCACACAAATGTGCAAACATCGTATCGACATAATTCGATCAAAAATCTTATATATATAAACTCTAACAATTTAAAAATTATATATATATAAACGTAACAGTAATAGATAAAGAAAAAGAAATAACGGTAATAGATGAAGAAAAAGAAATAACGGTAAAAGATGAAGAAAAAGAAACAACAATAATAGATGAAGGAAAAGAAATAACGGTAAACGATGAAGAAAAAGAAACAATAGTAATGGATGAAGAAGAAAACTAAATAACGGCAAACGGCACTCACTCCTCTTAGGTTTTTTTCATTCTCTCCCTTTTTCCAACAAGGCAACACATGTATATATAGGGAACAAATTAGGGTTAACACCAAATTGTCAATAATGTCCCTAAAGCCCATTTTAAAGCCCAAACTAAATAATTAGTTAAGAAAAAATAAAATTTAAATAATTTAAAATAATTAAAATAAACTTAAAATAAAAACTAATAATCCTATTGATTCCTAAAATAAAAAATATTATAAAAAGAACAAAATTTTTTTCAATATTTTTTATTTTATGATTTTTTGGATATTTTTATGAATAATTTAGAAAAAAGTGAAAAAAATAATATTTTAAAAAAATGATTTAATTAAAATACGAAAATAATAATTAAATAATAATAAAAAACTATTTTTGTTATTTTTTTAATGAAAGATAGAAAAATTTAGAGTAAAAATAATAAAAAACAAAAAAAATGACAAAGGTGAGATTTGAACTCTCAACCTCTCACACTCATAACTCCTTACACATGTCCTCCTGCCAGTTGTGCCATTTTTACTTTTTAGAAAAAAATGCATGCCATATGATATTTACCTGCAAAAAGTCAAACGACTACACAAATTTGTTAGTAATTGATTAAATGCAATGAAATGCGACGACAAATCTTAGGGCAAAATTTGGGGTATTACAGTTATTATGATAATATTTCTCACCCAACCTCTCTTTGATGTTGGCAAAAAAAAAAATCATGAAGTTTGACTTTGGTTTGACCACAGTTGACCTCAGTTTGACCTTTTAACTGCATTGACTGCTTTTGACTTATCTGATCATCTGACTGAGCAAACTTTTGAGAAAAGTCTTGAAACTTGACATGGGGGTTCTTATACACATATAAGATGTTATGAAGCTCACTTGAAGTCTTGGAAGTCCATTTAGCCTGATTAAAGTCAAAACCCTAGTTTTGGATGCACTGCTTAGGAGGTGCATTGTCTGAGGGAATTGTCAACTCTTCTGACCAATTGTGAATTTTGTGAACCTTGTGAACCTTCTTGGAACACAAAGTCTTGTATTGTGAGGGCAAATTTTGGGGTGCAACAGCTGCCCCTGTTCAATTTTCTGAAACCTGAGGGGTTAGATTGGTATATTTGCCAGTCGTAACCTGGAAGGTTGAAGGGGATTGAACACAAAAGCCCAAAAATTTGCACTCACCAGTGCATGGAGTGATATTGATGGTTGGTTGAACATGATTGAGTGGGCTTAAAGATGCCACTAGGGGAAGTTCTTCAGTAGTATAATGAGAACTGTCAGGAGTCTGGAGTAATACTGATGTAACAGCATGTCTTCATGAGGATAGAGCAATCAATAATGATAACCCTAAAGCAGTCTTGAAGTGATAAATCTGACCTCAGGAGGATAGAGAAATCAATAGCTCTAAAGCAGTCTTGAAGTAATAATGGCTTCAGGAGGATAGAGCAATCAATAGCTCTAAAGCAGTCTTGAAGTAATAGAATGGCTTCAGTAGGATAGAGCAATCAACAGCTCTAAAGCAGTCTTGAAATAATAATGTGATATGTCTTCAGGAGGATAGAGCAATCAATAGCTCTAAAGCAGTCTTGAAGTAATGATTTCAGGAGGATAGAGCAATGGATAGCTCTAAAGCAGTCTTGAAATAATAATGTAATTTCAGGAGGATAGAGCAATGGATAACTCTAAAGCAGTCTTGAAATAATTAAATGGCTTCAGGAGGATAGAGCAATGAATAGCTCTGAAGCAGTCTTGAAGTAGTAATATGACCTCATGAGGATAGAGCAATGAATAGCTCTAAAGCAGTCTTGAAGTAATAGGATGATTTCAGGAGGATAGAGCAATCAGTAGCTCTAAAGCAGTCTTGAAGTCATGAGAGGCTATCAGGAGGATAAAATAACCCTGAGGTTACAATAAAGCAGTCCCAAAGTAATAAGAAGCTCATCAGGAGGATAAAGTAACCCTGAGGTTACAATAAAGCAGTCCCAAAGATCATAAGATTGTTTGTTGGATAATTAACCTGAAAACAAGGTAGCATTCTGTATAACAACATTAGTTTATGCTTTATGTATGCATGTATGACATGATGCACTTAGGTAATGTACTATAGACATATATGTTATGGTATGATGTAAATGATGTATGTATGTTATGACACTGCTGGAAGTGTCTGGATATCCTTGTATAACCACTGCTGGCCAAGAAAAATAAATCCCGATTCGTTGTTGAAGAATATATAACCCTCCGTCTGCTGGGGATAACAAGGTATAGATAACCTCCCGTTGTTGGGGATAACAAGGTATAGATAACCTCCCGTTGTTGGGGATAGTAGGGTATAGATAACCTTCGTTTTCGTTTGATAGTAGGATAAGTATAACATCCCGTCTTCGTTCATCGTGCCCTTATTGGAAAGTAATTTCCCGTATATCCGTATGAGGATAAAAGAGATGGATATAAATTCCAGGGGAGATTAGACTTTGTGAAAATGGATTAGTCCTACTGATGGTTTGTAACTGTCTTGTAAAGATGAACCGGCGAAGCTTCGTTGAAATCCTTCCCTCGTTCGTCCTTAGTAAATACTATTACTGCATTTTCATGCATTTCTGGTAAACATCAATCATATTAAAAGCATACATGCGTTTCTGGTAAACATCAATCATATTCAAAGGCATACATACATTCAAACACAACCAATGGACGTTTCGCTTATGTAAATAGGGTAAAAGTAAATCTGGATTCAAAAGATGGAGTTTATTTATATCAAAAGTGGCCCATACACGGGTAAGTTTGTACAAGGAGACGTAAACCCTAGTAAGAGAATTTTGTCATGAAGTTTTACAAAAAGAATCAGCTATGTGGGAAATAATCCTATTGAGTTTCAATTCTACTATTGCCACTCAAGTATCTCATCTTCTTGCTGTTGAGACGGAAACGATTGGATTGAGCTTTATCTGTTTGAGCTTGAGTAAGTAGTACAACTGGTTGTAGTTTCATGAGTGATCCAAACTAGACATAGTCATACGCTTTAATCCCTAACTTTTGCCTGGATTGCCCTTTCAGGTTTTCAATCCACCGGGATACCCTTTTTTGCCCAAGCCGCCTTTTCAGGTTTTCGACTTGCCGGGTGTACATCTTTTTATATATATATCCCTAATTTTTGCCCAAACCCTTTTGGTTTGCCGGGATGCCCTTATTTTTGCCTAGGCCTGTCAACCTAGCGGGTCTCTTTTTATGCGTAGTATTTTTTAACTATGTCTGCGTTTACAGGTTGTGGGAAGTCTTCACCATCCATTGTAGTCAGTATCATGGCACCTCCTGAGAACACTGTCTTGACTACAAATGGTCCCTCATATGTTGGAGTCCACTTGCCCCTAGGATCACCCTGTGGTAATATGATACGCTTGATTACCAGGTCACCAGCCTGATATACCTTTGGCTTAACCTTCTTGTTAAAAGCTTTGATCATCCGTTTCTGGTACATCTGGCCATGACAAACTGCTGCTAACCTTTTCTCATCAATCAAATTTATCTGGTCAAGTCGAGTCTGAATCCACTCATCTTCATCCAAGCCTGCATCCTTCATAATTCTCAAGGAGGGGATCTGAACTTCAATAGGCAGAACTGCTTCCATACCATAGACTAAGGAGAATGGGGTTGCCCCTGTTGAAGTACGTATTGTAGTACGATAATCATGCAGAGCAAATGGTAACCTCTCGTGCCAATCCTTGTAAGTAACAGTCATCTTCTGTACAATCTTCTTAATGTTCTTATTAGCAGCTTCAACTGCCCCATTCATCTTTGGACGATACGGAGAAGAGTTGTGATGCTTAATCTTGAACTGCATCTTCGAAATCAACAAGGTAGTATGGGTCAACATATACTGTCTTAGTCGGCGAGCAGCCCATGCCAAAGCGCAGCAAGTTTTCTCGAGCAGTGAGTATCTTGTTTCACAGTCGGTAAACTTTTTGCTAAGGCAGTATATTGCCTGCTCTTTTCGACCAGACTCGTCATGTTGCCCCAATACACACCCCATTGAGTTGTCTAATACTGTTAAATACATAATCAAGGGTCTTCCATCAACTGGTGGCATTAAAATTGGAGGTTCTAGCAAATATCTCTTGATTTCATCAAAGGCAGTCTGGCACTCATCATTCCATTCCATCACCTGATCTTTCCTCAACAACTTGAAGATTGGCTCACAGATGGTAGTTAATTGGGAAATAAATCTTGCAATGTAGTTCAATCGTCCCAAGAAACCTCTAACCTCCTTCTCAGTACGGGGAGCTGGCATCTCTCGTATAGCTTTCACTTTTGCAGGATCCACTTCAATACCTTTTCCACTGACAATGAAACCCAGGAGCTTTCCAGATCTAACTCCAAAAGTACACTTGTTTGGATTTAATCTCAACTTGTATTTCTTCAACCTCTCAAACAACTTGTGCAGATGATCAAGATGTTGCTCTTCATTCTGAGATCTGGCTATCATATCATCCACATATACCTCTATCTCATGATGAATCATATCATGAAACAAAGCCACCATAGCACGCTGATATGTTGCCCCTGCATTCTTCAAACCAAATGGCATTACCTTATAGCAAAAGGTGCCCCACTGTGTCACAAATGTTGTCTTCTCCATATCTTCAGGTGCCATCTTGATTTGATTGTAACCAGAGAAACCATCCATAAAAGAGAATACCTTATGCTGAGCAGTGTTGTCTACCAGAATATCGATATGAGGAAGTGGAAAGTCGTCTTTAGGGCTAGCCTTGTTCAGATCTCTGTAGTCTACACACATACGCACCTTACCATCTTTCTTAGGAACTGGTACCACATTTGCAACCCACTGAGGATAAGAAGTTACGGCCAAGAACCCTGCATTGAACTGTTTCATTACCTCTGCTTTGATCTTTTCTGACATTTCAGGACGCATACGACGAACCTTCTGCTTCTTTGGACGACAATCTTCTTTCACTGGCAAACGGTGAACCACAATGTCCGTATCCAACCCTGGCATATCTTCATAAGACCAAGCAAAGATCTCCACATAGTCACGTAGCATCTGAACCAACCTGCTCTTGACACTGTCCTCTAAATCAGCCCCTATCTTGACCTCTTTTCTGTTTTCTTCAGTTCCCAGATTCACAACTTCGACTGGCTCTTCATGTGGCTGTATAGCTTTCTCTTCTTGTTGTAACAACCTAGCAAGCTCTACAGGTATTTCACAATCGTCCTCGTCTCCGTCTTCAGTTTGATAGATCGGATTCTCGAAATTGTAATTGGCAATAGTAGAACTGTTATCAACTGGATCCAGAGTGGATGAGGATCTGTATTTTAGTGACGTGGGTGTGTGTAAGAACACATAGCTGATAAAGCAAAAATAAAAGAAAAAGAAAGACAAGGAACACAATATTTACGAAAACGAAACGTCCACTGATTTTATTGAATGAAGTATGCAAATGAAATGACAACCCGTAACAAGCACACCATTGTGCCCCGGGTAAGGCACAGGGCTTGAAAGTTTTAATTGTTCCAGAAATTATAAATTTAAAAACATAACACAGTAATAGTATTTACTCCTGACTAAAGGAGATAGGGATAACATCTTCAGCTTTCCAATTATTGAGTCCAGCACCCACAGTAGGAAAAATCCATGCCTCCAAGTTGTAGTCTTCATCTTGATCTCCCACAGCATTGATAACCCCTTGATTGGTGATACAAACAGCACGAGCACGACGGACAGCCTTCTGGGACTCTGCAGTGAAACCCAAACCAAACTTGTCAGACTTGTATGGAATATCAGGAAGCTGACCCCAAATAGTACAACCACCTTCTTCCACCACAGCTTTTGCATCATTGAGGGAGGCCATTGCCATTGTTGGAGGGTTTCTGATGACCACGGGAACCTTCTTCACAGCAGGAGGAGTCACACAATCCTTAACAGCCCAGGGAACCACTTCAAATGACTGACATGGAGTTTCAATGTATTCACCTTCTACTTCCAGATACTTGAAAGTGTTTACATGGCTGACAAAGTATTCTTCCTCTCCAAAGACAGTAACAACTTTTCCATTCACCGGATATCTCAACTTTTGATGTAATGTGGAGGTCACAGCACCTGCCCCATGGATCCAGGGACGACCAAGCAGACATGAGTACGAAGGACGAATATCCATCACATAGAATGTAGCAGTGAACACCTGAGAACCAACCTTGATTGGAAGATCAATTTCCCCATGCACTACTCTTCTAGAACCATCAAAAGCCTTTACCACAATATTACTGGGCTTCAATACCGTATTTTCAGGACTCAGCTTGTTCAGGACTTCCTTAGGCAACACATTCAGAGAGGAACCATTGTCTATCGGCACATGAGACAGGGTAGTGCCCCTGCATTCAATTGAAATATGCAAGGCCCTGTTATGATCCCTCTTGGCAGGGGTCAAGTCAGCATCAGAAAATCCTAACCCGTTGTCATAGGTCAGGTGAGCAACACAATTCTCAAACTGGTCCACAGAAATTGCACTGGGTACATGAGCCATCTTTAGAAACTTGATCAATGACTTGGCATGAGCCTCAGAACATAATAACAGGGAGAGCATAGAAATCTTTGAGGGAGTATGCCCCAGCTGATCAACAATATCATAATCACTCTTGCGAATGATTTTCAATACTTCTTCCATCTGCTTAGAGAGGTCATCAGCAGCTGGCACATCAGTATATACAGGCTCAATAACAGGACCCTTGCCCCGAGCATCAGTGGTGGAAGTAACAGCAGGGGTAACTGCACTCTTAGAAGCAACTGGAGGAGAGAAGACTCTTCCACTACGAGTGATCTTGCTAGATCCAGCAATATTATCAATGTCAACAGGCATATCAGGTAAAGGCTCCTGCTTGACACCATGGATGTAAACATCAGACCTATAGTGCCAAGGCACAGCTTTGTCAGATGTATAAGGAATAGGACCAGGAGTGGTAATGATCAGAGGAGCTACTCTGGCTTCAGCAACAACTTTCACAGGACCTTCAGCAATAATCTTGATTGGGCCCTGATGAGTGATTTTAATGGGACCCTTTGAAGTGATTCTTAGTGGTACTTTGTCAACCATGTCAACCTCTTCAATCTTCTTACCCTGAGTCAGATGATCCACCATACTTTCTACAGATGCTGGTCTTCTTTCAAACACTGTAGTATATTTATCCATGAGACGTTGAATCCCATCTCTCAAAAAGAAGCAACTATCCGGCTTATAGGTACAATATAGACAATCTTCATGACAACCTGGAAAGATCCCAGCTTGTACTAACCTCTTTTTTATAACAGACAATGGTGTGCTCAACTCCATAACTGAATAGACATGCAGATCTTCATCAATATCTTCATCAATGGCGTTGACAGTCTTCTCGTGATTTGGCATTGGAGCTGTAATCACATTTGGAGTACCTGGTGGATCAAACTCAATTTTTCCAGCATCAATCATATCCTGAATTTTGTTCTTCAAGACCCAGCAGTTATTAGTATCATGTCCTGGACAGTTTGAATGATATGCACATCGTGCATTGGGATTGTACTTGGGAGAGGTAACATTGGGATTCTGAGGAGCCTCCCTCAGGGTAATAAGTTCAGCCTTCAACAAGTGTTGCAATGCCTGAGCCATTGACATGTTGATCTTCGTGAACTGTCTTCTAGCCCTCTGTTGGTTGCCTTGAGGCTGCTCTGTTGTTGCAGGAGTTGGATTTGAAATATGAACTGCACTAACAGACTGATGCCTTCTGTTACGATCAGGCTGACCATACACAACATTAGATTCTTTCTTCCCAGTGGGAGGCTTCTTTGCAGCACCTGATGAAGAAGTGCCCACTTGGATCTTACCACTCTTGATACCATTCTCTACTCGCTCTCCTGTCATGATCAACTCAGTGAAGCCAGATGATGAGCTTCCAATGAGATGACTGTAAAACGGACCATTCAGCGTACACATGAACATATCAACCAACTCCCTATCAGTCAAAGGGGGTTGAACTCTTCCAGCTAAGTCTCTCCACTTCTGAGCATACTCCTTAAAGCTTTCTTTGGCACCCATAGACATGCTTTGAAGCTGCATGCGAGTGGGGGCTAAGTCAGCATTGTATTGATACTGCTTGTAGAAAGCTTCAGCAAGGTCATTCCAATCTCTGATGTTGACACTCTCCAACTGATAATACCACCCTAGCTGAGCTCCAGATAAACTCTCTTGAAAGAAATGGATCCACAACTTTTTATCAGCAGTGCCTTCAATTCATCCTGCCCCTTGGATAGGTTCAGGATCAGCTCTTGGAACTGTGCATTCTGTGCCTGGAGATCCTTAACTGATTGTTCAAGAGCCATTGCTGAAATAAACAGCGAGAAGATGAGAAACCTGTGCACAATTATAAACCTGTGATGCAATGATATGGGAATGCATATGCAATGTTTTCAAGGACCGCAGGATTTAAATTTGCTTAAACAAACAAGAAAGTAACTTTTTATTAGTAATAACTTGTTTTGCCTTTTAGGCTTACAAAAATGAAAACGAAATAAGTACAAAAGATGGGGTTTTAAGTCTCCCATGGACGTTTCCTCTTTGTGTTGAGGTATGAGTTGAGGTTTCGTTCCTCATGAAGTAGCTTTGTTAGCTCTAGGATCCTTGCTTGGCTTGCTTTGTAATGAGCCTCGAAAGTATCCCTTTGCTCTTTCAGTTGGATCCATGATCTCTGCAAGTCTTCCATATCAGTAGGCATGTCTGGGTGAAGGATGGTATAAGCTGTGTCTCCTTCAGCAACAGGTTCCATGGTAACTGGTAGGACGGCAGGATATGGCATCATGAGTGTCTGAGCACGAGATCGTACCCATCTGAGATAAGTCTCCATAGGAATAGTGTACTTAGGCTCCAGTGTCTTGCTGTCAATCCTGTTTACCTTTCCCCAAGCTCGGATGAATCTCTGACGGTAACCCTGAAGATCGTTGTCGTAATCAAACACAATGCCCTGAATCAACATGTCATGTGGACCATCGCTCCGGGCGTAACCAAACTGTCGTAAAGCTAGAGATGGGTTGTAGGTGATGCCTCCTCTTATGCCTAGAAGTGGCACATTAGGAAACTCCCCACAACGGTCAATGATGGTGACATTCTCCATAGATCTGGAGCACCAATGGATGTCTGAGTGAGAAAGTGACATGATCCTCTTGGACCATCTGAACCCTTGCTCATTCTTCATTACTGAGCGAGGAAGGTGAGAAATAAACCACCTAGAAAGTAAAGGTATGCAGCACATCAAAGTTCCTCTTGCCCTTGTAGTACGGGTGTGAAGAGAATGTAGGATGTCTCCAAGTAAGGTAGGCACTGGATTGTGACTCAGGAATATGTTGATGGCATGAACGTCTATGAACTGATCAGGATTGGGGAACAACACTAAGCCATAAATCAATAAGGCTAAGATCTCCTCAACAGCATCGTAGCTCATAGCCTTCAAGAACATTTGAGCTTTATCCACTAATACCTTGGCAAGAATACCTTTAACTCCACTTCTCGTCTCTAGAACAATGTCAGACTTCTTCAGATGTAGAGCTGCAGCAATAACTTCTGGTTTAAGCTCCTTCTCTAAGCCTGTGAATGGCTTCTGATCAAGAACAGGTATACCCAGAAGTTTAGAGAACTCCTCCATGGTTGGAACCAGCTGATAATCAGGAAATGTAAAGCAATGGTGTTTAGGGTCAAAGAACTGAAACAGCACACTCATCATGTCTTCACTGAACCCTGAAGTAACTAGATCCAATAAGTGACCATGTCTCTTGTTGAACTGGGAATGATCAGGCACTAGGGAAACCAACTCCTTGAGCTTAGCAGGTATCCCTACAAAGTTGATCCTGATGGTGTTTCTACGAGCAGAAGCCATGACCTGCAACAAAGAACAAAGATAAATCCTTTGGTCCTTGAAATGGTTAGGGAAAATGATATGCTTATGATGCATGATGATGTCATGATGTCATGCTCAATCACAAACATGTGGCACACACAAACAAGTCACACCATAGCCCTAGGTTTAAAGGCTTGCATGAGGTTCAAAGGCAAGTACCCTCCCCTGAAGTTAGATGGTTCATCCTGTCCTACAAAAGTAACCAGGTTCTAAGGGATCTCAATATCATTGATCCTTCACAAGGGTGGTTGTTCAGAAGGCAACTTACTTGCCAACCAAAACCCTCCAAGTTTAAGATCTCAATGAGCGTAGTATCGAGTGTCAACCAACTTCAGTCTGCACCAAAGCCGGTTACCTCACTACTTTCTAAAGGCCAAGATGAGTTAACTAGGGTTCTAAAAGTCAGTTAGTGCATTGACAACATATGGCAGCCTCAATATTATCCTCAACTTGACTTAAGGAATATAAGCACCAACCAAGAAGTCGCACTAACTATGGCCACCAGATCAACCGTATCGATATACGTCGTACAGTTTCCTTGGTCTATTGCCATTTACCTAAGGTACACTAGATCCGGGTTAGGACCTTTCACACATAAGAGCACCCCAACAATATAATAATAAAGCAAACAAGGCAAACAATTTAAAGTGATCTTAATTCCTAAGGGTACCCCTCTTAAATAGATCCCCAACAGAGTCGCCAGTTCTGTAACACGGTGGGAGAACTGACTTTAAACAATGTTGCGGATAGCAAGAGTCGCCACCGACTTTTATTTTATCCATAAGGAAAGGTTATAAAAGAACAGGAAAGACCTTAGAGAATATTTTGGGTCCGGTGGGTAGGTTATGAAAAGGGAAGGTGTTAGCACCCTTTTCATCCATGGTTATCCATGGGCTCTTAGGTACTTAAGCTCACTTTTGAATTGTTTTGAAAGTGTAGTGTGTGAATAGCAAAAAAATTTCAGAATAGTTTAATAATAATCCGTGTATGGATGTGAAAAAAACTTGTTTGAAAATTTTGTTGGAAATTTGTTTAAGTGCGAAACAGTTTTGAAGTGAGCAAGTACCTAGGAGTAACCTACCCTAATGTTTTAAGGTCTTTCTTATTCTTTATCCTTTCCTTAGTAAGACTATCCCCACTATAATGGAGTAGGTAGTCCTTACTTTGGATGTTAAGGGACATGTGAGGGACAATTGGATTTTTGAAGGTCATTGTGGGGTGTAATAAGCGAACTGGAGGGACTATCATCATTTTTCGAAAGGGACTCGATTCGTAAAGGCAACCATAAGGGACTTTGATGATTTTTTTATTTGAGGGACTTGCTTTATACACCCCACTCAACCATTATTCGTAGGCAACTTGAGGGATATCCTTAGGAAGTGAGACGGCGATTAAAATCGACTTACGTGTGTGACGTGTTTATTTTAATTATCTTTATTTAAAAGTGATCTAAATTTATTTTAATATTACATACATGTTGTTATACTCCCTAATTACTAACCATAATAATAATTAAATAATTAAACAACTTTACATCCAAGAAACAATTACAAAATAATAAGCAAAATAATTAAATAGCAAAGATAAATAAAATATAAATAAGCAATAATAAATAATAAAGGGGGTTAATTCTAAGTTTACTCGGCAAGACATCGCATCTTGTGCCTACGTATCCTTACGGGAGTGGAATCAGAGTAATCGTAGTTCCCCTCAATAGGGAGGTTAGAAACTTCTTGACTGTGGTCAAGGTCTCAAGGGGAATAAACGCATCTTAAGGACACGCTTACGTGGAGTGTAGAAACTCCAAATCTCTACGTTGAAATGTTAAGTTGTAATTAGGGTTAAATTAGGGATTCCACGGCGGGAAACCCTAAAATGAGCGCGGCGGCTCTTTGACCTAATGCTAAGGGTAAAATTGTAATTTTGCCTGCGGCGAGGCATTTGTGAAAATTAGGGTTTGTAGTTTGTAGTTTTGAGGATTTGAAATTGAATGTGTGAAGTTTTACGGACTATTGGCGCGGCGGCCAAACAGTTAGACCTAACCTTCGGATGTGTGCAATGTGACAGAAATAATAGTAAACGCGTGAGATAATTGAATCATGCAAACAGAGAGATAATGTCATAATTTAAACCATGCAAGCAGAAATTTAAAGGCAGAATTTAAAGAGTGATTGTTAAGTTCGCGAGGTTACATGAGAGGAGCAGATACAATATGATAATGAAATTTGAATTGAACAATAATAAAATAAAATAAATAACGGTTCTAGTTATTATTTTAAAAAAAAAGATTTTAGTTATTATTTTAAATTTATCTAAAAAAAAGTTTTTCTTAAAAATAATAGGTTTTCATATTAATTTGGAAAAGATGTTAATGTTATTTATTTTAAAAAACAGATTTTTATATTATAACAAATTTTAATAAATTAATGATAACAATAATAATAATAATGGTAATAATAATGATAATAATGATAATAATAATAAATAATGATAATAATAATAATAATAATAATAATAATAATAATAATAATAATAATAATAAAGCAATAATGAATTTTAAATGTGCCAAATAACCCAACAATGTTGCTAACGCAGAAATGCGCTCATCGCAACCAGATCTAAATCGGACGAAACAAAATTTATCGCAAAGAAAAAGAAATTAAGCAAAAAATAGTATTATTGCTCACACAAAAATGCGATCATCGCAACCAGATCGAACTAACACAAATGTCACGCGTCATGCACACAAATGTGCAAACATCGTATCGACATAATTCGATCAAAAATCTTATATATATAAACTCTAACAATTTAAAAATTATATATATATAAACGTAACAGTAATAGATAAAGAAAAAGAAATAACGGTAATAGATGAAGAAAAAGAAATAACGGTAAAAGATGAAGAAAAAGAAACAACAGTAATAGATGAAGGAAAAGAAATAACGGTAAACGATGAAGAAAAAGAAACAATAGTAATGGATGAAGAAGAAAACTAAATAACGGCAAACGGCACTCACTCCTCTTAGGTTTTTTTCATTCTCTCCCTTTTTCCAACAAGGCAACACATGTATATATAGGGAACAAATTAGGGTTAACACCAAATTGTCAATAATGTCCCTAAAGCCCATTTTAAAGCCCAAACTAAATAATTAGTTAAGAAAAAATAAAATTTAAATAATTTAAAATATTTAAAATAAACTTAAAATAAAAACTAATAATCCTATTGATTCCTAAAATAAAAAATATTATAAAAAGAACAAAATTTTTTTCAATATTTTTTATTTTATGATTTTTTGGATATTTTTATGAATAATTTAGAAAAAAGTGAAAAAAATAATATTTTAAAAAAATGATTTAATTAAAATACGAAAATAATAATTAAATAATAATAAAAAACTATTTTTGTTATTTTTTTAATGAAAGATAGAAAAATTTAGAGTAAAAATAATAAAAAACAAAAAAAATGACAAAGGTGAGATTCGAACTCTCAACCTCTCACACTCATAACTCCTTACACATGTCCTCCTGCCAGTTGTGCCATTTTTACTTTTTAGAAAAAAATGCATGCCATATGATATTTACCTGCAAAAAGTCAAACGACTACACAAATTTGTTAGTAATTGATTAAATGCAATGAAATGCGACGACAAATCTTAGGGCAAAATTTGGGGTATTACAGTTATTATGATAATATTTCTCACCCAACCTCTCTTTGATGTTGGCAAAAAAAAATCATGAAGTTTGACTTTGGTTTGACCACAGTTGACCTCAGTTTGACCTTTTAACTGCATTGACTGCTTTTGACTTATCTGATCATCTGACTGAGCAAACTTTTGAGAAAAGTCTTGAAACTTGACATGGGGGTTCTTATACACATATAAGATGTTATGAAGCTCACTTGAAGTCTTGGAAGTCCATTTAGCCTGATTAAAGTCAAAACCCTAGTTTTGGATGCACTGCTTAGGAGGTGCATTGTCTGAGGGAATTGTCAACTCTTCTGACCAATTGTGAATTTTGTGAACCTTGTGAACCTTCTTGGAACACAAAGTCTTGTATTGTGAGGGCAAATTTTGGGGTGCAACACCCAACTTATACAGTTAAGTGATTTCCTCTGGTTTGAGTATCTTGAGAGATGTTGAGTGTGAAGATGAAGACTTCATTGAAGAGTATGGAAGAGGATGATTCCTTGAGCATTGCCATTCCAGCTGAAGCTTGAAGAGCAACAAGAGCAAGTTGATACTTGAAGACCCAATGAAGATCCAGTAAAGACTGAATGAAGAGCTGAAGCTTAAAGATTGAAGGATGAAGTTGATACTTCTAAGTGATTGAAGATTACTTTGAGAAGCTGAAGCTTGCAGGAAGAGAAGACCAAGTAGAGACTGGTAAAGCAAAGAGAGCTGGAGATCTTGAAGACTAAGTTGATACTTAGGAAGAGGATTCAATTGAGATTGACTGAAGAGCTGAAGCTTGAAGAACAAAGGATAAGTTGATACTTACTTTGATACTTAGAGATCCTGAAGGAATCAAGTTGATACTTGTGGTTAAGAGTGAAGCCTGAAGGTGGAATTGATCAAGAAGCTAAAGCTTAAAGAAGGTAATAAGTTGAAACTTATATGTGGAAGGGTTGAAACCTAGAAAAGAAAATTGATATTTGTCAAGAGTGATTGAGGTCTGAAGACTGAGTTGCTGTTGGAAGAGCTGAAGCTTGGAGTTGAGAGAGGAGTTGATCTGCTTTCTTTTCTGTTTTCTTCTGTATTGATGTGTTTTGTTTGACTTGCTTGATGCATTAGAATAAGTCCATATCTAGACTAGCTTTAATCTAGGAGCATGATTGCACTAGAGGTTGAGTTGCTCCCTCTGCTTGTATTGTTACTGTATGGCTTTGCTTGCGGGTATTCGGTAGAGCCCAGCTCCCTTGCCCATGTGGTTTGTTTTGCTTGATAGCATGACCTTTATTTCTTCTGCATGATTGCAGTTTACTGTATTTTGCTTCATAGCATGATGTTTTATTTCTTCAGTATTATTACTGTTATTCATTTTGACTTGAGGTTGAGATGAGCTTGTGGAGGCTGATGCCCCACACACATTTCCTCCCTCACTTGCATTGCATGCATTTTACAGTCGTTTACTGTTTAAGCTGATACTTTATCTGTGCCTGTGTATCATTGACATGATCCCTTAGGACTCTCATTTCCTTTGATAAGGAATTGATGATAGAACTTTAGGTTGAAACCTATGCATGACAACTTCTAGGAGTTCCCTGTTCAAACCTCAACCATAGGATGAATCCATGGCATGACAACAGTAGGACTTGATAGTCTCCTCCTAGTTGGGCCTGTTCTCTTCTCATCTCAAAACAGCTTAAGATACAGTAATCATGAATGATTTCTATCGTACGTTACGAGCCTTAAGCTATCTGAGAAAGGATTGTGGGAGAGTTTCTTTTCCACAGTCTGGATGTTTAGTATGGTACCCTTTGGGTGACATGCGACGCATTCACTCTCAGGTCATAGTCTCTAGTGCCATTGAGATTGCAAACACAATAAAAAACACTTCTTCCGTAAAAGACAGAAAATAATGCGTAGTGTCCCGCACTACGTAAGCTCTGATCTCTCATGCCTGTTGAGAGTACGTAGGCATAATACTGATGTATTGGCGAGCCACCTTCCCCATAACCCGTCGTAGGCCGAACTACGTTGACTCTGATTTCTTGTTCTCTGATGAGAATACGTAGGCATAAAGTGCGACGCTTTGCCGAGGCATTTTCTTTTCTGTTTAAGCCAGCCTTGATAGGTAGGTAGATAGAACCAACCCGTCAAGTAAACACAACAAGCGTGGATCCCGTCGAGTACGACGGACGTGAGGGGTGCTAATACCTTCCCCTTGCGTAACCGACTCCCGAACCCAGACAATGGTTGCGACGACCTTGTCTTACCCTTTTTCGTAAGGTTTTTCCGATCGTTTCCTTTCCCGTTCTGAGGGATAAATAACGAAAGGTGGCGACTCTTCTGTTGTGCCGACACCTTATTTTCGCGTAAGCGACACTCCTCAACTTGGAGTGAACATGAAAGTTTTTCCTCATGATATTAGCTTTCCAAAAAGTCCTAGAAGTCCTTCATATGAATGTTGTCCCAAATGACTTCAATTTCATCATGAAACTCAAGATTGGTGTGAATGATTCATGGTTATGGACATTGGTGAAGAATTTCAAGTGAAAATGCAACTTTAAAAGGTGATTCAAATTAATTTGGTTATGGGACTTTTTCATGCTTCCTTTTGATTCAAAATTGTTCACAATTCTCCAACAAGAAAAATGCACAAAATAACTTTGGTTCATGAGGTGTAAAACACGAGGAAGCGGAGTTTTCTTCACAAAGAAGATTCACATCCAAACTCCATAATTGGATCAATTCCAAGGCCCATTCCAATCCTAATGAAAGATTCACATTCCCAGCTGCAAAACTAAATGAACTCCATGTGTGTAGGCAGCCATAATCACTTGTGCATGAGGAATTTCCATCATTGGGCATTTTTAAAATTACACCACAACAAGGCGTCATGGGCCTTTCTTTTCCATCCAAATCCATAATATAAAAGTTCCAAATGAAATTTGAGAGCTCACAATTGCAAATTTGTGGAGAGAGCTCAGGATTTAGTTTTGTAAACTTGAGAGAAATTTGAAAATCGTGAATCCAGATCTATGGCATTTCAACTCAAATTGAAGCAAGCTTATTCTTCCTTGAGCTTAGTGGAGTGGATCTTCACATTTTGGAGCAAGCTTGACATCAATTGAAGCACCAACAGAGTGTCTCCGTTAGGTAATCTTCCATTCCATTTTTCTCTCATGTTAGGCACTATTTTAGGATCATTGTGGCTGCATCTGAAGCCCTACATCATATAGCCAATGTTTGATAGCTTGATTACCATGTTTGATGAAGTTTATAGTTGTGCATCCAAAACTTTCACCGTTTGATTCACACTATTTATGCATAATTGAATCAAATGAGCACTGGATTTGGATTGTACGTGACTACACCTTCATTTTGGTATAAAATTTTGCAAGTTTTGGTGAAGTTTGGGAACCTGAACTCCAGCCACCTCGCCGGAGAAGACACCGGAGCTAGGGCTCCAACGTCTGGTTCAAAGCTCAGATCAGCTGAGTTGGCAATGTTTGACCTGTTGACTTGGTTTGATGAACGGTTGTGATTGTTTTGACTTTGCACGCGTGGAGCTTTGAATGCCACATTATTTAATGATACGATGCATTTTGGCTGGGTTGCTGAGTTGCTTTGTTTTGGGCTTCAATTGCTACACGCACCCCCTGTTGGATCCAGCCCAATGTTTTGAGCATTATTTCTTGCTATTTGCACCATTTCAATTTTATTTGTTTTATTTTATTTCATTTCTTTACTGTTTTGATTTTAATTGTTTAAAAATACTTCCAATCAATTTAAAATTCCACCAAAAATATTTTCTGACACTTTAATGTGTTATTTAATTTTTGATATTTTTTAATTTCATTTTCCTTTTATTTCTCAATTAAATTGGAATTAAATGATTGGAAGGGTTTCTAAATGGTTTTCATTTGTTCTTCTTTGTTCTTGTTTGAATTTGTTGGCCAATTTTAACCACCAATGAGTAAGACTTTTTCCTCATTTAGATGATGAGTTGAAGTTTCTTAGAGGATGGTTTTGGTCTTTGTTTGACTTGTTTTTGGTTAACTTTTTCTTCCATTTGTTTGACCCTCGACAACCCTCCTTCAAAGTGGAGCACCCTTGTGGATCAATTCCTTTGGTGATGCTTTGATTGGACTTTGGTTATGTTGCTTTGGCCTCTAGTTGCCAACATCCTTATGACCTTTTGGTATTTTATTTGGATTTATTTGAACTATTTTCCTATTTTTGAGGTGCCTTGCAAGTCAAGCTACTCCTAAGGATGGTTAACACACACACTTGACTTAGTTTTGATGGGAAATGACCCTTGTGGATCCCATATGCTTCCAACTCTTTTTGAGTCACATTTATAATATGTTGAAGTGGTTGGTTGCAAACTTTTAGGTCTTACACTTGCTTGGTTCATGTTGCAAGTTGTATTTGTTTAAGGCTTTCCATTTGATGTTGAATGTTGAAAGTGTTTAGAACCTAGGTTCTTTACCATGCCTCATCTTGCAATTTTCTTTGGCTTGCTTTCTTCTTTGGATTGCCTATCCTCTTCTCTTGTTCTCACTTCTGTCCTATTTACCTTGGGGACTCATCCAAGTTGATTTGGTGCCTCTTGGTTGCACTTTGAGTTTGACTTGGATGAGAGGCCATTTTGAGAACTTCTTTTGTTCTTTTCTTGCATGATCATGGTGATGCCTTTGGTTGAGTGTCATTTTGTATTGCTTGCTGCCCAAGGCTTATCTACCATCCTCACATTGATCATGCCTTCTTCTTCTTCTTTTTTGCTTTGCCTTGGTTAGTGATTGATGTACAAGTGGTTGTAGGAATTCTATTTCTCCCACTTCATCTCACTTTTGGCTTGAACTTGTTTAAGTTCTTTAGTTTGCTCTTCTTCTTTGTTTTGCATCTCTTGTTTGCATTTAAGAGGTTGAGATGTGCTTGTGGTGGCTACTACCCCACACCTTGTTCCTCCCTCTTTCTTCATCTTTGTTTTGCATTGCATGTTTGCATCTTCTTTCTTCTTTCACTTATGCTTTCTTCTTCTTTCTTCTTTGCCATGTTCCCTTAGGACGTCTAATATTTCTTGTTCAAGATTGATTATGATATACATTAGGTTTGAACCCATGCATGATAACATTAGGTTAGCTTTCCCTTTTCATCCCAATCATAGGTGCACTTTGCATGAGAACATTAGGTTGAGTTTAGTCTCCCTTTTAGTTTGTCTTTCTCTTCTCATCTCAAAATATCTTCAAGACACTTAATAAAGGATGATGAGTGTTGTACGCTATGAGCCTTAAGAATTTGGGAAATCATGATTGGGGGGCCTCCTCTCAATTATCTAGAGTGTTTAGCGTATGTCCTTTAGATGATATGCGATGCATTCGCTCCTAAGTCATAGTCTTTAGTGCAACATGAATTACAAACACAATTCAATTCACTTCTTCCTCATAAAAGATTCAAAAACAAACATAATATCTTTTTTATCCTTCGGGATTAATGGAAATCATTTTCATAAAGAGAGTTTTGTTAACTCTTGGTTCTACCGCAAACAGGTAACGCCTAAGTCCCCAATGGTTGAGCAGCATACACCTAATTGCTAGAACTAAGTTTTAACCCTACTAGGGTAAAACACTTGTGAAGGTAGGAAAAACACTTAGAAGGGGGGGATTGAATAAGGGTTTCAAAAAACAATTCAGATAATAGTAAAAATAACAAGGTATTTTTATCCTAGTTCGTTTGAAGTCAAACTAATCCAGTCCACCCTACCAAGGTGATTTGCCTTTCTCAACAAGGACTTAATCCACTAAATCAAACTGATTACAGTGTTAACTATAACACCCCCTTTCTATACCCCCAATTAATCAATTAAATCATTTAGGCACTTAATAAAAATTCCAGTAGAGTATAATTATAACATGGTATAAAAGTGGCGCGTCACATTATCCTTGAAACAAAACATAAATAATACCTTCTCATAAAGATATGTAACAAAAGGGGTAAATCTCAACTAAAAACAAAGCATAGCGCTTAAAACCCACATATCAATATTTAGAATAAAGCGGAAACATCTAAACATTGAAATCACTTCATTAACATAAGCATCATATACATCATTCAGATTAACTCAATTCATCAGCTGAGTTTACAAAACATTCGGCAGCAGATACATACACAGATGTATCACAAAAGAATCAAAACAATTCCTAACTACCCAGTGTTACATATCAGAGCCATCTGACCAAAAGAAATGAAGACTCGCTTCACAAAAGACCTCCATCATCCTACTCTGAAATGCCTCATAGAGCATTATAAAACAACAGAAGGGTGAGAAACATTATCATAACAAACAATTCATAAAATTATATATATATATATCATAAAACACAATTATAACATACACGCAATTCATATTTCTCACCACAACTTGTTACAATACATCACAATGTACACGTACATAATCAATCACATTCACCAATTCCTGCTTCACAATTCATAGCATTTCACTTAAAGATTTACAATTATGTTCATTTCACCAAAAACATCATATAAAGATGATAATGCAACTCATAGAGACCGACTCACGACTCTATGCAGATGCAAATGTGGTACTGACTCGTTCGGCAGGTTAAATTGAAGAACCAAAATGAAACCATCGCTCGTTACCGAAGTAACTCCCCGTCGGGCCTACGATGTTCACCCATCGCTCACACCCCACATGGGCACACGATGTTTCAGGATTGGTCACACCCCACACGGGAACACAATACGGTTGCTCAAACCCCACAAGGGCACACAACTGTTCAGCAGATTCTCCATAAAATCAAAAATAAACCATCGCTCACACCCCACAAGGGCACACGATCGTTTCTGCAGACCCTCCTAGGGATCAAAGTAACTAAACCATCGCTCACACCCCACAAGGGCACACAAGGTTTCTGCAGATCCCCCGCGGGATCAGACACACAAGAATGCAATCATGATGCTACACATGCAACACGACTCAATACACTCTTAAAATGCGCACATGTTTACAAACATATTCAAGCATTCTTCACATCATACAAGTACATACAAATATACGCATTCACATTAATATCACCATGCAATTCCATTTAATTCGAACAATTGCACAAAATTGCCAAACGGCCACATTACACATTCCACAATCTAGGATTCACGCCATATGGCTACCCACAATACAATATAACTTGGCATGATCGATGCCTCGATCAAGGAAATAATCAAAGTTAAGTCGGAAATCCGACCTTAGATGGAAAGATTAAAGAAAACACAACTTGTCATGCTCGCCACCCTGCTCGCTTAGCGAGCTCCTAGCGAGTATTCACTACTTGTTCGCCTAGCGAACAAGTTCGCGAAGGCAAACAGAAGCCTCTGACTTTGTTCGCTACCTCGCTCACTCAGCGAACCCCTAGCGAACCTTCGCTACCAGCGAACACCACAACATGCATTCTGTCCAAGTCTGGGACCGTTCGTTACCTATTCGCTACTGCTCGTTTAGCAAACGTTCGCGACCAGCTCGCCTAGCGAACGTGCTAGCGAGTGTTTGCGAACACAAACTTTCTCCACTGTTCTTCTACTCCAAAACTCTAGGATCCACCCGATTAAGTCCCAACTCATTCCAACACTTATCCTATCATCACCCGACATAAATGCTACTACTTAATCTCACTTTCACCAACGAAAACTCGGGTTCTATCGATTAAATCTGTATTATGCCCTAGAATGAAAAATGAGTAAAACTCTCCCTAATCGAAAACAAAACCAACAAGAACACACATAATCATACATATTGCAAGAATAATAAAGCTTTACACCCTTACCTGATCAATCGAACGCTTAGAAGTTGATTCTTGATGATTCTAGGTTTTTCTCCTCTTCCTCCTCTTTTCTCTTCTCTTCCTTTCTTTCTCTTCTTTTTCTTTCCTTTTGGTTTCTATTCTTTCCATTCTTTCTCTTTTCCACTTATACTCTTTCTACTCTATTTCTCTCAAAATAACTACTAATCAAGGATTATCTAAAACACCCTCTAATTAATTCCCAAAATTCTCCAAATAACAAAATACCACAACATACACACATAACATATTATCATATAATTCCACAATAAAATAACAATTAACCAAATAAATTAAAAGACTCAACAAAATAATGGGAAATTCTGAATCGGGGCGTTACAACTCTCCCCCACTTTAGAAATTTTCGTCCTCGAAAATATTACCTGATCCAAACAACTATGGATGCGACTCTCTCATCTTACTTTCCAATTCCCAGGTCATATCGCCTTCTGCAGCACCTCCCCATGCTACTTTCACAAGCGCGATATCCTTGCCTCTTAACTTCTTAATCTCACAGTCCAAAATTCTAATCGACAAAGCTTCCACTGTAAGGTTATCTCTGTTAGAACACAGATTGGTGTTTCTTATATCTCTATGTTTTGATGATAACTTTTATGAAATTTTGTATTAAAAATATATACACTCTAAAATTTGTTCAAGTATTATTGTTTCAGGTATTAAATTGAAAAATCTTAAAGAAGCAAAATACATAAGTACAGGAAACTATGCAAGGCTCTGATGCATCAGATGCAAGACTATCAGAAGATTCTGAAGCGCTGCCAGAAGGATCTGAAGAAGAAGCTACAGAATGATCTGAAGCGTTAATGAAAGAAGTGTACAAAGAGTTGAAAGCTTTGATAATCAGACTCTGAAGTTCTTTTCACTGCAAGAACAGAGGCCTTGATATTCAGACTCTTATCATTAATATTCATGCTCAAAGCATATACTGCTGCATACTCTGATGAAGACTCTGATCAAGATGAAGACTCTGATCAAGATTGAGACTCTGATATATTAAGATCTGATCATCTATCAAGGCTCTGAACATCTCAATCATTTTAGCTCTGATGATCTTAAAGTATTTCATACCTTTAAGCTTGCTACAAGTTCTGAAGTGCATATTATGAAGTCTTCATCCTGAAGGAAGCTTGTTGAAGAAGCTGTAAACTTGATTGGACGTGGTGCTACTTCCAAAGTAACCAACGGCTATTTTGTCCAAAGAAGTGACGTGGTGCAAATCCTAAGGCTTCTACAACCATACTTTTCCTGCCGAAAGCATATCTCTGCCCATACCTTTTGGTAATGAAAAGTATTATATCCTAATATTATATTGAGCTGCACATCACTCAAAGCAATTGGAAAAGCTATAAAAGGAGAACTTCTACAACATTTTGAAGCTGCTAATTTCCTGCTCATCACTTGCTCATTGCTAGTTCACTTAGAGAGAAATATTCTTACACGCTTGATTCATCAAAGTGAAAATCTCACAAAGATCTTATTCATTTGATCTTTCATAAAACTGTATAGTTTTTGTTGTACTTAATCTTAAGTGTATATATCACAGTTGTGATACAGCTTATTAGAAGCATTCAAACACTTATTAGTTTACATTAATTTGTAAGAAGTTCCTTAAGAATACCAAGGTTGGTCAGCAGTTCTTGAGAAGACTAAGACAGTTGTTCTTAGTGCTTACTATTGTAATCAGTTGATTAATAGTGGATTAATTCCTTGTGGAAAAAGGAAAATCATCTTTGATAAGGTGGACTGGAGTAGTTGAGTTCAACGAACAAGGATAAAAATCTTGAGTTGTTTTTATTGCCATATTTCTTAAAAACTCTTATTCAACCCCCCTTCTAAGTGTTTTTCTCACCTTCAATCTCTTACTTAAACCTCGTCCATAGGGATAACATGTGACGGATCCGGAACATACTTCCAAAGTTGCGAAACATGAAACGCATCATGCAAATTCGAAAGATTCGGAGGCAACACCACACGATAAGCTACAACACCAACTCGTGCAATAATCTGATACAGACCGATGAAACGAGAAGTCAACTTCCTCGACATCAAGGCACGACCCACACCCGTAACCGGTGTAACTCTCAAAAACACATGGTCGCCCTCTTGAAATTCAAGATGCTTCCTTCTCTTATCATGATAACTTTTCTGCCTACTCTGAGAAGCTCTCAACGTTTCTTGAATCAACCTCACCTTCTTCGTTGTCTGTTGTACCAACTCCGGTCCAACCACCAACCTTTCACCAATCTCATGCCAATACAAAGGCGTTCGACATTTTCGACCATACAAAGCTTCAAATGGAGCCATACCAATACTCGAATGAAAACTGTTATTATATGTGAATTCAATCAACGCTAAATAACTATCCCACACACCACCTTGCTCTAGCACACAAGCTCGTAACAAATCCTCCAACGATTGAATTGTCCTTTCGGTTTGACCATCTGTTTGCGGATGATAAGCCGAACTCAATCTCAACTGAGAACCCAAAGCCTTTTGCAAACTTTCCCAAAACTTTGAAGTAAACCTTGGATCTCTATCTGATACAATGCTCTTGGGAACTCCATGCAACTTCACAATCGCCCGAACATAGATCTCAGCTAACTTCTCCAAAGGATAACTAATATCAATCAGAATAAATTGAGCAGATTTAGTAAGTCTATCGACAATCACCCAAATTGCATTGTGCCCTCTCTGCGTATTCAGCCACCCCGTAATAATATCCATCGAGATACCATCCCATTTCCACTCTGGGATATCCAACGGCTGCATTAATTCAATAGGTTTCTGATGTTCCACTTTAGACTTCTGACAAGTCAAACATGCATACACAAACTGAGCCACATCTCTCTTCAATCCAGACCACCAAAAGATCTTCTTCAAGTCTTGGTACATCTTATTTGCTCCCGGATGAATACTCAAATTACTACGGTGTCCTTCCTCCAATATCATTCCTTTAAACTCCGCATCATCAGGAATACAAATACGACCACGAAACCTCAAAACTCCAAAATCATCAACTTTGAAATATTCATTCTCCTTTGTCATCAAGTCAACAAACTTCAAATCCAACTTTTGCCTTTCGCAAACGGTTTAAAGAAAATCATTTGTGATATGAAGCATACCAAGTCTCACGCTTCTCGATGTCATATCACAAACCAAACTCAAATATCTGAAATTCTCCAATAATTCCTATTCCTTTACCATCATTGCAGACACATGCAAAGACTTCCGACTTAAGGCATCGACCACCACATTTGCCTTACCTGGATGATAATTTAATCCAAAATCATAGTCCTTCAAAAGCTCTAGCCATCTTCTTTGCCTCATATTTAATTCCTTCTGGTCAAATAAATACTTCAAACTCTTGTGGTCACTAAAAACTTCAAACCTTGCACCATAAAGATAATGCCTCCAAATTTTCAAAACAAAGACCACAGCCGCTAATTCCAAATCATGAGTAGGGTAATTCTTTTCGTGCACTCTTAACTGCCTAGAAGCATAAGCCACAACCTTCCCATCTTGCATCAAAACACCACCCAAACCAGTCAAAGAAGCATCACAATATACCACAAAAGGTTATGTAGGATTCAGCAAAATCAAGACCGGCGCAGTTGTCAATCTTCTCCTTAACTCCATAAAACTCTCCTCACAATCAACGCCCTAAATAAAAGCCTTTCCCTTACAAGTTAACTGCGTTAACGGAAGTGCCAACTTCGAAAACCCTTCAATAAACCTCCGGTAATAACCTGCCAAGCTCAAGAAGCTTCGAATCTCCGTAACTGTTCTAGGAGTCTCCCATTGCATTACCGCATCACTCTTAGATGGATCAACACTAATACCATCACCTGAATTAACATGCCCAAGAAAACTCACTTCTGACAACCAAAACTCACACTTCGACAATTTGGCATACAATTGCTTCTCCCTCAAAATCTGTAACACAATTCTTAAATGTTCCTCATGCTCTTCTTGAGACTTAGAATAAATCAGAATGTCGTCAATAAACACAACCACAAAACGATCCAACTGCTCATGAAAAATACGATTCATGTACTCCATAAACACACCTGGCGCATTAGAAACTCCGAATGGCATCACTAAATATTAGTAATGTCCATACCGTGTCCTAAAAGCTGTCTTTAGGATATCTCATCCCTTCACACGAATCTGGTGATAACCTGATCTTAAATCAATCTTGCTAAAAACTCGTGCTCCAACCAATTGGTCCATCAAATCATCAATTCTAGGAAGCAGATACTTATTCTTAATTGTCACTTTGTTCAACTGTCGATAATCAATACATAACCGCATACTTCCATCCTTTTTCTTTACTAACAACACCGGTGCACCCCAAGGAGAAACACTTGACCTCACAAACCTCTTTTCTAACAAATTACTCAACTGCTTCTTCAACTCTACCAATTCTGATGCTGACATACGATACGGTGCCATCGAAATTGGTCTAGTACCCGGAATTAGATCAATAGAAAATTCAACTTCCCTTTCTGGCGGTACATCCGTAATATCCTCGGGAAACACTTCTGGAAATTCACACACCACTAGAAACACGTCAAGTTCGACCTTGTCTTCTACCGACAACGATGCTAATAAATCCTTTTTGTCTGAATTCCTGTGTCATGCACGAATGAGGAAAGAGCCTTTTGGATAAGGACAAGGAATATGCCAACGGATCTTTATTTGAACAACATCTTCTTCAACAACTTTGGAACGTCTTGCATCAGATCCTCTAATGATGTTCCTAGTTCTTCAAATCAGAGTTTTGCAGCAAAGTGCTTTTAGCGTGAATATCTTTATCAGAGCATACTTGCTTATCAGAGCCTCTGTACTTGCAGCGTTAAGTACTTCCAGAGTCTTCTGAAACTATACTGTATGTTCTTTACTCAAATTCTTCTCAGCTTCGCTCAGAGTCATCTGTAGCAGACCAGAGTCTTCTGATGTATTGCTTCTGACGCTCAGAGCTTTATCGTTCTGTAGTGTTCAGAGGCGTTCTTGCTTTCAGAATAATATTAATTATGATATCTTAAACAAATAAGCACTTGAAAAAAAGTAGAGTATATAAATTCTCTATACAAAATTTCATTAATGTTATCATCAAAACAATGAGATATATTAAACACCAATCTGTGTTCAAACAATCTCCCCCTTTTTTATGATGACAAAAACTATGGGAAATTTTGTTCAAATAGAAAAAAATATCTCTCCCCCTGAGAATATTAATCTCCCCCTGAAATGAATACTTCTGAAAAAATTAAATACTTCTCTTTCAGCTTCTGTATTCTTTTCAGCGTCAGAGCACACTTGTAGATTCTCAGACTTTAGTTCAGAAGATTCGTTATCTCAGAGGTTGACTCTTCCTGCTTCGCCATCCAAGTCTTGATGTCTTCAATGGTCTTTTCTTGCTCCACCATCCAAGATCTTATTTCAGTGTTGCTAGACTCTAGCTGAGCAAACTTAGCATGCAGATCTCCATCTTCTTTCTTCACTTCAGATGACTCAGGAGCAGACGCAGAAGTAGATGCATTGTGAATAACCATAGAAGCAGATGCATTATGTATAATCATGTCAGAAGGTTGAACAGAGTCAAGAGTTTCTTCAGGACCAGGAGCAAAACCTTCTGGAATGACTTCTTCAGGTCTAGAAACTTCAGCAATCTCAAATGCAGCAAAGTCTTCAGAAGAAAGACACACATCCTTTGCAGGTGTGTTTTCCAGAAGCAAAGTTGTATTTCTGTGAACATTCAGAAGAGTGAGTCTGATAGCTTCAGCAAATCTGACCTTTGCATCATCAGAGCAAATCTCTTGAAGATTTGAAGCAACAAAGTTGAATCTATTTTTGAATCTCTTCCAGATAGCTTCAGAATCATCAGGGTTCATACTTGAAAGGCATTCCTTCTTAACAGTAGATAACCACATTTTTATCTCTTTTTCAAAACCAACAAATAGTTTACCAACATCTAGCCTAGGTTTGGGTTTCAGGTAGGCTTCTAATGGTGGTGGTTTGGTGATAGCAGAGGTTGAAGGGATAGAAAAAGAAGGAATAATGATAACAGGTAGATATGATGAAGATGAAATATGGACGGGTGAAGTATTAACCACCTTAGGTTTAGATGGAGTTGGTTCAGATGAAAAAGTATCATCCTCAGGGTCCGATGGGATAGAAACAAAGGGTTTGAGAAAAGATGAGATGACATCTGATCTATCAGAATCAGTGGAATCAAAAGATTCAGATGATCCAGATGGAACTAGATAGACAGTCGTGAGAGGTTGAAGATCAAGAATGATAGGTTCAGGATCAGATGGTATGGTTTCTGGTTGTTGTGGTTCAGATGTTTGATTTTCAAATGGTGGATGTTCAGAAGGTTAGTTTACAGAAGGGTTTGGTTCAGATGTTTGTGGAACAGAAGATGGGGTTATAACATGGGTTATTTTTTATGTATGTTGAAGGAAGGTGTGGATGGTACAAATGATTGTGGTTTTTGTGGTTTAGAAGTTTGATGTTGTTGAGGTTCAGAGTGTAGTGGTTGAGCTTTTTGTGGTTCAGATGAAATGGGTTCAGAGTTGTGAGGAGGAGAAGGTGTGGGAATTAGGTCATAAGGAGGAGGAGGTTCAGATGTTAGTGCTTCTATTACTTGTTCTAAAATAGAAGATAAATTTGCAGAAGGGTTACCTTTCTGCTTCTTGAAGCATTTTGGATTTGTAGAAGATGCTTCTCCAGAAGCTTTCCTCTTAGGCTTCGTAGATCCTTCCTCTGAGACCTTTCTTATCTTTCTCTGTTTCTCCCCATAGAAATCTGGTCCAGGTTCATTTTCTCTTTGGATCAGATTTGTTGGCAAGGGGGTTCCATCTGCTAAGCATGCAGCGATGTAATTCATAATGACTTCCTTTGGTTCTTTAGCAGAGAAGAGAGGAAAATCATCTAAAGGAATTCTTCTCTGGCTTACTTCGTCAATGTTGAACTGAACTGGTGCAGAAGTAAGTTCTTCCACTATCCTCATCATCTGTAGACATTTTCCATTTAGAGGCTTTCCAATAGTTGAAGCTAACTCTTCTGTCTTACCAGCCTCTGTCAGATGAGCCACTAATCCATTTTCAGTCAGAATATCTGAGATCAGTCTTCCCATAGGGATCTAGTTTCTCACCTTCTGATGCTTTGTTTTGATAGATTCTTTGGACATTTTTACATGTCCCCACAGATGAGTAAAAAGTAAGTAAGGCAGATCCACCTTGATGCCTTTACCCAGACAGTACACGAAATACATCTAATCTGTGTTGATTTAGTCAGGAGAATTAGTAGATTTCCTGTGATGTATGCAGCCTAAGAAGATCTTAGCCCAAATCTTGTAATGAACCTTTAAATACTTTATTTTGCTTGAAGCATCCCCAGAAGTGAAAACTTCACTGTACACCTCATTCATATTAATACGACCTATTGGCAGATGAGTAACACTATCTGTTTCTTGATGTCCAATCAACTTGCGAATCAGATCTTCATTGATGATAATCTCTTTACCCAGAACTGAAGAAACGATGAATTTGGGGTAAACGGTTGCATGGATCCAAAACTCTTTAACCAAGCAAGGATAACCTGGACCTATCAGTCTATCAAAATACTTTGTCCATCCTTGTGATGACACAGTTGGATGCAAATCATAACCATTCACAGCAATACATTCAAAATCTACCAAGCACTCACATAAAACTTCCAGTTGATCAATAGGTGTGAGATGAGTTCTTATAGGTTCTTTGAACGGAGCAGGACCCATATTAGAAGATGAAACCGCATCCATTGTAGATTCAAATTGTTGAGAGGTTGAAGATGAAGTTGCCATTTCTGATCTTGAGAGATAACGAGTTTTTCTTTGAGATTTAGGTTTGGAGGAGAGGAAGAAGCAACGAAGCAAACAAAATGCATATAGGTGTGAGAGAGAGAGTGAAAAAATGTGAGAAGTGTTGTGTTGTGGAACATATAGGGGCAAATATTAGGGCACACGTTCAACATTTAATTCAATTAATTTAAAAGAAAAAGTCACATAAAAAAGAATAATGATTTAAGAGCAATAAATGATACTAACAAGCGTGGGGAGGAAAACGAGAAATTGAGAATTCAAACAGTAACTCTAAACGGCGTCTCATTGTAGAATAAGAAACGTTAATCAACGCTCAGATCTTCTGAGACTTGTTAGATCAGAGTTTCAAAAAAAATAATGTACCAAAAGAAATAATCAGATGAGTTACTTCAGAGTATATACATTAATCATTTTTCATCTGAATAAATTTGCTTCTGAATAATAGTTTTATTCTGGACAGAAATCCATACCAATATTCTTCAGAATAAATTTAAACCTATCTTCAGCAAGGGGTTTTGTGAAGATATCAGCCCATTAATGGTCTGTATTAACAAAGTTCAAACTTATAATTCCCTTCTGAACACAGTCTCTGATGAAATGATGCTTAATTTCTATATGCTTTGCATTAGAATGTAAAATAGGGTTTTTAGATAGGAAAATAGCAGAAGTATTATCACAGAAGATAGAAATGTTACTCTCATGTATCTGATAATCTTCTAGTTAACTTTTCATCCAGAGCATCTGTGTGCTACAACCAGCAGTAGCAATATATTCTACTTCTGTTGTTGAAAGTGCTATTGTGGGTTGCTTCTTGCTGAACCATGAGATCAGATGACTTCCCAGAAACTGGCAGCTTCCAGAAGTACTTTTACATTCTATTCTGTCTCCAGCATAATCAACATCACAAAATCTAACTAATCTGTATTCATCAGATCTTCTGTAACACAAACCCACGTTAGTAGTACCTATCAGATACCTCAGAATCCTCTTAACAGCTGTTAAGTGAGATTCTCTAGATTCTAATTGGAATCTAGCACATAGACAAACACTAAAGAGGATACCAGGTCTAGAAGCAGTTAAGTACAGAAGAGAACCAATCATACCTCTATAGAGCTTTTGATCTACCTTTTTACTTACCTCTTATTTACCTAGAGTGCTTGTTGGATGCATTATAGTCTTTGCTAGCTTACTTTCTGTCATGTTGAATTTCTTCAAAAGTTCCTTTACATACTTTGTTTGATGTATGTAGGTGCCTTCTGGAGTTTGATTCACTTGAATTCCCAGAAAGAATCTGAGTTCTCCCATCATGCTCATTTCAAATTCTGCCTGCATAGATTGAGCAAAATCCTTTCCAAGCGTAATATTGGTAGTTCCAAAAATAATGTCATCAACATAAATTTGACAGATTAAAATGTCTTTCTTAATTGATTTATGGAAGAGAGTAGTATCAACTTTTCCTCTGATAAAATTATTTTCCAGAAGAAAATTACTCAGCCTTTTATACCAAGCCCTGGGAGCTTGTTTTAATCCATAGAGTGATTTCTTCAGTTTAAAAACGTGTTCTGGAAATTTTTCATTTTCAAAACCAGGGGGTTGATGAACATAAACTTCCTCTTCAATGAAGCCATTTAAGAAAGCACTTTTAACATCCATCTGATACAGAGTGATGTTATTCTGTGCAGCAAAAGAAATAAGCAAGCGAATAGATTCTAACCTTGCCACTGGAGCATATGTCTATGTGTAATCTATACCTTTTTGATGACTATATCCTTGAGCAACCAGCCTAGCCTTGTTTCTGATAACTTCTCCTTGCTCATTCAGCTTGTTTCTAAAGACCCATTTTGTTCTAATGATGTTGAATCCATTTGATCTTGGAACCAGATCCCAAACATCATTCCTTGTGAATTGGTTAAGCTCTTCTTGCATAGCAAGTATCCAATCATTATCTTGCAGAGCCTCATCCACAGAGGTAGGTTCAATGATAGATACCAAACCAAACAATGACGTTCTCGATGATCTGAGAAAAGATCTTGTTCTGATAGGGTCATCCTTCTTTCCAATTATCATTTCCTCTGGATGAGAGGCTTTGATTTTGGATGATCCTTTAATAGTTGGTTCTTCAAAAATTGTCAAGTTGTCCATCTGAGCATTCAAAGGAGTAGCGTCTGACGTTGCTTTTGGTGCTTTTGCATGAGCTTTGTCTGCCTCTGATTCTTCAGAGTCTGTGAGAAGGACTTCTCTATCTGCAGAAATTTCAAGCTGCTTTGGCTTTTGATTGCCAAGCTTATCATCAAATCTAACATGAATTAATTCCTCTACAATCTGTGTCTCAGTATTGTATACTCTGTAGCCTTTAGAGCGTTCAGAATATCCAAGCATGAAACACTTCTGAGCTTTAGAATCAAACTTGTTCAGATTTTCCTTAGTATTCAAAATAAAACAAACACATCCAAAAGGATGGAAATAAGAAATGTTAGGCTTTCTATTCCTCCACAATTCATAGGGAGTCTTCTCTAGAAGAGGTCTTACAGACACTCTGTTCTGAATATAACATGATGTATTCACTGCTTCTGCCCAAAAATGTTTTGCCATGTAAGTCTCGTTGATCATGGTTCTGGCCATTTCTTGCAATGTTCTATTTTTCCTTTCTACAACTCCATTCTGTTGAGGAGTTCTAGGACAAGAAAAATCATGTGCAATGCCATCTTCTTTAAAATATTTTTCAAAGTATTTATTTTCAAATTCTCCACCATGATCACTTCTGACTTTAACAATTTTAAATTCTTTTTCGTTTTGGACTTGTTTGCAGAAGTCAAAGAACACAGAATGTGACTCATCCTTGTGTTTCAGGAATTTTACCCATGTCCATCTGCTGTAGTCATCAACTTTGACTAATCCATACTTCTTGCCTCTGATGGATGCAGTTTTCACTGGTCCGAATAGATCAATATGAAGCAGCTCTAATGGTCTAGAGGTAGAAACAACATTTTTAGCTTTGAAAGAAGATTTTGAAAATTTTCCTTTCTGACATGCTTCACAAAGAGCATCTGAGTTGAACTTCAATTGAGGAAGTCCTCTGATCAGATTGAGCCTATTAATCTGAGATATACGTCACATACTAATATGACCCAATCTTCTATGCCAGACCCATTGCTCATCGTTAACAGACAAAAGACATTTTACATTCTGAACTTTTAGTTCTGAAAGATTAATTTTGTAAATGTTGTTCTTCCTTTTACTATTAAAGAGGATTAAACCATATTTTTGACTCACAGCTTTACAAAATTTTTGACTGAAGATTATATCATAACCATTGTCACTTAATTGACTTATGGACAATAGATTATGTGTTAATCCTTGAACAAGTAAGACATTAGATATGGAAGGAAGGTTACCATTACCAATAGTTCCAGAGCCAATTATTTTTCCCTTCTGGTTCCATCCAAACTTCACATAACCTCCAGATCTAAGTTCCAGGCTTTGGAACATAGACCTTTTTCCCGTCATGTGTCGCGAGCAGCCAGAGTCCAGGTACCATGATTGGTGTCTCAACTTTGCTGCTAAGGACATCTGCAACAAAGATTATTTTGTCTTTGGGTACCCATATTTTCTTGAGTCCTCTGGGGTTAGTAGGTCTAAAGTTCTGTCTGAACTTCTTTCCCTTAAAGGCATCTTTGTTCTGATGAAGTTTTGGTTTATTAAACATAGGGTTGTTCTGATCAGAACATGTGTGCTTAATATCATTTAACTGACCATATTTAAAGTGAGTATACAGAGGTGAATACTTAATGATCAGCTTATCAACAGGTTTTGGATTTAAATCCTTCACAGAGGGTAATTCATATCCAATTCCTTTTCTGTTGTTTCTGCTTACGCCATAGATCATGGAAGCCATTTTTCTTCTATCTAGGCCTTTGGACAGAAACTTCTGAAAACTATAATCATACTCTTCTAAAATGTTTTTAGAGCATGAAATAGGATCTGAGTCAGACTTTTAAGCTTTTTCTAAATCATTTTTCAATTTAAGATTATTTGCTTTAAGCCCATCAACTTCTGATCTCAGCTTATCAGTCTCAGATGCAAGATAGCTCTGAAGCTTCTTGTATTTGAGTTTGATCTTATTGTAGCTTTCAAGAATTTCAGATAAACTTTCAGTAAGTTCAGCTCTGGTAAGTTCAGAAAATACCTCTTCTGAATATGATTCTGATCCAGATTCTGCTGTTTCTTCGTGGTCCTCCATGTCATCCATCAGTGCCACATTAGTATATTCATCTTCTGACTCCGATGAAGATTCAGAAGCATCTGAATCATCCCACATGGCCATTAGAACTTTCTTCTTCTTTTCAAACTTCTTTCTGGGTTTCTCCTTCAGAAGTTTGGGACATTCATTTTTATAGTGGCCTGGCTCCTCGCACTCGTAGCACACTACATCTTTCTTTCCAGATTTATTGTGTCCAGAAGATTCGCCACGTTGATCAAATCTCTTGAAGTTTCTGAACTTCTTTTATTTATGCTTCCAGAGTTGGTTTATCCTTCTGGACAGCAAAGACAATTCATCTTCTTCAGAGGAAGATTCTTCAGAGCTTTCTTCAATTACCTGCAAAGCTTTATCAGATTTGTTAGATTTTAGTGCAATAGACTTACCTTTCTTCTGAGGTTCGTCTTCTTCCAGCTCAACCTCATGACTCCTTAAGGAACTGATAAGTTCCTCCAGAGTGATCTTATTTAGATCCTTAGCAAGCTTCAGCGCTGTCACCATTGGTCTCCACCTTGTTGGTAAGCTTCTGATTATCTTTTTGACGTGATCAGAGGTAGAGTAACCTTTGTCCAGAACCTTCAAACCAGCAGTTAGAATCTGAAATCTTAAGAACATAGCTTCCACAGATTCAGATTCCTCCATCTTGAAGGCTTCGTATTTCTAAATGAGCGTTATGGCCTTTGTCTCCTTTACTTGGGAGTTTCCTTCATGTGTCATTTTTAAAGATTCAAACATATCAAATGCCGTTTCTCTATTTGTTATTTTCTCATACTCAGTATGAGATATAGCATTTAATAGAATGGTTCTCGCCTTGTGATGATTTCTAAAATCCTTTTTCTGTTAATCAGACATTAACTTTCTGTCAACCTTTTTCCCTTCATCATTAGTTGGATGAATATAACCATCAGTGACCAAATCCCATAAGTCAGTGTCATAGCCTAGAAATAAACTTTATATTCTATCTTTCCAATAATTAAACTTCTCACCATCAAACATGGGAGGTCTGGTGCTGATTCTGTCTCTATCATCATATTTGTTGTTGTTTGAAGTTGAAGTTTCAGCCATGATAAATCAAGAATAAAAGAACAAGAGTTTTTCCCAACAGGATCTTTCACTATCACGGTTAAGTGATAGCACTTACAGAGCCGGAGCTCTGATGCCAACTGAAGGTAGGAAAACACTTAGAAGGGGGGGGGGGGGGTTGAATAAGGGTTTCAAAAAACAATTAAGATGATAGTAAAAATAATAAGGTATTTTTATCCTGGTTCGTTTGAACTCAAACTAATGCAGTCCACCCTACCAAGGTGATTTGCCTTTCTCAACAAGGACATAATCCACTAAATCAAACTGATTACAGTGTTAACCACTAAGACAACTGTCTTAGTCTTCTCAAGAAATCTGACCACACTTGGTCTCTTAAGGAATCTTTTACAAAAGATAAACTAACAATGTGTTTAAGAGTTTCTTCTAAAAAGCTATATCACAACTGTGATTTTTACACAAGTTTAAGAACAAAATAAAAACTATTAAGCTTTTAAGAATGTTTGTATGAGTTGCTTGTTGAAATTTGTCGAGTGATTTGTCAATAATTTCGTCAACTTTGAAGTGATGCTCAGACTTGCTTTTATAGTACTTGAAGTCCATTCCTCAAAGGCTGTGCAACATTGTGCATTCTGTTGCTTTTGTATTCTATTGACTTTTCCTTTCTCAGAAGGGGAATGTTCTGACAAATCCTTTGGAACGTCTTGCATCAGATCCTCTGATGATGTTCCTAGTTCTTCAGATCAGAGTTTTGCAGCAGAGTTCTTTTAGCGTGAATATCTTTGTCAGAGCATACTTACTTATCAGAGCCTCTGTACTTGCAGCGTTAAGTACTTCCAGAGTCTTCTGAAACTATACTGTATGTTCTTTACTCAAATTCTTCTCATCTTCGCTCAAAGTCATCTGTAGGAGATCAGAGTCTTCTGATGTATTGCTTCTGACGCTCAGAGCTTTATCGTTCTGTAGTGTTCAGAGGCGTTCTTGCTTCCAGAATAATATTAATTATGATATCTGAAACAAATAGACATTTAAACAAAATTAGAGTATATAAATTCTCTATACAAAATTTCATTAATGTTATCATGAAAACAATGAGATATATTAAACACCAATGTATGTTCTAACAACTTGAACCAATCTATGGTCTTGTTAGCCCAAACTAGGTTTGCTCTGATTTCTCGTACCAGACGAGGATATATAGGCACAAGACGGCGATGTCTTGGCGAGCAACCTTCCCCACCTTCACCCGTAGTTTTCCGAACTACGTTGACTATGACTTTCCCATTGCACGAGGGAGTACATAGGCATATAGAGGTGATGCTCTATCGAGTATCTTTTCTTTTCTTTTTTCCCTGTGGCCTATAGCTTAGATAGATAAACACCCATTTATATAGATAACAAGCGTGGATCCCGTCAAGTTCGACGGACGTGAGGGGTGCTAATACCTTCCCCTTGCGTACCCGACTCCAAAACCCAAGATTTGGTTGCGATGACCTGTCTTTTCCCTTTTCCACAAGTTTTCTATGATCATTTCCTTTCCCTCCTTTGGGATAAATAACAAATGGTGGCGACTCTTATGTCCATGCATGCCCCTCTTCGCAGCGATGTGACAGCTGGCGACTCTGCTGGGGATTACTCCGTCCCCTATGCGAGTCAATCCTACCGCCTGCATTTGCATTTTAATTTCCCACATTGTATATTATCATTGGTGTTGTGCTATTGGGTGGGAATATTCCATTGTGAGATAAGCCAAACCCAGGCTTGAGTACAACCATAGCATTAGAAGCGGAAAGTAATGGTGAACCTGTATGTTTGGCATGCACTAGTTCCCACGAAATTTGCGCTCAAACGAGATTCTCTTTGATGACTACCTTTCCAGTCTGTTTCGTACAGTTGAGAGGTTTTTGAATCTGAGGATCGTCGACTCTGGGGACCGATCGTTTGGGAGTCAGCTAAGTGAGGCCGCTTCGTCAGACTATGATGTCAAACCGGAAATAGTGAATGTATCATCGTTTTCTCGAAAGTCCGTGACGATGATGACCGCATAGAATTGTTTCCCTTGAAAATCGGAAAACAACCGCTGATCTTCCAAATTTGACTTTGGTGACTCACAGGATCGATCAGATTGATCCTAGGACATGTGCTAAAGTATTCTACGTTTAGAATTAAATTCAAAGTACTTGTGATAACGAATTGGTAAATGTGCTTGTAATGAAAAGGACTTTGACTGGATATTTTAAAGTGCATAAACTTGAAAGAAACGCTATAAAAGACTTGTAAATAGGCTGCTCGAAAAGGATAAAAGGTTTAAAGGGAAGAAGGAATTGGAGTAAAAGATGCAGGAAAAGTAAGAGGCAAAATGTAACACTTGCACAAGTGGTTCGACAGAGGGAATGTAAATGTTGCTGAAATTGTAAAAGACTTTATTGAAAAGTTGGTGATTTTACATAACGTACATTCTCCGTGAAAATACTCTTTTCTCACACTTGGGTACTTTGAGTAAATTTGATTGGAGTTACTTTGTACAAATGGTAAAACACACCAGAAATCTGCCTAAAAAATCCCTATTTATAATGCTAATAATTAACCACTAATAACTTCCTAGTATCTCCTCGATCTGACAAGTGTCATTTGCATGTAACCTCCTGCTCTAGAATTCGCCATGTGTCCTATGAACCAAAACTCCTCCCTCCAATTTTTGAATTTCAAAACGACGTAGCAAAGCCATTTGCGGAATTTTGGTCGAATGACCCCTTTCATGGTCGAAATGCTCATAACTTAAGGTCTCTTAATTTTTCTAAGTTATTTCAACCGTTCAACTTTAGGAAATTCCTTAGAGGCTGTCGAAACCTCTTTGCTTCATTTTACTTAGACATTAATTATGTCTTAGTGTTTTAGCAACCCAAGGCAGTGTCGAATTTGGGAGCTAACAAATTGCCCCCAAAGAATGTTCTTTTCGACCTTATTGCAAGAAAAGGACATTTTTTGATAGTATCCCATTCGACACCATCTTTTCGATACTATCAGACCCTTTGGTTTACCTCTTATCCTTTGGAAGATAAAACAGAAGAAAGAGAAATGTTTATATTAAAAACCGCGCGTCTTTGCACGCTTCTGACGTCATCATCATCATAGCAAATTTCTTGGAACTCACAAAAATTCAGAAAACATCATCACCCTTTTAGCGCCTAGGGGTATAGGTTACAACCGCCCCTTACTTCTTCCACTAGGTGGCACACGTGGCCCACTAACTTCACCCACGTAAAAATTCTTAATTCTCTGAACCCTTATAAAATCACCAAAAAATTTTTTCATAAGACTTTCTACTCTTTACCACCATTTACTCTTCCCCCTTTTGCTGAAGAAACCCCTTTTTTAAACACCCGAAAAATATCCCTTCTTTCTGAAAAACTTCAATCATGGCTGAACAACAGAAGAAAACTCAAACTAGGAGACCATCTTCTTCATCTGCATTGCCACCTTTCGCTACTTTGAGCGGACCAAAAATCACGAAGAACCAACAGCTCATCAGGGAACCGTTAGCAGAAGAGAAACGACACATCTACGAATCTCAGGTAATCATCCCCGTTGATGTGGCTGGAAAAGCTTTAGCCATGTCTGGCCCATTGTCACCCCCAGACCTTGATTATTCCACCTTAAGTGACTTTTTTCCTTCCTATCGAAAAACCAAACCCTTAGGGCAAAAAGACGCTAGAAAAATCCCTTCTGATAACCCAGATCACCTTTCTCTTTTCAATGTGGACCTTAAATATTTACATGATGGGGCAAGACTCTTTAGAGCTACGCCGTACTTCAAAGATTCTGAACTTTACCTTAACTGGTTGGCGAAAATAGAGAAAGCGAAGGCACAACATTAGAAAGAAATAGGTATTTATGACCTAATCATGCTGTCGAAGGTTGGGCCACCTTACTGTCCGTTAATGCTGGCCTCCTCTTTGTATTTCTGGGACAACACTCACCATACCTTCCATCTTCCCTGTGGAATGGTGACTCCCACGCTCTTCGACGTTGCTGCTATCGTTGGATTAAAACCATGTGGATTGGCTTACAATCCTGAAATTGATGCACGGGACACCATAGGTTTTGGTACTACGAAACAGACTTACACACCCTTCATAAATCATTATCATAAGAAATACAACGACGTAGTTGAAGACGAAGAGCACATAGCCTTTCTAGCTATGTGGTTATCTCGTTGCATTTTTTGAACAAAGTCCTTGCAGGTGGCGAGGAAGTACCTGACCCTGGCGAATCAGTTACACCTTAAAAGGGACATATGCCTTAGTGAGATGATACTAGCCAGCCTGTATGAGGCTTTGGGAGAAGGCGCTGATAAACTAAGGGATCCAAAAACCCATGGCGCTCTTATAATGGCGGGGCCATTTTGGTTGCTTCAACTATGGTTGAACGCTACCTTCGAACACAGCCTTCCCTTTAAAGGAGAGGTCAACGAAGCCCAGGTGTCTGAACGTCGGGTCGAATGGCCACACTTGGTTCAGTTAACGCCAAATGAAGAGGGTCGAAGCCTTCATGCCAATATTACCAGCTTCATCCACTTGTTTGCAAAAAGGCATGAATTCACTCCCAGGATGGCCCCTTTTGCTCATAGGTTGTATGGCCCTGAATGGTTCACCAGGTCATTTCCTCCAATTTCACAAAAACAAGAAGCAGAATCAAACCTGATATGGGAGAGATTCTTGACGCCACGCTTGATAGTTCATAAGCTCAACCTTGTCAGAGGACAAGCAATATTAGTCGCTTATCAACCCAACTTGGTGTCGAGGCAATTTGGGTTAATTCAATCATTGCCTAGGTGCTTATACGACAAGAAGTCTCATGTTATTCTTCTCTCTACCAGCTTCAACCCACTTGAGTGTTCGACTCAAATGGCCCGTTACGCCCATAAGTCCCATTTTACTCCAGTTTATTTTGAACCCTCTCACCTTTGTACCCCAGACTTTTACAACTGGTGGACCAATCATTACTCCAATAACTTTCTTGATGTTTCGAGTTTTTCACGCTTGATTGACCAAGCTTTTATTGATGTGCAGGAAAAAGTCAAGAAAGGTACGTTTACTCATATCAAATAGATACAAGCTTTCTAGAAGTACTTTGAAACTGCCTATCGACCAAATGATGTTAGTCGAACCGTCCGCGAGGCTGCTGTCACTTTAAAAGAAAAATTTTCTAAACGAATGGAGAAACTGAAAATCCCCTCATCTATCCCTTATGATAGACGATATGAGGTTGCTTTTAAACTCTTTCCCCCAAAGACCCCTCGATTACCAACCGCTGATTTTGGCGTGGCTCTTGCCCCTCCATTTCCAGACTGGTTTATCTGTGAGGATAGTATAAAAATACTTCGACAGCAGTCGAAGCCTAAAGCGCAGCGGGTGGTTCCAACTAAACATACACTTGATACCTTTAGAGGGCACCTTCATATTAGTATCGGAGATGTTCACATCGAGACCGAAATCCTTGAAGGTCATCTCCCTTTGATTTGGCTTCCTCTCACGAAGCTTCAACGTTACTAACCTATATTTTCTATATTTACTTATTCGCAGCTGCTCCCAAAAGAAACGCTCCGACAAATAAAACAGAAGGAAAGACCGAAAGTTCAAAGGTAAATTCTTACATACTCTCATTTACCTGAAGCTTTTCTGAATTTTGCTGATCACTTCGATCTCCCCAGGTTGGCCGCAAACCTCCAACTCCTCAAAAAAGAAGAAAAGTTGCAGCCCAAGTCATCATAGACTCCGACGATGATGAATCCCCTCGTGAAGATGTTCCCCTAAAAAGAAAACGAAAGGTAACTCATGGGCTAGAGAGTGTCGAATCTCCTCCATCTCCCACCAAGATACAAAAACAGAACACGCCTCCTGCATCTCCTGTCAAAGCTCTCACAACAAATGATCCAAATGCTTCTGTCGTTCCCATAGAGAGTGATAACTCTAGTCCGGCTGAGGAAGCCACAAAGGTATTGTGAAAGAATCTCTGCCCTTTCTATATCAAGCTCTTGTTTCTTTCATCTCGCATCTCATGAGGTTTAATTTCCCAACTGCAGACTTCTACTGAGGCTTCCAAACCTTCGATGCAGCCGTCTCCCTTGCTTATTTATCCATTAAACAACCAAGGTGAACCCACTTATATTCCTACATCTGATTTGGGCTCTGGTGTGAGTTCTCTTGGTGAAATTAACAAACCTGAATTTTATGCAGCCCCTTTGCCCCTAAAAACTACTACCCAACAATCACAAACCGATGGGTCCGACCACGAGGACGAGGGAGCTCCTGAGACAATAGTCGTGGCAGATGAAGATGAAAACCCCAAACCTGAGGACACCAACCTTGCCACCACAACCAGTTCCCCTCTCGTTCACACAAAACCCGCTACTGACGACGTTGATGCGGACGAAGCCAACGCATGGGAAGAAGAAACCATGCACCAATCTAAGCTAGGTGAGTCAGATGATGAGGAGAAAGAGGCTACCTTGGCTCAAGACCCCACGAAAGCTGCCCCTGTGGAAAGGGAAATAATTACAAAGGGAAAGTCTGATGAGCCTGCTTGCATTGATGCTGCCAAAGTTACTCCCATCGAGATGCCCCAGGCAATGCCTCTTTAGAGCGAAACGATCCTCTCTAAGGAAGAAATGGCTGCACTAAAAGAAAGCGATCCTCGTCGATACGTCCAACTACTGTTGCGCAGTCGAGGCAGTTCTTCTAGCAAAACTCGGAGTACTTCGACTTCTGAGGGCCAGGTCTCTAGCAAACCTTCAGATGATATTTTGGCAAAGATCAAAGCCAAAATCTTTAAAGGAGACCTTTTCATGTTGTTGAAGATGGATTCCGTCACCCATTTATCTTTGAAAACGCTTCTTCAATAGGCGAAACTTGACTCCATATCCCCTGAAGCTGCCAACGTCATTCGAGAGGTGGGAATTTTGATTGATCAAGTCTACAAAGACCTCACATTGCTGCCCCGCCTCGAAAGTGACATTTCGACGAAATCTGGTTGTGAAGCAGCTGCCTGGACAAGTGCAGCGGAATCGGAGCAAAGGATCGAAGAGCTAGAGGAAGAGAAAAAGAGGGACCAGCTAAAGATTGCTTCTAGCAAGGAAAATATCGTCTGTTGGAAATGCAAGATCAAGAAACTTCAGGGCAAGATCAAGAAAGAAGAAAAGAAGATTTCTCAACTGTCTTCCAAGGACAATTCGGCCCTTGCTGCTGAACTCGAACATGCTATCACTTTTGTAGAAGAGGCTCGAAGCTTAGAAGAAGAAGTTTCAAGATTAACTGATGAAAGGGCCTCGTGCCAACAACGTATCGAGTCTCAAAAGGCGAGCTACCTTAAAATGAAGGCCAATCTTCTTTTCTGATTTGCTGACATATTGTAACAGACTATATTTTGCTGGCCTTTGAAGCCATTTTTGTTATTGTAACTTATCGCGCCATTTTGGCAAATATTAATTCCATTTGTGGCTTTGCTTTATACTTTCTGTTATTCTGTTGTTATTTTAACTTCTTGCAGCATAGGCCTGTACTTTTTCAAGTACTTACCATTTACTTTTAATATCCTCCTATCTTCGCCCAATTCTTCCACTTCATAGGCTCCATTAAAGAAAACCCTCGACACTTGGAAGGGTCCCTCCCACTTTGGGGACCATTTACCCAGCGTCTTGGCCTTTCGATCCATAGGCAAAATGACTCTCCAAACTAAGTCTCCAACTAAAAAGGTTTTTGCTTTAACCTTCTTATTGTATGACTTTTCCACTCCCTTTTTCTGCCTTCTCAGCAATTCTAGAGCTTTCAATCTCTCTTCGTCTAAGTCTATGACCTCATCGAGCATCATATCCCAATAGACTTCTCTAGGAATTTCGTGCTGCCTCTGAACCCTAATCGAATGTATGTGGATTTCGACTGGCAACACTGCATCGTGACCAAAGGTCAAACGATATGGGGTAGCGTTGGTCGCCTCTTTGGGTGACGTTCGACATGCCCATAGAACCTGATCCAACACTTTGTGCCAATTCTTTGGCTTGGTTCCTACTTGCTTCTTTATCATGTCAATGACCACTTTATTTGCTGCCTCGACTTTCCCGTTAGCCTGCGCGTAATAAGGGGTCGAAGTTAAGAGTTTGAACCCCATCTCTCTGGCAAAATCCTGCATCTTTCTACCCGTGAAGATCGACCCTTGATCCGTTGTTATCGTCTCTGGCATTCCAAACCTAAAGATGATATTTTTCTGAATGAATTCAATCACATCTTCCTGATCCACTTTAGGTAAAGGCACTGCTTCGATCCACTTGGTAAAGTAATTTATCCCCACTAAGATATACTTTTGATTTTTTGAGGATGCTGGTCGAATTTCTCCAATCAGATCCAAAGCCCAGCCTCTAAACGGCCATGGCTTAATTATGGAATGTAATTCGCTTGCTGGGACGTGTTGTATGCCTGCGTGAACTTGACACTCCTGGCACCCCTTGGCGAACTCGATGCAATCCTTTAGCATTGTAGGCCAGTACAAACCTTGTCGAAATAACAACCATTTCATTTTATGGCCAACTTGGTGTGCACCACACGCCCCTATGTGGACTGTCGACAAAGCCAAGTACGCCTCTGATTCACTCAGGCATTTCAGCAAAACTCCTTCAGGGGTCTTTTTGAACAATTCGTTGCCCATCAGGACATAACTCAGCGCTCGATATTTTATCTTTCAATCCGAGGCTATTGATGGATTCTGGAGATACTCGACTAAAGGCTTTCTCCAGTCATTGTCCAACAATTCTCCGATGGTAAAGACTTCGAAAGTCTCTTCATCCATATATCCAAATTTTGTAGCCTCTAAGTCTGATGGCTTCAACCCAACCGACACTACCTTACCTCTAGCTTCGATTACTTCCTGCAAGTCTTCCTTCGAGACCCTATATCCCGAGGCAATTTGTGCTAGATCGTTCGCCACTTGGTTCTGTATTCTCGGTATATGTCGAATAGTTGATGCTTTGAATTTTTTAAGCAGCCTATTGGCCACTACGAAGTACATGATGAGATTTTCTTTAACGCATTTTTTCTCTTTTGTCAGCTGTTTTATCACTAATTCCGAATCGCCCATTATTTTGACCTGGGTTGCCCCCAATTCTAACCAAATTTCAAGTCCAACTATTAAAGCTTCATATTCAGCCTCGTTGTTGGAACACAACCCCTCGACGTTATACTTGAATCTTGTTGGAATTTTACCTGGCGAAATAATCATCAGACCAATACCCGTGCCATGTTTGTGGCTAGAGCCATCGAAGTATAATTTCCATGGTTCCAATTCAACTATATTCAGGGCGTTCTCGTTTATAGAGTGGTCGACGATAAAGTCTGCCACTATTTGCCCTTTGACTGCTTTTAGCGGTATATAAGTTAAAGAATATTTTGTCAATGCCAGTGCCCATTTTCCAATTCGACTGTGCAGAATAGGTTTTGATAACATGTGTTTAATAACATCAAAGTGCGAAGAAACACAAACATCTACTGGTTTAATATATTGCTTTAACTTTGTACATGAGAAATATAAACGTAGACATAGCTTCTCGATTTCACTATAACTAGTTTCTGCGTTATTTAAAACTCTACTAAGGTAGTAAATAGCCCTTTCGATGCCATTCACATCCTCCTGAGCCAACATGCTCCCTAAAGTTCTATCTGACGCTGCTATGTACAAACGCATGCTCCTGCTTCTACACGGAGGCGAAAGGACTGGGGGGTGAGCCAAGTAATCCTTGATTTTGTCGAAGGCTTCCTGCTGCTCTTTTCCCCACTCGAATCTGTCCCTAGTAATTCGAAGGAAAGGTGAGAAGGCTTGCGTCTTGCCGCTTAAGTTAGAGATGAACCTCCTTAGAAAGTTAATTTTCCCCAACAACGATTGCAACTCCTTTTTGTTCGACGGCGCTTTTGTTTCTAAGATAGCCTTCGTCTTATTCTGGTTGATTTCGGTCCCCTTCTTATGGACAATGAAACCCAAGAAGTCTCCCGCCTGTACACAAAATGCGCACTTCAACAGATTCATTTTGAGGCCGAACTTCCTCTTTCTGGCGAACGATTGTCGCAGATGATCCATATGGCTTTTTCCTGAAACAGATTTCACCACAATATCGTCAATGTATATTTGCATAAAAGATTCGATGAAATCATGGAATATAGAATTCATTGCTCGCTGGTACGTTGCCCCAACGTTCTTTAGGCCAAATGGCATTACTACCCATTCGTAAGTGCCTAAGGCCCCTGGACAACGAAATGTTGTTTTGGGAACATCGTCTTCCGCGATAAAAATCTGGTTATATCCAAAATAACCATCCAACATACTAAGGTATTCATGGCCAGCGGCTGAATCAACTAACATTTCCGCCACTGGCATCGAATATTCGTCTTTGGGAGTGGCTGAATTCAAATCTCTGAAATCAATGCACACTCTTAGGGACCCGTTCTTCTTGATGACTGGGACAATGTTGGCCAGCCATTCGACATACCTCGCTGTGCGAATGAATCTGCAACGAAGGAGCCTTTCGATTTCCTCCTTGATCTTCGACATGACCTCTGGAGCAAAACGCCTTGGGCCCTGTTTGACGGGCTTCTTTCCAGGTTTTATTGGTAGTTTATGTTCCACCAAATCTCTTTGCAACCCAGGCATTTCGTCATAGTCCCAGGGGAAACAATCTTTATACTCCTGGAGCAACTGGATGACTTTGATCTTCAGTTGAGGGTCGAGGTTAGCACTAACGTACGTTGGCCTCCTGGTTGGACCCTTTCCTAAATCAATTTCCTCCAATGGATCTAATGCGAGCATTTTGATGTCGTTCCCCAAAGGATCTCTTTCGAACCCCAGAGGTTCGTCATCATAGATGGCGTCGAGCCTCTGGCTCTCCCGCGGTATTTTGGTGGCTTCTTCAGCCATTTTGTCATGGGCGGCCATTGCGGCCGTTTGTAATTTGGTTTCAGCCACATAGGCTAAAATTCTTCACAACACCGCTGCTTCAGTCATCAAATTCATTGCCCCACCCCGTGGGGTCAACTAGGGCTGCCCCCAGGTATGAGAGTCTCTCCCCAGGTATTTCCCTATCCCAACGAAATCCGTCGACAGGGTGGAGGTATAGTGAGTAGTACACCTCGTCATTTGGTGCGAACTCAAAGTCCGCTGGAGCACAAGGGCCAATGCTGGCCAAGTGCTTGTCGAATTGGAACTGATCTATTTGCCTTCTTGGCACCCTGAAGTACCCTTGATCAGCTTCAATATTTTCAACTATGCCATCCGGCCTCCAGATGGCAATCCTTTGATGCATCGATGATGACACTGCTCCAATGCCATGTATCCATTCTCGGCCAAGCAATAAATTGTAGTTGGTCGTGGTTTCGACCACCATGAATACCGTTGGTCTTGTAATTGTTCCAACGGTCACATCCACCTGAATCACCCCCCTGGTGGTTCCTACTTTTCCTTCATAATTCGACAAGACCATATTATGTGGCTTTGTATCAGCATCATGCTTTCCTATTTTGGTCAGCAAAGAATGTGGCATCAAGTTTACCGTAGCGCCACAATCCACCAGTATTTTGTTGATGGGGATGTTCTCCACTTTTGCTGTAATATACAACGGTTTCAGGTGGGTCCTCATCTCTTCAGTGGGCCGTTCGAAAAAAGCGTTTTGCTCCTCGACACAGCCATTGTTCATCACGTAATAGGATACAGGTTTATGTGCTGCCATTTCCCACTCAGCGTCTGCGCCTGGTTCTTCGACCTCTGACACCCTATTGAACTCCCGGGGCATCACCGACACCACGTTGACCACCAGGTCCAAAGAATCATCGGAGTCAAAGTTATTTGTCATGTCTTCGTCCCCTTCCGTCGGTCTGTCTTGTTTAGGCGAAAACAGCCTTCGCCCAACTGGTAACTTTTCCGCTATCTTCGACTGCTGTTCTTCTTTTCCGGGGGGGTTTGAACTATTCTTCGACTGATTTTTCTCCATCTCTTCTCTGAGAGCCTTTCTTCTTCTCTGCTCTCTCCTCCATTGAGATCTAGTCATAGGATTCTTACCCTTATAGTTTTCAGATAAGTGCACTATTTTTGAGGATTGATACTCCTTGCTGTAGGAAACCGAAGATCCTCGATTCACTTCGAAGTTCTTCCACCTTTGCTGCCCTTGCGCCCTCTCTTCATTAGGCTTCCTCCATTTTCCATCAGCGGAGTCGACAATAGGTTTGAAAATGGCGGGCCTAGCACTTGGTGGTCTGATTCGAGGTTCAGACTGTTGGTCTTCTGTCCTCCTGTGGTAGCTCTTTCGTTGATCAAAACCATGGCCACCTCTATTCAAACGACGTCGACGTTCTCCCTCTAGCTTCTCTGCTGCTTTTCTATCGAAAATGGCGCTGCACCTGGGGCACAGCATCACGCTCGATCCATTGTCTTTGCATCGATGTAAAAAAGCCAACGATTGACTCTTCTATCTTTGGGTATGCTAACCTGCTACATCCCTCATGGTGTTTTGATTCTTTCTCTTCCATGGTCTCTGATGGGTTAATGTCGACCATATTGACTTCGACCATCCCGCCTAGCTCCATTCTTTCCAAGCCCTCAGTGGCCTGGTCCATTCTGACGAAATGGTCAGCTATTTCCTTGGTTACTATGGCGTAACTTAGATGATCTTGAACCTTTAGGCTTGACTTGTTATCGTTTCAACCAGTATTCTCCTCGACTGTGACTGCCGTATCGTCCAAATCGAAACCCATGACGCATTTCGCCATCACTGGTGCTAAAATGAGGTCCTCAGTAACCTCCATCATGTTAACAGAAAATTCTATGCCCTCAGTAGCATCTATCATGTTTGCTTCCATAGGTTCAGCATAAAGAGCATCAGTCAATTGCAACGGATTAGCATCCACCTTCATCTGGCCCTTTGCCTTATCTCCAAATTTCAAGCGTCCCTCCTGTATCGCATTCTGGATGAGATCCCTGAAAAGAAAACATTGAGATGTTTTATGACCCAGAAAATTATGGTACTTACAAAAACCTCTCTTTTTTCGCTGCTCTAAAGGCGGTGTTTTAGCACCAGGCGACACTATCATCTGCCCATCTTTTACTAGCAGATCGAAGATTTCATCACATTTCGTGATGTCAAAGGTGTAAGTTTTCTTAGGGAACCTATCGTTTTTTTCTGATTCGATGAAGCCCTTTCCTTGAGGAGGGGCCAATACTCGACAGGAATATGGAGGACCCTGCTTTAATTCAGCAAGATCGACTTCGTTCTCCTCGAAGTAGGGGGACTCCTCGCAAACCCCTTCGCTACTTTTGTTGAGTTCGACAAAAGGTACTTTCTTGCCTTTGTTAAATCTTGACTTTTCGTCTTTCAGCCTTTCTAGCTGTCGGACTCTGTCGGCCAATTGGGCCATATCTCTCAGATACCGCGTATCTAACTTCTTCCTAATAGAGTAATCTAAACCTCCTGCTGCCATTTCGATCAACTCATGTTTAGGCACTTGTGTGAAACAGCTTTCCTTGAGTAGTCGAAACCTATTGAGGTATTCTTCGATTGGCTCTGAAAACTTACGCTTTACACTGGCCAACTCTTTCAAACTAATCTTCGTCTGGCCCATGTAAAACTGTTCATGGAAGAGTCGTTCTAACTGCGTCCAGTTACATATTGTACTTGGTGGCAAAGTGGTAAACCACGTGAAGGCGTTCTTTGTAAGAGAACTTGGGAAGTATTTTATCCTAAGGCTTTCGTCATTGGCTATCTCCCCAGCCTCAATTATATAGCGTGCTACGTGTTTGACGGTGGACTCTGTTGTGTCCCCTAAAAACTTAGTGAACTTAGGCACCTTAGTCCTAGGGGGTAATTCCGCTCGAAGGATGTAGTCGACTATTGGCGAAGTATAATTTGGCCTAGTAAACCCAGTGTTTAGGCCATTTCGAGTCATGATCCTTTCTACCATCGTAGCCAAATTGTTTTCGACCGCGAGGTTGTTGCATCTTACTTGCTGGACCATATTGTCTGCATCCTGGTTTCAATTCACCGTAACTATTTCTGGATTTCTCTCGACCTGGACTCTGGGAGTTTCGACAACATAAGGGCCTATTCCTCCTTGGTTCTCTAAATTGGCTTCTGGCGCCGCTCTTGGAATTTGTTGTGGAATATTCTCCACAGGGGCTTGGTTTCTTTCTAACGGAGGTACCCCTATAAATTCAGTCAAGCGTGTTAACTGTGTCGCCAGTTGTTGGTTAGCGTGAGTTGTGTCTCAAATTAATGGCTGAAAGATCTCGCCCATAGTCTGGGAGAGGGTTTGAACCATCTGTAAGTTACTCCCATCCATCTGCTGCCTCAAACAGGCAATAGACGTATTGGTTAAATTGGGACCTTGAGTCGAGTATCCTAGGCTTAAACTCTGAGGGTTTCGACCAATGTTTGAACCATGTCCTGATCCTTGCAAAGGTGACGCCATTGTGTTTTCAGAAAATATTGGGGGCGCATTTTGCAGCCCCTGCATTACAGTCGTTGACATCCCACACGGGGGATTCCTTGGCAACTGCGAAAGACCAAGAGGGGCAAACTGCCTTGACATTGATGGTCCTGCTATTGGAGTTTGGGGATTCGACACTGGAGGCCCAATATACTCCAATACGGGTTGTGTGTAAGGCCTAACTATCATGGTCCCAGATCCTATTGGGGCAACGGTTTGTTCTGATCTTATGGGAGGAGCTACTTGCTCTCCTGTCGATGGTATAGGCGGTGGGACCATGTTGTTACTGGTTCCTTCGCCAGAACCTTGGACTTGTGGGTTAGGATTGTTTGGTTGGTTTGTTTCCGTCACCATATTCCTAAGGATTGTTCGTATTTCTTCGTTTGCAGCGGTAATTCTACCACTTCTCAGTAACATATAGTGTACTTTCTACGAAGATTATTAAGACTTGTGAATAAGGACTCTTTAATTCTAAGTCGCGGGGATATTTAGCACCGTCCCACTGGGCGTGCCATTTTGTTTCCCTTGAAAATCAAAAAACAACCGCTGATCTTCCAAATTTGACTTTGGTGACTCACAGGATCGATCAGATTGATCCTAGGACATGTGCTAAAGTATTCTACATTTAGAATTAAATTCAAAGTACTTGTGATAACGAATTGCTAAATGTGCTTGTAATGAAAAGGACTTTGACTGGATATTTTAAAGTGCATAAACTTGAAAGAAACACTATAAAAGACTTGTAAAAAGGCTGCTCGAAAAGGGTAAAAGGTTTAAAGGGAAGAAGGAATTGGAGTAAAAGATGCAGGAAAAGTAAGAGGCAAAATGTAACACTTGCGCAAGTGGTTCGACAGAGGGAATGTAAATGTTGCTGAAATTGTAAAAGACTTTATTGAAAAGTTGGTGATTTTACATAACGTACATTCTCCGTGAAAATACTATTTTCTCACACTCGGGTACTTTGAGTAAATTTGATTGGAGTTACTTTGTATAAATGGTAAAACACACCAGAAATCTGCCTAACAAATCCCTATTTATAATGCTAATAATTAACCACTAATAAATTCCTAGTATCTCCTCGATCTGACAAGTGTCATTTGCATGTAACCTCCTGCTCTAGAATTCGCCACGTGTCCTATGAACCAAAACTCCTCCCTCCAATTTTTGAATTTCAAAACGACGTAGCAAAGCCATTTGCGGAATTTCGGTCGAATGACCCCTGTCATGGTCGAAATGCTCATAACTAAAGGTCTCTTAAATTTTCTAAGTTATTTCAACCGTTTAACTTTAGGAAATTCCTTAGAGGCTGTCGAAACCTCTTTGCTTCATTTTACTTAGACATTAATTATGTCTTAGTGTTTTAGCAACCTAAGGCAGTGTCGAATTTGGGAGCTAACAAGAATGCCGAACCTTTATCGGAGATTGGTCCATACCTGTGAGAGGGATTGGGTTATGTAGGAAACTTTGTCCTTCAACCCACCCGGTTTTCTCGTCGGTGCGAACCTGTGTTCTTGATACAGTGCGTCCTTATGATGGTGCTATGTTCTTGCCAAAGCGAAGCGCTGGTTCTTCTCAATCAACAACATAACAACCTTGATCCCCTGTTGCATTTGCATTTGCATTTGCATTTGCATTTTTCATTTAGATATTAACATTGACATGTATTTATGTTGCAGGTCTATATTTTCCCTTCGATTCTAGTGATCTTATTTCTCTGCTGACATGGAGCCTAGCCTGAAGAAGATAGTGGTGTATAAGTTCCCTACTCCCGACATTGGATCTCTACTCAATTTGATTTTTATGGCTGACAGGAAGGTGATAGAAGATTTCAAGCAATCATATGGGAAGCTTCTGAGTTGTGTTTGCAAGCCCTCAGTATATGAGTTGGGTGGTCTCCATACTCTGCTGCAGTTTTATGATTCACAGCTGCAGTGTTTTACTTTTCCAGGATATGTGTTACTGCCTACTCTAGAGGAGTTCTCTGTGCTACTTGGAGTTCCTATCTTGGACCAGATGTCTTTCTATCACACTGATGCTGAGCCTGATCTGACTAAGCTTGTTGGTTCCCTTCATTTGGATGCTTCTGAGCTAACAACGAAGTTGGTCAAGAGAAATGGAATGCCTGGATTTCCATTATCTTTTCTGGTTGCTAGAGTTCGACACTTTGCGAAGGAGGGTTGTTGGGTTGTGTTCAATTCCATTATAGCACTGTGCATTTATCGTATCATGTTGTTTCCTAATATTCCAGATTTTTTTGGATCTGGATGCCTTCCCCATTTTTGCTTCAGGGAATCCTGTACCTACGCTTATGGGCAACGTCTATCATTATGTGCATTACAAGAATGAGAATCGGAGAGGGAAGAATGTATCTTGTTGCGTACCTTTGTTGTACAGGTGGTTTGTGAGTCACCTTCCCAAGTCCGGTCCTTTTGTTGATACTGCTGGTACCTTAGAATGGTCAGAAAGATTGATGGGATTGACTTCTGAGAATATTATTTGGTTTGATAGGGATCAGTTGGGTACGGAGATTATCTATAGTTGTGGTGGTTTTCCTAACGTCCCGTTGGTCGGAAGGAAATGATGAATTAACTATAACCCATCCCTTGCGGTAAGGCAGTTTGGGTATGCTTTGAAGGAACCTCCGAGAGAAGAGGAAATACAGGAATCTTTGTATTTCACCGACTTGCTGGAGAATGAGACCTTGACTAGAGTTGAGAAGGCCTGGAACAAAATTCATCGCAAAGGGAAAGCTTATTTGGGGAAGAGTAACAGTCGAGCTTATGACCCATATGTGACTTGGATTCAGGAGAGAGCTGAGAGAGTGTTGATGCCTTTTCCACTTTGTGCGCCTTTATATCCTCTGATGATTGAGGAGCCTACTACTGTTGATATTCAGAGGTATAACCTGTTGTGGTCCGAAAAAGAGGAGTTGCGCAAGGCAAATGAAGAGTTGGAGAAAGAGATTATTCAGCTCCGAAGTGAAATGGTTGAAGCTACCTATTCTTGCAAGAAGCAAACTGAGTTGGTAAACAAGCTAGGTACAAATATTAACAAAGACATTCACACTCGTGAGCGTTTGGGTTTAGATTTGAAGGCTGCCAGTGATGTCTTTTCTTCTATGAAGAAGGAGTTGGATAGAGCTTATCTGGAGATTTCCAGGTTTAATGATCAGTGGAATGCTACCCTCACCAATAACAAAGAGCGGGAAGATGTACTGAAACAACAAATTGTCAAGCTAAAGGCTCAACTCCAGGTGAAGGATGAGAAAATTGCAGTTGAAGCCTCACTCCGACGTGACAGTGATTGTAGACTGAACGAAGCGCTTGCAACGTTGGATGATTACAAATCTAGAGCTGATTTGAAGAGGTGTAAGCTTGAGGAGGCTTTTGGTGAGGCTGCCTAGGAGGATTATGCTCAGGATTTGGAGATCACTATTAGCCGGAGAGTGCTGCTCATCTGAAGGAGTTGTTAGAGGATTTCCAGTCTAGTTGTCGTACTTGATTGTATTTTTTTTTCAGTCTGTTGTTATGATGTAAATATTGACCATCACCAGACCTGTTGGTTGAGGTCATTCTGATTCCATTATATTGTTGTATCTGACTCTTGGATCTCATTTTATTCATGAGGAGTTTTCTTATTGCTTATCTGTTAGCTCTCCATTGTCATGCTGTTCGCGAAACTAGAATCGAGGGGGAAATATCCCTAATGCATATATACATGTCTGCATACTGCATTATTTTGCATTTTTGCATCACAGGTGCCCATGACCGTTGACCTTATTTATGTGGTTTGTTAGTTTGTTTCAGGATTGATAACCAAACTACTCACCGTTACGCCACTTGGGGAAATCAGCATAAGATCATGGAGCAGATGCAAGAACTTCGAGACAAGATGGCCCAATTTATGGATTTGATGCAGGGTGTGACAAATGGTCAAGAGCAACTGAGGACTCCGGTGCAGCCACTAATTGCAAGAGTTGAAGGTAATGGTGTGCTCCACGGGGGAACTGCTGCTAATCCTCCTTGTAATGATGGTGGTAATGTTATTCCTCCAGCTGTGATCCCTCTGAGCGGAGGTAATGTAGGTGGAATCCCTATGCCTGAAATGGCGTATGCTGGGCATGGAAACAATGTTCCTCAGTGGGATGAAGATCAGCAAGAAGATGTGTTCTCTATGCGGGATATTGGTGCAGGGTTGCCGTTTGAGGCAGATAAGAGGTTTAAGCTGATCGAAGAGAAGATGCAGAGGTATGAAAATCAGAACTCTATGGGATTGGACATGGCTAATCTGGGGCTGATCCCAGACTTGAAAGTACCTTTGAAATTCAAAGTTCCTGATTTTGACAAATATAAAGGCACTACTTGTCCTAGGGTTCATCTGCGTTCTTACTATCGCAAGATGTCTACCTACTCAGATGATGAAAAATTGCTGATGCATTTTTTCCAAGACATCCTTTCTGGTCCTTCTCTTGAATAGTACATGACCTTCGAACCAGTCAATATCCGATGCTGGAGGGATTTGGCTGAGGCCTTCGTTAAGAACTACCAGTACAATAGCGACCTTGCACCTAACAGGGTCCAATTGCAGAATCTGTCTCAGAAGAATGGTGAATGCTTCAAAGAGTACGCCTAGAGGTGGCGTGAGCTGGCAGCTAGGGTGCAGCCTCCCATGGTAGAAAGGGAGTTAATTGATATGTTTGTTGCCACGCTATCGGGTGTATACTACGAGAAGCTGATCTGTAACATGTCTGAAAGCTTTTCTGATCTGATTATTACAAGGGAGAGGGTCGAGAACAGCATTAAGCTATGAAAGATTCAAGGTGACGAAGGATCCTCAGCAGGAGGAGGAAATAGAAAAGTTTTTGGTAACAAGAAACGAGAAGGAGAAACTAACGCAGTATCTAGTTCCCGGGGAAGAAATAGAAATCAGCGTCAACAATATCGTCAGCAGCAGTAGGTTGCAAGTATCACCATACCTGCAGTACCACAACAACAGCAACAACCACAACAGAATCAGCAGAATTATGCTCCTCGTCGTTTTCAGGATCGGGGCAGGGCGGTAAATAAACAGTTTGATACGCCTCCGATGCCGTATTCTCAATTACTCCAACACTTGTTACCGTTGCAGTTGATACAGAAGAGGACTCTAGCTCAATTAACAAGTGCACCACCACCTGGTTACGATGCTAATGCTCACTGTGAGTTTCATTTTGGTGCTCCGGGTCATAATATTGACAACTGTAAGGCGTTTAAGTATAAAGTTCAGGATCTCATATACAGTAAGGCTATAAACTTTTCTCACGACGCGCCCAATGTCGTGCAGAACCCCATGCCTAATCATGGGGCAGCCGGGTTCAGTGCTATCCTTGAAGATGAGAACTTGAATTTGGTGTCGGATGTTGATGAGTTGAAGACGCCACTAAGCTTTGTAAAGAGCAAGTTGTTGAGGGGAGGAGTATTCCCAGGTTGTAATGAAGCTTGTGCTGAATGTTTGAGCCATCCCGAGGGACGTGAGAAGCTAAAAAACCATATTCAAAAGCTGATGGATGATGGTGTCTTGCAATTTGACAGGGTCGCTGAGAAGAAGAATGAGGAATTAGTGGTTGAAGAGAGGGATGAGGTTGCAACAATCTCGATTCCGTACAAGACCATTACTATTTTTGCGCCGCCAAGGCTGCCAACCATCATCATTACTAAAGCTGGTCTTGTACCATATGAAAGTACTAAGGCAATTCCGTGGAACTACGGAGCCGAAGTATACTGCAACGGATAGAAGCAGGAGTTGAAAAGTTTACCTGTTGATTCTGTGGACAACTTAGTTGGAGCTGGTGGAATTACTCGGAGTGGAAGAGTATTTTCATCACCTGAAGTGGTCGCTGATAAATCTGACAAGGGGAAGGGTAAAGTAGTGGTTGAAAAGACTTTTCAAGCTGGTGAAGAGGAATCCTTGTTGAAGGAGGCGGAGGAGTTCATGCGCCTGATATGAAAGAGTGATTACAAGATTGTTGATCACTTACAGCAGACTCTGTCCAAGATATCCATTTTGTCCTTGTTGTTGTCTTCGGAAGCGCACATGAATGTTTTGTTAAGAATACAACTTATGTACCACAGGAGATTTCTGTGAACCAACTCGAGGGAGTAGTGGCACATGTAAATGCAGGTAATGGGCTGGGATTCACTGATTTGGACTTGACGCCCAAGGGGAGGAACGATAACTGTGTGCTGCATATATCTATTGAATGGGGAGGGGCCGTCATGTCACATGTACTTATTGATACTGAGTCATCTTTGAACGTACTTCCGAAGAAAGTGATGATTAAGTTGGATACCCGTGGTATATTGTATACGCCAAGTGACTTGGTAGTACGAGCTTTTGATGGGACTCGAAGGTCCGTATTCGGGGAGTTGACTTTGCCAATTCAAGTTGGTCTTCAAGTGTTTGATGCAGTGTTCTACATTACGGATATTCAGCCATCTTATAGCTGTCTGCTGGGACGTCCCTGGATACATTCGGCAGGCGCCGTAACTTCTATGATGCACCAAAAGTTGAAGTACATGGTGGGTGGCAGTGTTGCCACTGTTTGCGGGGAAGAGGATATAATGATTAGTCATTTGTCTTCATTCAAGTATATCGAGGTTGATGGCGAAATCCATGAGACTTTATATCAAGCCTTCGAAACTGTGTAAATCAAGGACAAAACACCGGTCGTGAGCAAAGCGCCTGAAGTCACCATGTCATCCCTTAAGGAAGCCCAGGCAGTGGTGAAGGCTGGGGCATCGCAAGGTTGGGGTCCAGTGCTGAACATCCCCAACAAGCAAGACAAATTCGGATTGGGATACAACCCATCTTCCTCCTCCCAGAGCGCGTCGCGCTATAAGGGGCCTGTCAAGTTTACCAGCGGTGGGGTAATCTTCGAGCAGATTAATGACATATTTGATGAAGACGGTGACAGCGACTGCGACATGGATGCGTGGATTCGGCCATGCACTCCAGGACAAAGCCTAAAAACCTGGTCTGTCAAAGAAATCATCCAAGTGACGGCAGAAGAGTAATGGTTTGTTTTTTTTATTATTGTATAGCCCTATGTTCTACCCGGAGCATAGCAGTATTTGCCTTCAGTGCCTAATTATTTATGTTTGAACAATATTTTTATCAATATATCAAAGGGCATTTTTTGCATTCAAATATTGTGATCCCTGTCTTTCCTGTTTATTTTTAAACAATAAAATGGCAATGTGGTTTGTGCTTGTTTGCGTATCACTTTAAGCATTAAATCATCATCATTGCAGGTTTCACATTGCAGATGACACCGCTCCAGAGCCGTCTATGACTCACTTTGACTTTGATAATCCGATATTTCAAGCCGAAGAAGAGATTGATGAAGATGAAGACTTTCCAAAAGAGCTAGCCAGGCTGTTGAAACAGGAAGAGAAAATCATTCTGCCTCATCAGGAGGAAATTGAGGTCGCCAACCTGGGTACCAAGGAAGTCAGAAGAGATGTCAGGATAGGGGCTGCGTTGTAGAGTGATATCAAGCAGAGATTGGTTGAAATGCTCCGAGAGTATAGTGATATCTTTTCTTGGTCATATGAAGACATGCCTGGTATCGACATAGACATTGTGGTTCATCGCTTGCCGTTGCGTGAAGAGTGTCCGCCAGTCAAGCAGAAGCTCAGAAGGACCAGACTAGATATGGCTGTGAAAATCAAAGAAGAATTCCAGAAGCAGTTGGATGCTGGATTTCTCGCTGTAACAACTTACCCTCTGTGGGTCGCTAACATCGTACCTATACCAAAGAAGGACGGTAAGGTATGTATGTGCGTTGAGTATAGAGACTTGAATAAAGCGAGCCCAAAGGACGATTTCCTGCTCCCCCACATTAACGTATTGATTGATAATACGGTGCAGTATTCCGTGTTTTCCTTCATGGTCGGTTTTTCCGGATATAATCAGATTAAGATGGCGCCAAAGGATATGGAGAAAACAACGTTCATTACATCGTGGGGGACTTTCTGTTATAAGGTAATGTCTTTTGGGTTGAAAAATGCAGGGGAAACCTATCAGCGGGCAATGGTCACTTTGTTTCATGATATGATTCATCACGAGATTGAAGTATATGTCGATGACATGGTAGCAAAGTCTCAAACGGAGGAGGAACATCTGGTAAACCTTCTGAAATTGTTCGAAAGGCTAAGGAAATTCAGACTGAGGTTGAATCCGAATAAGTGCACTTTTGGTGTCAGGTCCGGAAAGTTGCTGGGGTTCATTGTTAGTGAAAAAGGAATCGAGGTCGATCCTGCAAAGATAAAAGCTATTTAAGATATGCCAGCGCCGAAAATGGAGAAAGAGGTTTGTGGTTTCTTGGTTAGATTGAACTACATTGCTCGGTTCATATCTCATCTCACAGCCACGTGCGAACCCATGTTCAAATTGCTAAAGAAAGATCGGGCGGTCGTCTGGAACGAAAATTGCCAAAGGGCATTTGATAAAATAAAAGAATATTTGCAGGAGCCTCCGATACTGATACCTCTAGTAGCTGGAAGGCCATTGATAATGTATTTAACGGTTCTTGAGAATAGCATGGGTTGTGTTCTCGGTCAGCACGACGAGACTGGAAGAAAAGAGCATGTAATATACAATTTTAGTAAAAAGTTCACAGACTGTGAGTCCAGGTACTCAATGTTGGAGAAAACATGTTGCACACTTGCTTGGGCTGCGAAGCACCTAAGACAGTATATGCTAAATCCTACAACCATGATGATTTCGAAGATGGATCTGATTAAATACGTCTTTGAAAAGCAAGCACTTTTGGGGAGAATTGCTAGGTGGAAGATGGTTTTGACAAAGTATGATATTTAATACGTTTCCTAGAAAGCTATCAAAGGGAGTATTCTGTCAGAGTATCTTGCAGAGCAGCAGATTGATGACTATCAACCTATGAAGTTTGAATTTCCCAATGAAGACATCATGTTTTTAAAGATGAAGGACTGCGATGAGCCATTACCCGATGATGGTCCGGAGAAGGGTTCTCAATGGCATATGATATTGACGACGCTGTTAACTCATATGGTAGTGGAATTGGGGCAATTATCACGACGCATCATGGTTCTCATATCCCATTCACTTCCAGGTTAACATTTCCCCGCACCAATAATGAAGCCGAATACAAAGCGTGTATTGTGGGGTTGGAAGAAGCCATTGATATGAGGATCGAGAATCTAGATGTATACGGTGATTCAGCGCTAGTTGTTAATCAAATCAAGGGAGAATGGGAGACCCGACAGCCTAATCTGATACCTTACATGAACTATGCAAGGAGGCTGTTACCATTCTTCGATCGGGTAGAGTTCCACCATGTGCCTAGAGCAGAGAATCAGATGGCGGATGCCTTAGCCACTTTATCCTCGATGTATAAGGTGAATTTTTGGAATGATGCTCCAAGAATAGTCATCTCTCACCTTGATAGGCCGACATTCGTATTCGCCATTGAGGATGCTTCTGATGGCAAGCCGTGGTATTATGACATCCAGAATTTCCTCATGAACCAAGAATATCCGCTAGGGGCGTCGACCCAGGATAAGAAGACTCTGAGGAGGTTAGCTGGGAACTTTTATCTGAACCAGGATGGTGTACTCTACAAGAGGAATTATGACTTGGTGCTTTTAAGATGCGTGGACAAAAAAGAAGTGAGTCTTCTTATGGAAGAGGTCCACGAAGGTGCCTTTGGTACACATGCCGGTGGGCATGCCATGTCACGAAAGCTGTTACGAGCAGGGTATTATTGGTTGACTATGGAGTCGGATTGCTTCAAGTATGCAAAGAAATGCCATAAATGCCAAATTTGTGCTGACAAGATTCATGTGCCGCCGAGTCCGTTGAATGTCATGGCATCGCCTTGGCCCTTTTCCATGTGGGGCATTGACATGATTGGCAAGATTGAGCCTACCGCATCTAATGGACATCGTTTCATCCTGGTAGCCATTGATTACTTCACCAAGTGGGTGGAAGCAGCTTCCTATGCTAATGTTACTAAGCAAATGGTAGCCCGGTTTATCAAGAAGGACATCATCTGTCGCTATGGAGTGCCTGAAAGAATCATTGTTGATAATGGTTCGAACTTGAACAACAAGATGATGAAGGAATTCTGCTAGAATTTCAAAATTGATAATCATAACTCATCTCCCTATCGTCCGAAGATGAACGACGTTGTCGAAGTGGCCAACAAGAATATCAAGAAGATAGTGCAGAAGATGGTTATAACCTATAAAATTTGGCATGAGATGTTGCCCTTTGCTTTGCATGGATATCGTACTTCGGTATGTACCTCAACTGGGGCAACTCCTTTCTCGCTGGTGTATGGTATGGAAGTTGTCCTGCCATTTAAAGTCGAGATTCCTTCTTTGAGATTCCTGGTTGACGTCAAGCTTGATAAGGAAGAATGGATAAGAAAAAGACTAAATCAGCTCAGCCTGATGGATGAGAAAAGGCTAGCATCTACTGTGTATGGTCGGTTGTATCAGAGTCGGATGAAGAAAGCTTTTGACAAAAAGGTGTGCCCTCGAAGCTTTCAGACGGGCAAGTTAGTATTGAAGAGGATTCTCCCTCCACAAATAGATCACAGGGGCAAATGGACTCCCAACTATGAAGGTTCATATGTCGTGCGAAAGGTTTTATACGGAGAGCCTTGCTGTTATCAACCATGGATGGTGAAGATTTCACATCCTCTGTGAACGCAGACGCAGTTAAAAAATACTTTGCTTAAAGAGACCCGCTGGAAAGAAAAAAGAATATCCAGGAAAAAATGGGGCATCCCGGCGAACCATAAAAAGAATGGGTTCAGGAAAAAGTTAGGGATAAAAAGGAAAAGATGTAAACCCGCAAAGTTGAAAACCTGAAAAGGCGACTTTGGCAAAAATGGGTATCCCGGTGAATTGAAAACCCGAAAGGGCGTTTCAGGAAAAAGTTAGGGATTTGAAAAGTAAATGACTGCGGTCTTCGTATTGAGCTTCAAAGTAGTGGATTGAGGGAGGACTTGAGGGATGTTTATCCGAATCAATCTCTTCAGAAGAGGAACGTCGGGGAATCATCGAAGTCAGGCGAGTCATAGATGGATCAGCTCATGGTGTTTGTCTGTGCCACATTGCCGACATTTCTGTATATTTATGTGCATTTCTGTAAATTTTTGCGCAGCTTCCTCTTTTCAGGGGTTGCATCTGTTGTAAAATCTGCCTATTTACAGGCCATTTGTCAATAAAACATATAATATTCCATAATTTGTTTGTCTTGCTTTAATCTTTACTGTTTTGTTTGCGAAAAAACGTCCGATGTTTTGATAAAATTTAGCATACATAAACTTGTAGGGTTTGGCCCATAATCATTAAAACTTTGATTTATTTGAACAATGTCACGGATGATGACCGAGATAGTTCCCTTTGTGCAAGATATCTTGTTGTTTGTTCATTTGCAGGGTCGTTACCCTTGGGGCAGATTTCCAGAGGTGTATTCCTGGTATGGATCACCGCCCCCACAGAAAAAGGTGTGTAGGAGAGAGTCATTCATCCCCAGCAAGTGGAGGTGGTGCATCTCCATCCTCAACAAGGGTCTGTTTCTACAACAAAGGATGTGCAGGTAAAAGGTATACACTTCTCCCCAACAGATTGCTTGTATACACTCATTCCTCGGCAGTTCAAAAATGAATTCTCCAGCAGGGTAGAATCATCCTCAGAGAGTCAAGATTGATATACCTCGGGCAGGTCAGGTATGTGTCTGTATCCACAGCGGATTGTAGGTACACACTTACTCCTCAGCGAGTCGAGATTGAGTTTCTTTCCACTAGGCAGTTTGGGAATTGTTTTCCCAACAGCGGAGAAAATTCAGGATTTTGTTTCCCCATAGAGCCTGAATGTATGATCTAGTATCCCCTCAGGGTTTAAAGTGGTGACTCATTCCCCAAGCAGAGGTCGAAGAGTTTTCCTCTTATTGGCTAATCCCCAGCGGAATCGACAGAGCAGTTATTCTTCCTCGCAGAGTGAAGTTATTCCCTGAGAATTGTTATTTTTCATCCTCAGCAAAGAGGGTGTGGGGCCGTTTCCCAACCAATATTATTCGGTTGTTCCCCAGCTGAGTAATCCTTGGTAGGTTGGATTTTTGATCTTCGACAGAGCGGGGTTGTTCCCAGCAGTGTGTTTTGTACCCTAGAAGGACTTCGGTGTTCTAGGGGGCCGTTCAGGGCTGTTCTTCCCGGTGAAGTAAAGTTAATCTCAGAGGTTGATTGTTATCCTCTGCAGAGTCGTTGATTTCCCCCAAGTTTGACTTATCTCCAGTGGTTGGTTGTCTTTCCCTGGTCAGGTCGTCTATTCCCCCAAGAGAGTTGTATTTTAGAAGGCCGTTCAGGGCACTTTTTCTCAGCAGGATTTGATTTGATCTCCGATAGAGTTATTATTTAGCATGTTGTGCTATCTCCCCAGTATAGTGGATTTGTTCTCCCCAGCCGAGTCGGGTGTTCCTCAGAAGAGTTGTATTCTGGAAGGCCATTCATGGCGTTTTCCCTGGTAGAGTCTGAGTTGATCCCCAGAAGGGTTGGTTTGTGCTCTCGTCAGATCAATGTTATCCAGGGAAGTTCTTTTTCAGAAGGCCATCCAGGGCTTATTTTTCCCCAGCATAAATCCAATCGTAATTGGCATGTTCCATCCATCCCCAGCAGGGTGGCCTTTGTCCCTTTAGCATTTATTTTGCTGATTCGGTTCCGATGCATTTTGCATTGTGCATATCATTCTCAGAAACGCGTAGCATTTCCATTTCGCATGGATCATTACGCCATATTCAAAAATATGCATGTGAAACATAAGCTAGGTGGTTACCTCTTGTTTTTCAGGTGTATTTCCAACAGACGGATGATTTCCTTTGCCCGTGTGGTATTCAGACCATAGCAATTTGTGGTATTAATTCTTTAGTCCGTGCAGGTATCCAGACCTCGGCAAAAGATTCTTGATGGATGTGTTTCATCTTATCAAGTGGTTCCCAACAGAGTTGCTTGGTTAAGCTTCTCTTCCTTCCCTAGAGAGGTCGCCACCAGAGTTGCTTGGTTAAGCTTCTCTTTTCACTCCCTGCCAGAGTTGCTTGTTTAAGTTTCTCTTTCCCCAGTGGAGTTCTCTTGGGAATTATCGTCAGAAGTTTATTAATTGCGTGTTGATCCGGCCTTCGGGTTCGATGCTCACTTTTATTTAGCGAATGCCTGCTAGTTAGCAGAGGCTTATCAACTGCGTGTTGATCCGGCCTTCGGGTTCGATGCTCGCTTTTATTTAGTGAATGCCTTCTGGTTAGCAGATGTTTCTTATCAACTACGTGTTGATCCGACCTTTGGGTTCGATGCTCGCTTTTATTTAGCAAATTCCTGCTTGGATTAGCAGACGATATCAGCTTCGTGTTAAGCCGGCCTTCGGGTTCGATGCCTGTTTTTATTTAACAGATGCCTGGCGGCGATGTCAGATGCTTCTTCTCAGCTTCGGGTTTAGCCGAGCTTTGGGTTCGATGCCTATTGTTTCAATAGATGCCTGATGGTGATATCAGATGATCTTTCCGACTTAGTGTCGTTGCCTGTTTGTTAGTAGATGTTTCTCCCGACTGCATGTCGAGGTTTTCTGATTGGTAATTAGTTAGTTTGTTGCTGTTGAAACTATCAATTCAGTTATTTCCGGAGATTTCTTGTTCTAGTAACAGTTTGCAGTTTTATTTTTGTGGTTGGCAAATTTTCGGGTTCTTTAGTATTCAACTGTCTTTTACCTTGATTGCTTGAAATTCGTTTGTTTTTCACTCATTCAGGTCCAAGTCGCTTGAATAGGGGCAGCTGTTGTACCCCAAATTTGCCCAACCTTTTTCTTTACTTGGCTTATGTTTCATTTAATTCTTTAGCATTTGCATCTACATAGCATTATCTTTTGCAGGGGATCAAGGGAAGTGTGCTATCCAAGAGAAGACTATCAAGCTCAACCAAGAGTGGTTACTGAAGTTATCCAATGCTTGCAATCATCAAGAAGTGGTCAAAGCTCTTTGAGAAAAAGGATAGATGTGTGTTGCTTGTCTCCTATCTTGGAGGGCAACTTAAGATCATCAGGGGTTCCCAAGGCCGTGGTTATGGATAAGAGATGTTCGAAAAGCTCATTGACTGCTTTTGAAGTTATTGAGGAGCTTATATAAGTGTTCATTTCACTTGCAAGAGGTTGCAGTCAAAGTTTGTGCATCTAGGGTTTCATCTACTTGGTGCAAGGTCAACTGTGGGCTTGAAGGAGTTGGAGACTTGGTTTCAAGTCATTGGAGTCATGAGAATTCATGTTGAGACATCTACTATTCCATTTCAAGTTCAAATCAAGAAGAATCAATAGTTTGAGAAGTTACTAAATTAGGGTTTTAGAGGATGTCAGTGTAAAATCCCCTTCTTTAGGAGCTAACTTCAAGGACCATTTACCTCAAGATACAAGTTGAATCTCATTTTCTTATAAACATGAGACTTGTAGGGAATGTTCTAAGCTTTCTTTTGATTACTAGAACTCGTTCATTGGGTTTTTTAACTCAAGTTATGATGCCATCAAGTTATGAGTCTCAGATGAACATTTTTTTCAGTCAACAAAAGTCAACTCACTTCCAAGACACTTTTGACCTAGAATCAAGTTTCTGCTCAACTTGGAGTGAACATGAAAGTTTTTCCTCATGATATTAGATTTCCAAAAACTCCTAGAAGTTCTTCATATCATTTGTAGAACTCATGTTATGGAGCTTGCAAGGCAGGGGTATTTTGGGAAACTAATTATATGTCATTTTCATTATGGGTCACTTACATACACTTGTGCACTTCAAATGGAACTTCAACCAACATGAAAGTTATTCCAAATGACTTCAATTTCATCATGAAACTCAAGATTGGTGTGAATGATTCATGGTTATGGACATTGGTGAAGATTTTCAAGTGAAAATGCAACTTTAAAAGGTGATTCAAATTGATTTGGTTATGGGACTTTTTCATGATTCCTTTTGATTCAAAATTGTTCACAATTCTCCAACAAGCAAAATGCACAAAATAACTTTGGTTCATGAGGTGTAAAAAACGAGCAAATGGAGTTTTCTTCACAAAGAAGATTCACATCCAAACTCCATAATTGGATTAATTCCAAGGCCCATTCCAATCCTAATGCAAGATTCACATCCCCAGCTGCAAAACTAAATGAACTCCATGTGTGTAGGCAGCCATAATCACGTGTGCATGTGGAATTTCCATCATTGGGCATTTTCAAAATTACACCACAACAAGGTTTCATGGGCCTTTCTTTTCCATCCAAATCCATAATATAAAAGTCCCAAATGAAATTTGAGAGCTCACAATTGCAAATTCGTGGAGAGAGCTTAGAATTAAGTTTTGGAAACGTGAGAGAAATTTGAAAATCGTGAATTAAGATCTAAGGCATTTCAACTCAAATTGAAGCAAGCTTCTTCTTCCTTGAGCTTAGTGGAGTGGATCTGCACATTTTGGAGCAATCTTGACATCAATTGAAGCACCAACGGAGTGTCTCCGTTAGGTAATCTTCCATTCCATTTTTCTCTCATGTTAGGCATTGTTTTAGGATCATTGTGGCTGCATCTGAAGCCCTACATCATGTAGGCAATGTTTGATAGCTTGATTTCCATGTTTGATGATGTTTACAGTTGTGCATCCAAAACTTTCACCGTTCGATTCTCACTATTTATGCATAATTAAATCAAATGAGCACTAGATTTGGATTGTACGTGACTAGACCTTCATTTTGGTATAAAATTTTGCAAGTATTGGTGAAGTTTGGGAACCTGAACTCCGGCCACCTCGCCGGAGAAGACGACTGGAGCTAGGGCTCCGGCGTCTGGTTCAAAGCTCAGATCAGCTGAGTTGGCAATGTTTGACCTGTTGACTTGGTTTGATGAACGGTTGTGATTATTTTGACTGTGCACGCGTGGAGCTTTGAATGCCACATCATTTAATGATACAGTGCATTTTGGCTGGTTTGCTGAGTTGCTTTGTTTTAGGCTTCAATTGCTACACGCACCCCCTATTGGATCCAGCCCAATGTTTTGAGCGTTATTTCTTGCTATTTGCACCATTTCAATTTTATTTATTTTATTTTATTTCATTTCTTTTCTGTTTTGATTTTAATTGTTTAAAAATACTTCCAATCAATTTAAAATTCCACCAAAAATATTTTCTAACACTTTAACGTGTTATTTAATTTTTGATATTTTTTAATTTCATTTACCTTTTATTTTTCCATTAAATTGGAATTAAATTATTGGAAGGGTTTTTAAATGGTTTTCATTTTTTCTTCTTTGTTCTTGTTTGAATTTGTTGGCCAATTTTAACCACCAATGAGTGAGACTTTTTCCTTATTTAAATGATGAGTTTAAGTGTCTTAGAGGATGGTTTTGGTCTTTGTTTGACTTGTTTTTGGTTGACGTTTTCTTCCATTTGTTTGACCCTCGACAACCCTCCTTCAAAGTGGAGCACCCTTGTGGATCAATTCCTTTGGTGATGCTTTGATTGGACTTTGGTTGTGTTGCTTTCGCCTCTGATTGCCAACATCTTTATGAGCTTTTGGTATTTTATTTGGATTTATTTGAACTATTTTCCTATTTTTGGAGTGCCTTGCAAGTCAAGCTACTCCTAAGGATGGTTCACACACACACTTGACCTAGTTTTGATGGGAAATGACCCTTGTGGATCCCATATGCTTCCAAATATTTTTGATTCACATTTCTAACATGTTGAAGTGGCCGGTTGCAAACTTTTAGGTCTTACACTTGCTTGGTTCACGTTGCAAGTTGCATTTGTTTAAGGCTTTCCATTTGATGTTGAATGTTGAAAGTGTTTAGAACCAAGGTTCTTTACCATGCCTCATCTTGCAATTTGCTTTGGCTTGCTTTCTTCTTTGGATTGCCTATCCTCTTCTCTTGTTCTCACTTCTATCCTAGGATCTTGGGGACTCATCCAAGTTGATTTGGTGCCTCTTGGTTGCACTTTGAGTTTGACTTTGATGAGAGGCCATTTTGAGAACTTATTTTGTTCTTTTCTTGCATGGTCATAGTGATGCCTTTGGTTGAGTGTCATTTTGTGTTACTTGCTGCTGAAGGGTTATCTCCCTTCCTCACATTGATTATGCCTTCTTCTTCATCTTGTTTGCTTTGCCTTGGTTAGTGGTTGATGTACAACTGGTTGTAGGAATTCTATTTCTCCCACTTCATCTCACGTTTGGCTTGAACTTGTTTAAGTTATTTGGTTTGCTCTTCTTCTTTGTTTTGCATCTCTTGTTAGCATTTAAGATGTTGAGATGTGCTTGTGGTGGCTACTTCCCCACACTTTGTTCCTCCCTCTTTCTTCATCTTTGTTTTGCATTGCATGTTTGCATCTTCTTTCTTCTTTCACTTATGCTTTCTTCTTATTTCTTCTTTGCCATGTTCCCTTAGGACCTCTAATCTTTCTTATTCAAGATTGATTATGATAGACATTAGGTTTGAACCCATGCATGATAACATTAGGATAACTTTCCCTTTTCATCCAATCATAGGTGCACTTTGCATGAGAACATTAGGTTGAGTTTAGTCTCCCTTTTAGTGTGTCTTTCTCTTCTCATCTTCGAAACCTCTTGGTTCTACCATAAACAGGTAAGCCTAAGTCTCCAATGGTCAAGCAACATACACCTAACTGCTAGAACTAAGTTTTAACCCTACTCGGGTAAAACACTTGAACCAACCTGTGCTCTTGTTAGCCCGAACTATGTTTGCTCTGATTTCTCGTACCAGACGAGGATACATAGGCACAAGACGACGATGTCTTGGCGAGAAATATTCCCCACCTTCACCCGTAGTTTTCCGAACTATGTTGACTCTGACTTTCCCATTGCACGAGGGAGTACGTAAGCATAGAGCGGCGATGCTCTATCGAGTCTCTTTTCTTTTCTTTTGTTCCTGTGGCCTGTAGCTTAGATAGATAAACACCCTTTTAGATAGATAACAAGCGTGGATCCTGTCGAGTACGACAGACGTGAGGGGTGCTAATACCTTCCCCTTGCGTAACCGACTCCCGAACCCAAGATTTGGTTGCAATGACCTGTCTTTTCCCTTTTCCGTAGGTTTTCTCTGATCATTTCCTTTCCCTCCTTTGGGATAAATAATGAACGGTGGCGACTCTTCTATCCTTGTCGGCCCCTCTTCGCAGCGATGCGACACAATGCATGTACGTCATTGACAAGATTATGTCTGAAAGCATACAATTTGCAATTATGGGTATTTCGTTTTCATCATCCTCCCTCAAATCATGCTAAACAACAGTTGATAGAGTGAAGTGAATAAATGTGTCAGTGCTTATGATAAAAATGAGTGAATACGACATAACTAATTCAAAACTTGCATAAACAATACATTAATGAAAACCAAATACGAATGGCAATTGTTCAGAGCATAAAGTACTTAAACAAACAAAGACAAAAACAATAAATGTGAAATATGAAATGGCAACATGACTGCCTTCTTCTAGGAAATGAACTTGACTTGACTGTATTTGATCTGACACTAGCTGGCCAGTGGCATAGGATTGTTGATGACATTTGGAGACTTCCCATTAAAGTTGATAGCATCTTTGTCAATCATGTCTTGAACTTTGTGCTTGAAAGCCCTGCAGTCTCAATGGTGTGACCTGGAGCGCCCTTATGAAATTCACAATGGGAATTTGCATTGTAATTAGCAGGAATGACAGTTGGAGGAGCCAAATCTCTTGGAACAATAGCTTTCTTCTCCATCAACTGAGCAAAGATACTAGCATATGTCATTGGTAGTCGATCAAAGACTCTACCTGGCTTTCTCGTCCTTTTTTGATTTCACTAACGTTGTCGTTGAGCGGCTCGCTATTCTCCTTCCTTTCTATTTGTGACGATGGCTTCGAAGATAGATTTAATCTTTTCTTTGAGGGATTCCAACTCCTTTCTGATGGCAGCTTGCTCTTGCTGAATATGTTCCATCATTCGTCATGTAGTAGCTCTAGTTGCGTACTGGTGTCGAGGAATCAGCTTGATTTACTGGAGAGGAAGGAAAGGGAAAATGAGAAACCACTGAAGGAAAGAAAAATGCAAGATGCACAACAAAGTGAAATGCAATGCAAATGATATGCAATGCAAGATGCAAGATCCAGGATCACAAGATCACAAATCAAACAATTATGAGGTTAGCCGGGTGAACGAATCAAGGACCATAGTCTCTGCTCAAAGAAACCCCACGGGTAGGATTCTAAAACGGGTAAGTGCCTAGAGTCATAAATATCTTTCAAAGATATTAATGCCATGACAAAGCCTCATCACGATAATAATATTCTTAAAAGAATCTCCTCTAGGTGAGGTTTTCGTATCTTTCACACGAGAAAGATTTCTCGGAGGCATCAACTGTATAACCATCAACACACGGGTTCTAGAAAAGGTTCTCAGAGTCATAGATCGAGGTTGAAAATATTACTGTAATGAAGTAATATGTTCAAGGGATCTCATCTGATTGGGGAGTTCGTATTAATCCAAAAGGAATCAATACTACCAACCATCACGTATAAAATGGTTAATGGTCCTTGGGATCACCGATTCAGGCTCGAAAACATTACTATTATGGCAAAGACTTACCACAACAACAACATCTCCAAGGGAATCTACTCCAAGCGGGGTTTTCGCTTCAACTGAACATGGAAGAGCCCACGCAAGTCTCCACTACACAACCACCATCCTAATCCTAGGGTTTTACTCGGACTCGGGTGTAGAGCCACCTCACAAAGTACCCATAAGCAGAACAACCCAACAATGCCACAAGTACGAGCAATAAAGATAAGGATACAAATAAATAAACGAATAAACGAGAAGAAGAAACTTTAAGCGAAGCTAAAAAGCTCACAATCTAAGCTAAGATAGGCTCGACTCTCTCTTGCATGGAGCAAATACCTCCCAGCAGAGTCGCCAGCTGTCGCACCTTAAAAATTCATTTGAAAACACGACCCTCACGCTAAAGGCGCAAAAATGCGGTTCGACATAGTCGCCACGAAATTTTATTTATCCCGAATGAACGGGAGAGAAAAATATCGAGAAAACCTCTTAAAACGAAAGGAACACGGTCGTTGCAACCTGGTGTTCTGGGTTCGGGAGTCGGTTACGCAAATAGAAGGTATTAGCACCCCTCACGTCCGTTGTACTCAACGGGAACCTCTTAATTCGGATTTTGATGAGACTTAGCTAAGCTTAGTTGTTTCTCTTCTCAATACTAATACTAAACGATGTTATAAAGAGATAAATACACTAAGGGAAAGGGGATGGTTAAAGGATAGGGTGCTCGCCAAGGATTGGGGCCCTTGTGCCTACGTATGCTCATTCGGACGAGAAAGAGAAATCAGAGCGTCGTAGTTCGACTACGGGAAAGGATGGGGGAAACAGAAAATGGATAGAAGGTAGTGGATGGAATAATCGAGAATGGTAGAAGTGTGCTCTCCAAAATCATCGCAATATTGTGCCTACGCATCTTACATTCAAAAGTGAATGAAGAATCAGAGTGTCTGTAGTTCGTGGTAACAACCACAAAAAGAAACAGGATTGAAATGAGTTAAAGTGGGTATGTGTCGCAACTGCGAAAAATACCCGGCAGAAAACAGAAGAGTCGCCACCTTTCGTTATTTATCCCAAAAAGAGGGAAAGGAGACGATCGGAAAAATCTAACAAAAAAGGGAAAGACAAGGTCATCGCAACCAAGTCCTGGATTCGGGAGTCGGTTACGCAAGGAGAAGGTATTAGCACCCCTCACGTCCGTCGTACTCGACGGGATCCATGCTTGTTGTCTATCTAAGGGTGTGTTTATCTATCTACGCTACAGGCTCACAGGACAAAAAGAAAAGAAAAGAGACTCGGCAGAGCATCGCCGCTCTGTGCCTACATATTCCCTCGTGCAATGGGAAAGCCAGAGTCAATGTAGTTCGGCTAACTACAGGCGAAGGGGGGAAGGTTGCTCGTCAAGACATCGCGTCTTGTGCCTACGTATCCTCATCTGGTATGAGAAATCAGAGCAAATGTAGTTCGGGCTGACACGAAACCACAGGTTGATTAAGTGTTTTAACCGAGTAGGGTTAAACCTTCATTCCAGTAGTTAGGGACAAAGCCTATTTGCGGTAGAACCGAAGCTTAACAACACTCTTTTTTGAAAAGGTTTCCGATTAATCCCGAGGGAAAAAGGTTTGAAATTTGTTTTGTGTTTTTTAGTGAAGTGAATTAATTCGGTTTGTGATTCACGTTGCACTAAAGACTATGACACAGGAGTGACTACGTCGTGTATCGCCCCCAAAGGAGACGGACACTAAATACTCTAGATAAGCGAGAGGAGACCCCTCACTCATCATTTCCCATGTAGCTTAAGGCTCGTAGCGCGTAACGTTCATCGCATTTATTAGATGAATTAGAATTGTTTTTGAGATGAGAAAGAGAGAGACGCACAGAAGGTCTAAGGGAAACTCAGCCCTAACGTTGTCGTTCAAAGTGGTCCTAAAGTTTGGATTAGAAAGAGGAAACATCTACCCTAATGTTAGCATGCTTGGATTGAACACCTAAAGTCTCTCCTACTCCCATCCTAAACGGAGGGACTAGGAACCCTATGGGGATCATGGCAAAAAGCACAAGAAGGCACCAAGTAAATTCAATCACAAGTAAGAAATGCACACATGAAAAATGCACACTTAGAATGGAGGGAGGGAGGAAAAAATGTGTGGGGTAGCAGCCGCCACAAGCGTGTCTCGACCTCAACCGCGATGCAAAAATGATGCAAACATGAAGGAAAGCGCAAAAGATGAAAACAAACGAGCATGCAAAAAATATCACCTTGAACCACATCCATAAGCATGCATTCAAGTGGAAAAGAACACGAATGTTGGCGAAATCTCGATTAAACAATCAAAACAGTGACATATATCCCAAAACATTTCACTTTTAATGCATCGTATTGAATTACGATGATTCGAAGTGAAACGGTACTCGAATAAGCAAGCAAAACAGCAAAACAGACCCACTGGCACAGTGTTAATCGGTTAACCATATGCGTTAACCGATTAATGCTATGAAAACTTTGAAAAACCTGGAAATTTGTAATGGTTAATCGGTTAACCATATGCGTTAACCGATTAACACTGTGCCAACAGTAGAAAATTAGTAACAAAACAGCATGTGCAGCAAATAAGCACTTATCCGATCAACCGAATGATTGCATAATCACTTAATCACGAAATTAAACCAGAAAAACATGATTCAAACAGTATGTAAATAGATCCAAACAACAACATCCATAATTATGTCAACCAAAATTCAATCGAATATGAAAATCAACATGAACATGCAAATAAGCTCAAAAATGCTATGGATTTAGAATTCCAACCTTCGAAGCGGAGAATTGCTTCGGTTAATGTTGAATTAACTGAAGTTGAACAGATCCAATGCTAGAAGCCCGAAATACTTCAAGATTCACACCTATTCTTGGAGTAGCAACGAAGATCCTTCAAGATTAATCCAAAATAAGCCAAATAATCACTTCCAAAATCACTTCCAGATTCAGATCCAATTGTGCATGAAAATTGGATGATGAAATCACTTCGATGGAGATGATGGATGGAGGTTTGAGCTCAAGAATTCATTGATTCCAATGAAGAATCAAAGAATTCAATGAAAAAGAGCTTTGAGTGAAGGTTTTGGAATTGGATAATTGAGAGAGAATTTGAGAGAATTGAGATGAATTCTAAAAAAGGGGAGTCAGAAATGAAGATTAGCTTGCTTTGGTTTGGAATGAATCACATAAATATCACTTAGGTTTGGATCCAAAGGAAAGGCTTGGAAGTTGGTTTGTGAATTTTGGTTTGGGATGAGGAATGGGATTTTGGAGGGAAATTAAAATTATGAAATGATTCTAGATCCTTCCCAAGTGTAAAATTTGAATTCAAGAGATCAAAATTGGACCCCAAATGGCTCTGCATTGAAAATTCACGTGCAGAGGCAAAATCTGCACTGGTTAATCGATTAACCATATAGGTTAATCGGTTAACACCTTTAAAAAAACCCCACATTGACCTGATTTGACTTGCTTAATCGGTTAACCATATGCGTTAACCGATTAACACCTTCAAAATTTTGAATTTGGCGCCTTTTGGAGGGAAATCTGTCCATTTGCCTTGTTTCAACTGTTTGGAGCTCTGCTAAGCTTCTGAATCTTGTTCTTGAACGTTATCACTGTAAAAATGCTTGACATGAGCCCGAGTGTTGCCTTCTGAACTACCGTTATCCTGCAAAATTAAAATAAAATTGGCTGCCTGACCGCTAGGCAAAATAAATGCCCGAGCCTCTGATGCCCGTTGTTCGTTGTTCAGTCTTTTACGCCGAAATGAACCTGAGTCACCGGAATGCCTTGACCCGATGTCTCAAGAGAAAATGCTATGATATGCGAAAAAATGCAAAATGCAAAGAAACAAAAGCCAGTTAAGGCTAAAAAGAAAGGGCAAATTTTGGGGTACTACAGCTGCCTCTATTCAATCGACTTGAACCTGAAGGAATGAGAGCATCGGCTTTCAAGCAATCAAGGTAAAAGACGGTTGAATACCAAAGAACCCGAAAATTTGCCACCTGTAGAAATAAACTGCAAACTCTGATTGGGGATAGAAATCTCCAGAAGTAGCTGAACGAATAACTCCGCTGAGGAAGAGAGAAACTTAACCAAGTAATTCTGGTGAAGAAAACAGGAGAAATTCAAACAAATAACTCTGCTCTGGGACAAAGAGAAACTTAACCAAGTAACTTTGTGGGGAGGCGCCTAAGATGAACTCGTCCATCAAAAATTGTGCCAAGGTCTGCATACCACATCGGTCGAAGGGTAACACTTCAAATTGTCGGAATCTGGATATGCAACAAACAGAATGAATCGACTAGATTTGTCGGAGTCTAAATACTCAACGTAATGACCGGAGTCTGGATACTCGACGGACAAAGGAACCGGAGCCTTAATGCTCAAAAATAACCGGAGTCTGGATACTCAACGGAGAAAGTGAACCAATACACGAATTATCGGAGTCTGGGTACTCAACAAACAAATCGGAGCCTGAACGCTCAACCAAATTGAATGGAGTCTGGGTACTCAATGGACCAAGGGATTCAAAAATTGGAAATTTTTCGGAGTCTGAACACTCGACGAACAAAAATCGGAGCCTGAATGCTCAACGCGACAACCAGAGCCTGGATGCTCAACGAAATTGGCGACTTACTAGGGATTTACCGGAGTATAGATACTCGACGACATTTACCGGAACCTGAATACTCAACGGTCAAAGACATACAACCCGAATTGGAAATTCACCAGAGTCTGAATACTCGATGGAGAAACCGGAGCCTGAATTCTCAACGAAATAGCCGGAGCCTGGATGCTCGGCGAAGATTGACCGGAGTCTGGATACTCGACGAATGAAGAAATACAACCCGAATTTGAAATTCACTGGAGTCTAAATACTCGACGGAGAAACCAAAGCCTGAATGCTCAACGAAATAGCCAGAGCCTGGATGCTCGACAAAGATTGACCAGATTCTGGATACTCGACGGACGAAGAAACATTCATTATGGCCTGAATACCACCTGAGTTTGCAAAGATACCATCCATCGATGTTTGACGACACCGCAGGGGGACATAACATAAGCCAGGGTCTGAACACCGTGCGGGGGTAACTAGAGTTGCCATGGTCTGGATACCATGTGAGTTTAAGAATGCCATCTCAAACTGTCGGAATCTGAATACTGCACAAACAAAATGAATCAATGAAGTCTGCCGGAGCCTGGATACTCGACGACACAGGAACACACTTCTGTAATTGGAGGTTTGCCAGAGTCTGGATACTCGACGACATTGACCGGAATCTGAATACTCAACGGACAAAGAAAATACGTCTGGCATCACCATGGTCTGAATACCACAACTGTCTTGACTGGAGTTTGGGCACTCAACGGAAATAGAAAAACATCAACAATTGGGGACTAACCGGAGTCTAGGTACTCGACGGACAGAGACAAGCATCACAGATACTCATCAAGGTCTGACTACCAAATGAGTCCTAAAACAACATAATCAGCTGAAATCCGATGATACTGTTGGGGGATAACGTAAGCCAGGGTCTGGATACAACGTGGGCTAACAGAAGCTGCCATGGTCTGGATACCAAAGGCAAAAAGATCAATTCTCCGGTGAATACACCTGAAACACAGAGATAACAACCTGGCTTATGTTTCACACGCGTACGCTTGAAAATGGCGTAATGCTCCACACGAAATGGAAATGCTACGCATTTGGGAGGATGCTAATGCAAAATGCAAATGCAAAAGAACCACCCCAGCAAAATAAATGCTAGAGAGAAAACTAACTCTACCGGGGAGAGGAAACGACCCTGCCGGGGATAGCTAGCACATGCCAGTAAACTGGACTTACTGGGAAAATAACCCTTGGATGGCCCCTGTCAAGGATAGCTAGCACATGCCAGTAAACTGGACTTACTGGGAAAATAACCCCTGGATGGCCTCCTGGAACAAAACTTGGGTAGTACTGCTCTTCCAAGAACAAAAAACCACTCCGTTGGGGATTAAATCACATCCTGCTGAGAACAACGCCCTGGATGGCCTTCCATAATACAACTCTTCTGGGAAATCGCAAAAACTCGGCTGGGAAACAAACAACCTCCTACTTAAATCAAACCCTTTCTGTTGAGGAAACCGACCCCGCGGGAAAAATACAACCAACCGCCTGAGATTAACTTTACTCCGCTCGGGAAATCATCCCAAAATGGCATTCCAGAAAACTCCATCCTGCTTGGGGAAGAATCAACTCTGCTTGGGGATTACATCAGGTATCGACCTGCCTTGCTGAGGAATATCACATACTCCTACCAGGAACTCCATTCTACTGGGGAAATCCCCCACTCCTGTTCTACCACTTACTCTGGCGAGGGAATCAGCATTGCACTCTGCTAGAGAAAACCCTAAATATCGATATCACTAGGAAAACACCTGAATGTCGACTCCGTTGGGAAAGGGCGTCACAGACGTTGCCTCCGCTGGAGAAAAAATACTGGTTTACAAACTACCCTACCGCTGAGGGGACCACTTCTATCCTGCTCTGCTGGGAAAAACTCCACCCTGCTGGGGATTCACTTTCTCATGAAAACAAAGCTTTGCCCTGCTGTTGGTAGACCATTTCAGACTTGATAATCGGATTCTGCGACCACTTCACTGGGGAAGCAAAATCTCGGCTATGGGGAAGCAAACATCCTCGTCGCTCATGCCTGACTGCATTCAACCTGTTGGGACGAGTCCATTCTGTCGGAGGCATCAAACTTAACTTGCTAAGAATACCCGGCTGACAACAACTGCCATTCGCTGCGATTTTGAACTGTTGCGGATAAAGAAATCTCCATCGGCGGAGGATAACCCTGCTAACCTGCAATAAAGAAAAACACCAAAAATGTTTTATATGCGAAATGATTACCTCAGTTACCATTCATGATACTTGCTGCTCAAGCAAAGTCATCGCTTTCGTTATGCTTTGTAAAGCCTCTTGCTTTTACCTGCAATGTTCACCAAAATAATAGACATTTCGCAAACAAAACAGTAAAACGAACAAAAAAAGGAAAGCTCTTTGACTGAAGTGAATACTTTATTGATGAAAGGCCTATAAATAGGCGAATTACAATTCAGATGCAATTCCTGAAAAGAGGTAATTGCTCAAAAATAAGAAAAATAATATAATATATAAATGTCGGCAATGTGGAAATAAACAACTACCATGTGTCGATTCGGCTATGACCTATATGTCTTCGATGTTCCCCATGTTTCGTCTTCTGACAAAACTGACTTGACTGATTCCTTTCCTTCGGATGACTGCTCACAAGCTTACAAATCGAACGAAGACCGTGATCATTTGCTTCTTAAATCCCTAACTTTTGCCTGGACCGCCCTTTCGAGTTTTCAATCCACCGGGATACCCATTTTTGCCAAAGCCGCCTTTTCAGGTTTTCAACTTTGCGGGTTCATTCTTTTTCTTTTATCCCTAATTTTTGCCCGAACCCATTCTTTTTATGGTTCGTCGGGATGCCCCATTTTTGCCTGGACTTTTCTTTTTCTGTCCAGCGGGTCTCTTGAAGCAAAGTATTTTTTAACCACGTCCGCGTTCACAGGGGATGACAAATCTTCACCATCCATGGTAGATAGCAATAAGGATCCGCCAGAGAAAACCTTTCTTACCACATACGGACCTTCATAGTTAGGAGTCCATTTTCCCCTGTGATCTGTCTGAGCAGGAAGGATCCTTTTAACACCAAATTACCCGTCTGGAAGCACCGAGGACACACTTTCTGCTCAAAGGCTTTCTTCATCCTACTCTGGTACAAGTGGCCGTGCGTGAGGGCTGCCAATCTCTTTTCATCAATCAAGTTCAACTGATTCAACCTAGTTTGCACCCACTCAGCTTCGTCAAGCTTCACATCCGACAATACCCTTAAAGAAGGAATCTCAACTTCTAATGGTAGGACTGCTTCCGTACCATACACCATTGAGAAAGTAGTTGCCCCGGTTGATGTACGCACCGAAGTACAATAACCGTGAATAGCACACGGAAACATCGCGTGCTAGTCTTTGTAGGTCACAACCATCTTCTACACAATGTTCTTGATATTCTTATTAGTTGCCTCAACAGCGCCATTCATCTTTGGATGATATGGAGAAGAATTGTGATGTTCAATCTTGAAACTCTGGCATAGTTCCTTCATCATTTTATTATTCAAATTTGAACCATTATCAATAATGATTCTCTCAGGAATTCCAAAATGACAAATGATGTCCTTCTTTATGAATCGGGCGACCACCTGTTTCGTGACATTGGCAAAGGACGTTGCTTCTACCCACTTTGTAAAGTAATCAATCGCGACCAGAATGAAGCGACGTCCATTAGAAGCAGTCGACTCAATCTTTCGAATCACATCAATTCCCCACATAGAAAAAGGCCAAGGAGATGTCAACACATTCAGAGGAGCCGGTGGCACATGCACTTTGTCTGCATAAATCTGGCATTTATGGCATCTTCTGGCGTATTTGAAACAACCGGATTCCATAGTCATCCAATAATACCCAGCTCTCAACAATTTTCTAGCCATTGCATGTCCACTGGCATGAGTTCCAAAAGAACCCTCATGGACTTCCTCCATCAACAAGTTTGCTTCAACTTCATCAACACAGCGCAGCAAGACCATATCGAAGTTTCTCCTGTAGAGCACACCGTCCTTATTTAGATAAAAATTACCGGCTAACCTCCCCAAAGTCTTCTTATTTTTGCTGGATGCCCCAAAAGGGTACTCCTGAGTTTTGAGAAAATGCTTGATATCGAAATACCAAGGCTTTTCATCTGATGCTTTCTCAATTGCAAACACAAAAGCAGGTCTATCAAGACGCATGATGGTGATAACAGGAGTTTCATTCCAGAAATTCACTTTGCACATCAAAGATAGCGTGGCCAAGGCATCCGCCATCGGATTCTCAGTCCTCAGCATATGATGGAAATCAACTATGTCTAAGAAAGGTAGCAGTCTCCTTGCATAATCTCTATAAGGCACCAGGTTGGCCTGACGAGTTTCCCACTCTCCTTTGATTTGGTTAACGACTAATGCTGAGTCACCGTACACATCCAGATTCTTAATCCTCATATCAACGGCCTCTTCTAAACCCATAATACAAGCTTCATACTCGGCTTCATTATTGGTGCAGGCGAATGTCAATCGGGCGGTGAACGGTATATGAGAACCGTGAGGAGTAGTAATGATCGCACTGATTCCGTTACCATATGAATTAACGGCTCCATCGAAAACCAGTTTCCAATGAGATCCAATCTCTGACCCCTCGTCAGGTAAAGGCTCATCACTGTCTTTCATCTTCAAAAACATGACGTCTTCATCTGGGAAGTCAAACTTCATTGGCTGATAATCCTCAATCGGCTGTCCCGCGAGATATTCCAACAGAACGCTTCCCTTAATGGCTTTTTGGGAAACATACTGAATATCATACTCTGTTAAAACCATTTGCCATCGGGAAATCCTTCCGAAGAGTGCTTGTTTTTCAAAGACGTACTTGATTGGATCCATCTTCGAAATCAATAGGGTTGTGTGGTTTAACATGTACTGTCTCAAACGCTTAGCGGCCCAGGCGAGTGCACAACATGTTTTTTCCAGCATCGAGTATCTCGACTCACAATCAGTGAATTTCTTACTCAGGTAGTAGATGGCATGCTCTTTTCTACCTGACTCGTCTTGTTGACCGAGCACACATCCAATTGAATTCTCAAGAAACGTGAGATACACAATCAGTGGTCTCCCTGCAACTGGAGGCATGAGTATCCGAGGTTCCTGCAGATATTCTTTTATTCTTTCAAATGCTTTTTGGCAATTTTCATTCCACCCGACCGTTTGATCTTTTCTTAGAAATTTGAATATTGGTTCACAAGTGGCTGTAAGATGAGATATAAACCTTGCAATGTAGTTTAATCTCCCCAGGAAACCACAAACCTCTTTTTCCGTTCTCGGCTCAGGCATTTCTTGTATAGCTTTTATTTTGGCAGGATCTACCTCAATACCCTTTTCATTGACAATAAAGCCCAATAACTTTCCAGATCTCACCCCGAAGGTGCACTTGTTAGGATTCAGCCTCAGCTTAAACTTCCTCAACCTTTCAAACAATTTCAGAAGATCGACCAGATGTCCCTCCTCCGTCTGTGACTTTGCAATCATGTCATCAACATAGACTTCAACCTCATGATGAATCATATTATGAAACAAAGTGACCATTTCCCGTTGATAAGTTGCCCCTGCATTTTTCAATCCAAAGGCCATCACCTTATAGCAAAAAGTTCCCCACGGTGTGATGAAAGTAGTTTTCTCCATGTCCTTTGGGGCCATCTTGATTTGGTTATACCCAGAGAAGCCATCCATGAATGAAAACACAGAATACTGAGCGGTGTTATCGACCAACACATCGATATGAGGGAGCGGGAAATCGTCTTTCGGGCTCGCTTTATTTAGATCTCGATAATCAACGCACATCCTGATCTTTCCATCCTTCTTAGGCACAGGAACAATATTAGCGACCCACGGAGGGTAAATCGTGACAGCAAGAAACCTAGCATTCAGCTGCTTCTAAAATTCTTCTTTGATCTTGACTACCATGTCAGGCTTTGTTCGTCTCAACTTCTGCTTGACTGGCAAGCATTCTTCTCTGAGAGGTAACCGGTGTACTACAATATCTGTATCCAACCCAGGCATGTCTTGGTAAGACCAAGCGGAGATATCTTTATACTCACGGAGCATTTCAACCAATCTTCTCTTGACATTGTCTTCCAATACAGCCCCCATTTTAACCTCTTTCTTATCATCCTCGGTACCAAGATTGATAATCTCAATATCCTCCTGATGAGGCACAATAACCATTTCCTCTTGCTTGAGAAGCGTGGCTAACTCTTCAGGTAATTCACAGTCTTCGTCAGTCTCATCTTCAGCTTGATAAATGGGATTATCAAAGTCATACGAAGCCATAGCCGAACCTGGAACGATGGCATCTGATAGAAAAGACCTGCATGAGGATGTTATGTTTATTAGGCGATGCAACAAACAAAACACATTGCCATTTTTCTGTTTAATATAAATGCAAAGCAAAAACAAGAAAAACAGGGATCACAATATTTGAATGCGAAACGTCTTTAATTTAATGATAAAATGCAAATAACAAAAAGGCCCCACAAATGGGTCACTATGCCTTGGGCAAAACATAGGACTGAACATAATCTAAACAATGAACATTACTTTGTAGCAGTAACATGAATGACTTCTTCGGTAGTCCAGTTGCACAACTTCTGGCCAGGAGTACATGGACAAATCCAAGCATCCATATCGCAGTCACTATCACCTTCATCATCTCCGTCGGCATTAATCTTGTCAAATATCACACCAGTGCTGGTGAACTGCATTGGTACCCTGTATCTTGGAATGCTTTGAGAAGAACTGAAGGGTTTGTATCCCAGGCCGAACTTGTCCTTCTTGACAGGAACATCAAGAACTTGGCCCCACTTCTGAGACGAGTCAGATTCTACGATAGCACGAGCTTCCTTGAGCGATGACATCGAAACCTCTGGACCCTTGGCTTCTACATGAGACTTTTCCTGAATCTGAACTGTTTCGAACACCTGGCAGAGTGTTTCGTGGATCTCCCCATCCACTTCCACGTACTTGAAGGATGACAAATGGCTAACCATAATATCCTCTTCACCACATATCTTGACTATCTTCCATTCCACCATGTACTTCAGCTTTTGATGCAACGTTGAGGTGACTGCCCCAGCAGCATGTATCCAAGGTCGGCCAAGCAAATAGTTGTATGCTGGCTGGGTATCCATAATATAAAAAGTTGCATCAAAGATCTCTGGCCCTATCGGAATAGGCAGCATGATTTCCCCAAACACTGATCTCTTAGATCCATTGAAAGCTCTCACGACTAAATCACTTGGCGTGCATATCAAACCTTGAATATCCAACTTCATCAATGCCTTCTTCGGAAGCACATTGAGGGATGATCCTGTATCAACCAGGACATGCGACATCAGAGATCCTCTACATTCTAAAGATATATGCAAAGCACGGTTATGGTTTCTCCAGGCAGGAGTTAGATCCAAATCAGTAAAACCGAGACCATTACCAGCATTCACATGAGCTACTACCCCTTCCAACTGATTAACAAAAATGTCTTGAGGTACGTACAATACATTCAAGACTTTCAATAGAGCATTGCGATGCGCCTCCGAACTCATCAACAATGACAAGATAGATATCTTTGAAGGATTCTGATTCAAGTGATCCACAATTTTGTAGTCACTCTTATGAATTAGCCTCATAAATTCCTCTGCATCTTTTGAAAGATCATCAACACCGACCTGTGGTTGGACATTCTACTCAATCACAGCCTTACGCTTTCCTTTGTCATTCTTATCAGCATTAACCTCTGGTGGAGAAAAGACCCTACCACTTCTGGTGATACCTCTGGCACCAACTATGTTCTCAACCGAAGGACTTCCGCTTGCAGACCCTGTCCATTCTTGCTTCTGCCCATTACAGAACACCTCTCCCCCAAAATTCCATGGGATAGCTCTAGTGCTCTCGTACGGCATGGGTCTAGGTACAGTAATGGTAACTAGAGCTGGCCTAGCAGGCGCTGAAATATTTATAGTCCGGTATGGAATGAAAATCGTAGCAACTTTGTTTCAGTCATTACTCACCTTATTCTCGACATCTTCTTTCACGACTTTATCAAATTGAAAACAACCCTCATCAATCATTCTCTGAATACCCTTCTTCAAAAGATCACAACCCTTAGGCTGCACTTCACACTCTGAGCAGTCAGTAGAGCAACCAGGAAACACCCCCTTCTTCAACAAGCTAGACTTCACAAAACCCAATGGAGTCTTCAAATCCTCAACATCAGTTATTAGATTCAACTTCCCCCCCTCGATAATGGTATTGACTCCGGCTACCCCATGATTTGGCATCGGGTTTTGAGTCACATTAGGCCCCTCGTTGGTGAAATTGATAGCTTTGGAATCAAGCAAGTCCTGTACTTTATGTTTGAAAGCTTTGCAATGGTCAATATCGTGCCCTGGAGCACCCGAACGAAACTCGCAATGAGTGTTCGCAACGTACCCAGCAGGTGACGAACCAGTGAGAGGAGCCAAGGTCCTCTTCTGAACTAATTGTAACTGCAGCAACCATTGTAACAACTGAGAATACGACATCAGAGGATTTGCAAACTGCCTATTAGTCGTTCTGTGCCTGGCAGCATAAGGTCGTCTGTAGCGACTTGTTGAGGATAACGGGACTGAGATCTACCTTTACCCTTGTGGGAAAAAGCACTTGCATCCCCCTTCCTTCTCTTGGGGTTTGCAGAATATGGCTTCTTTGTTCCTCCTAACGAGGATCCCCCACCATTTGAAATCTTACCGGACTTGATGCCAATCTCTAATCTCTCGCCAGCGATTACCAGATTAGAAAACCCTGCAGACATGCAGCCTATCAGCTTTTCAAAGTACACACCAGGTAACGAAGCCTTAAACAAGTCGATCAACTCTCTTTCAACCAAAGGGGGTTGCACTCTTGCAGCCAGATCACGCCACCTCTGGGCGTATTCCTTAAAACTCTCATTGTTTTTTTGTGACAAGCTCTGCAATTGTACCCTATTTGGTGCCAGATCACTATTATATTGATAATGACGCACAAAAGCCTCGGCCAATTCTTTCCAACTGCGGATATGGGTTCTCTCAAGCCCCATATACCATTCCAAAGAAGCCCTTGCCAGACTGTCTTGGAAAAAGTGCATTAGCAGCTTTTCATCGTTGGTGTAAGCAGACATCTTCTTGAAATACGCTCGGATGTGTACTCTAGGACATGTCGTCCCTTTGTACTTATCAAAATCGGGAACCTTAAATTTGGGAGGAATCCTGACCCCAGGAACCAAACCAAGATCAGACATATCAAGGGCCAAAGAGTTCTGATTCTCAAATGATTTCATTTTCTCCTCGATCAGTTTAAACCTTCAGTCCGCTTCAGTCGGTAAACCACCCTTCATATCTCTCATAGAAAATATATCATCCTGATTATCTTCCCAATGAGGGCTAGCAGCCCCGTTCACAGTGCACACACTTCCATTACCAGCAATATTACCATTCTCATTCGCAGCTCCTCCGCCCGGAGGTACAACAACAGTAGGAATACCCTGTGGAATAGATCCACCGATTTATGGAGGAATAACACTAGCTCCTCCGTGCAAAACACCGTCTTCGTCAACCCGTGCTATCAACGGCTGGACCAAAGTTCTTAACTGTTCTTGCCCACTAGCAACAGTCTGCATCAGTTCCATGAACTGGGCCATGCGAGCCCTGACTTCCTGTAATTCGGCTTGAACCTGATCCATCACCTTCCGCGGATTCCCTCGAGTTGGATACCTGTAGAAACTGAACTCCTCAATTTCCTCAATCCTGAACTGAAGAAAACCAATCAGAGTTAGGAACATAAGGCCACCGAGAACACCTGCGATGCAAATGAGAATGCAAGATGTAAAATGCAAACATGTCTATGTATGCACAGGGAGATCTTCCCCTTGATTCCAGTTTCAATAAACAAGAATGATAGAGATGGACAAACACTTCACAATAATCTTCTCATATATCAAGTAAAGCAGAGATAATACAACCAAACGAGAAATATCCGCATACAAAGAGGTATTGATCTCATCCAACATCCCTGGTGATGATCAAGATACAAGAGCAAATAAAACTACAAAAGATACAACTCCCTAGTAGCCATGATCTCTACTCCAGTCTTGAGACTCCTTGAGCATCTCTTTTATGTCGGGATGGTCTATTCTGGCAACCAACTCTCTGACGAGGACATCCCTCTCACATATCACATCCCAGAGATGATGACAATGGTCCTCCCAAGCATCTTCTCCGAAGGCATCCTCAAGCCTGGGTTTCTTAACCTCTGCCCGAATCTTGAACTCTTCAAGTGCTGATAAAGTTTCCTGGTATTTCAGCTCAATCGTGCTCCTATGGAATGATTCTAACAAAACATCTCTCTCCTTAGCCTTGAGTTGCGCTTTCAGCTTATCAACCTGAATACGAAGCTGATCTTCTCTACTCTTATTGGCAGTCAAGGTAGTATTCCATTGCTCATTGAATTTGGATATCTTCAGATAGGCTCTGTCTAAATCCCCCTTCTTACTTTTCAGAATGCTACATGTGCTTTTCAGATCAAGACCGACTTGCTTCTGTGCTTGTACATGATCAGCGAGCTCTTTCTCCAACTTGATAAAGGATTCTGACTTTGTCTTGACCAAATAAACAACTTTGCCCTTATCATGCTTCAGCTGACTGATTTCCTGCTTCAATTCTTCATTCTATTTGCGCAGCTCTTCCTTATCTGCCCAAAGCTTGGTATATCTCAGGATGTCGATGGTTGTAGGCGGCTCAATGACTAAGGGATACAGTGGTGCTTCGACAGGAAACAGCAATAATACCTTTTCCACTAGTTACCAAATCAAATCCATGTAGGGATCATAGGCTCTACAATCTCCTTTGCCTAAAGAAAGCTTTCCCTTCTTGTGAATCTTATCCCACGCGTCCACGAATCGGGCCGAGATACAAGCATCAGCTACACCTGTGAAGTACAGAGATTCCTGCACTTCCTCTTCTTTCGGAGGTCCTTTCAAAGCATAACCAAATTGTCTCACCACAAGAGAAGGATTATAATTGATACCGCCTTTCCTCCCTATCAATGGCATATTAGGAAATCTACCACAACTAAAGATAAGCTCACGACCCAACAAGTCTTGGTTGAACCAGACGATCTTCTTCTTCGTTAAACCCATAAGCCTCTTCGACCATTCAAATGAGTTCGCAGAGTCCACAAAAGCTCCAGAGCGAGGAAGGTGATCAACAAACCATTTATGCAATAGCGGTGCGCAACAAGAAACCATTTTTCCTCTTCTTTTCTTGTTCTTGTAATGCACTGAATGATACAAGTCTCCTAGAAGAGTAGGCACGGGGTTCTTGGAAGCGAAAATATGAAAAGCATCAAAATCCGCAAAGTCCAGTACATTGGGGAACAACACAATGCCATAGACACACAGAGCCAAGATAGCACTGAAAACCACCCAACAACCCTTGTCAGCATACTCTCGGGCTTTGTCGACCAAGAAGGGTAAAGTAAATCCAAAAAATCTGTTTCTACTGATAACATGATCTGCCAAGTCAGAGGCGCTCAAATAAAGAGCGGCGTACAACTTCTCAAGATTAGGTTCTTCTTCAAAGCTGAAGAAAGGCACTTCGTTCAGAATCGGCACCCCTAAGATGTAAGCGAATTCCTCCAAAGTCGGAACCAACACATAGTCCGGAAACATGAAGCATCTCATTGGAGGATCATAAAACTGCAACAGGGTATGAATAACTCCATGCTCATGAATCGTCAGCTTACGGACAAACTTCAGAATTCCACCATACTGTTCCCTGAAAGCTGCAAAAACACCAGGATCAGCCATGGAAATCAGACCAAATAAAGGTCCCAACTCAGGTGCCGGAAATTTGTACACAACAATCCTCTTCCTGATAACTTCCATCTCTGCAGAAGACCAGTACCAGAATCAAGGGAAAGGCGAGAACCTGTAACACACACAAACATGCAATGTTAAATGCAGAATGATTATGCAAATGCAAACACGGGATCAAGGCATCCAATGCTCAAACTCGTTGTTGTGTCGTTGACTGAATTCAACCAGAGCTCCGCTCTAATCAGAACACTGAGATAATACACTTGATGGAACACTCAGGATCAATATTCCGCACTGAAGAGAAAACCAGGGTTGGTTGAAGGCCAGGTTTCCTGCAAAAACCCATCCCTCTCACATGTGGGTTTTAGTCTTGAAAGGTACAACATCCTATGTGGGTGGTCAGCGTCACAGACTTTTGAGAAACGATGATACGTTCACCATTTCTGGTTTCTCATCATAGTCTAACAAAGCGGCCTCACTTAGCTGACTTCCTAAATGAACGGTTTCCAGAGTCGATAGTCTCTCTAAGTCAATATTCCCTCAACTGCACCAGACGAGCAGGATAGAATATTTCCAAAGAAAAACCTCATCTGAACGTGAATTTCACGCGAGCTATTACGCAGCCAAATGCCACACAAGCTCCCGCTAATCTCCACTCTAATCATATGTGTATACTCAAGCCCAAGTTCAGTTTATCTCTCAATAGAACAGCCTAACCCACAACACAGCAGCATCATAATATAAAAATGCAAATGCAATAATATACAACAGATAATGTACATAAAGCAAAAACTGCACAAAAGCAAACACCCAAAGACGCAACAGACAAGCGCTAGGAGTGACTCGCATAGGGAACCAGAGTCCCCAGCAGAGTCGCCAGCTGCCGCAACTGCGAAAAACACCCGACGAAAAATAGAAGAGTCGCCACCTTTCATTATTTATCCCAAAGAGAGGGAAAGGAAACGCTCGGAAAAACCTAACGAAAAAAGGAAAGACAAGGTCATCGTCACCAAGTCCTGGATTCGGGAGTCGGTTACGCAAGGGGAAGGTATTAGCACCCCTTACGTCCGTTGTACTCGACGGGATCCACGCTTGTTTTCTATCTAGGGGTGTGTTTATCTATCTATGTTACAGGCTCACAGGACAAAAAGAAAAGAAAAGAGACTCGGCAGAGCATCGCCGCTTTGTGCCTACATATTCCCTCGTGCAATGGGAAAGCCAGAGTCAACGTAGTTCGGCTAACTACAGGCGAATGGGGGAAGGTTGCTCGCTAAGACATCGCGTCTCGTGCCTACGTATCCTCATCTAGTATGAGAAATCAGAGCAAACGTTGTTCGGGCTGACACAAAACCATAGGTTGATTAAGTGTTTTAACCGAGTAGGGTTAAACCTTTGTTCCAGCAGTTAGGGACAAAGCCTGTTTGCGGTAGAATCGAAGCTTAACAACACTCTTTTCTGAAAAGGTTTCCGCTTAATCCCGAAGGAAAAAGGTTTGAAATTTGTTTTGTATTTTTTAGTGAAGTGAATTAATTCGGTTTGTGATTCACGTTGCACTAAAGACTATGACATAGGAGCGACTGCGTCGTGTATCGCCCCCAAACGGGACGGACACTAAACACTCTAGATAAGAGAGAGGAGACCCCTCACTCATCATTTCCCATGTAGCTTAAGGCTCGTAGAACGCAAATTTCATCGCATTTATTAGATGAATTAGAATTGTTTTGAGATGAGAAAGAGAGAGACGCACGGAAGGTCTAAGGGAAACTCTGCCCTAACGTTGTCATGCAAAGTGGTCCTAAAGTTTGGATTAGAAAGGGGAAACATCTACCCTAACGTTAGCATGCTTGGATTGAACACCTAATGTCTCTCCTACTCCCATCCTAAACAGAGGGACTAGGAACCCTATGGGGATCATGGCAAAAAGCACAAGAAAGCACCAAGTAAATTCAATCACAAGTAAGAGATGCACACATGAAAAATGCATACTTAGAATGGAGGGAGGGAGGAAAAAATGTGTGGGGCAGCAGCCGATACAAGCGCGTCTCGACCTCAATAGCGATGCAAAAATGATGCAAACATGAAGGAAAGCGCAAAAGATGAAAACAAACGAGCATGCAAAAAATCATCACCTTGAACGACATCCATAAGCATGCATTCAAGTGGAAAAGAACACGAATTTCGATGAAATCTCGATTAAACAATCAAAACAGCGACATATATCACAAAACATTTCACTTTTAATGGATCATATTGAATTACGATGATTCGAAGTGAAACGATACTCAAATAAGCAAGCAAAACAGCAAAACAGACCCACTGGCACAGTGTTAATCAGTTAACCCCATGGGTTAATCGGTTAACACACTGCTAATGTTTAAAAATTTTGAAAATTTGAACTGGTTAATCGGTTAACCATATTCGTTAACCGATTAACATTGTACCAACAGCAGAAAATCAGTAACATAACAGCATGTGCAGCAAATAAGCACTTATCCGATTAAATGGATGATTGCATAATCACTTAATCACGAAATTAAACCAGTAAAACATGATTCAAACAGCATGTAAATAGATCCAAACAGCAACATCCACAATCATGTCAACAAAAATTCAATCGAATATGAAAATCAACATGAACATGCAAATAAGCTCAAAAATGTTATGGATCTAGAACTCCAACCTTCGAAGCGGAGAATTGCTTCAGTTAATACTTCAAGATCCACACCTATTCTTGGAGTAGCAATGGAGATCCTTCAATATTAATCCAAAATAAGCCAAATAATCACTTCCAAAATCACTTCCAGATTCAGATCCAATTGTGCACGAAAATTGGATGATGAAATCACTTCGATGGAGATGATGGATGGTGGTTTGAGCTTAAGAATTCATTGATTCCAATGAAGAATCAAAGAATTCAATGAAAAAGAGTTTTGAGTGAAGGTTTTGGAATTGGAAAATGGAGAGAGAATTTGAGAGAATTGAGATGAATTTTGAAAAATGGGAGTGAGAAATGAAGATTAGCTTGCTTTGGTATGGAATGAATCACTTAAATATCACTTAGGTTTGGATCCAAAGGAAACGCTTGGAAGTTGGTTTGTGAATTTTGGTTTGGGATGAGGAATGGGATTTTGGAGGGAAAATGAAGTTATGAAATGATTCTAGATCCTTCCTGTTGCACCCCAAAATTTGACCAACATTTATTTGCCTAGCTTGTGCTCACTAGCATTATCATCTGCATCTCATTGATATGTGTGCAGTAGATCAAGAGGTATGACCACCCATCAAGAGTTATACAAGACTTTGAAGCTAGCCAAGAAGATTATTCAAGTGGTCAAAGGTTGATATCTTTGTCAGAGAAGTTAAGAGATCCTCAGAGAGATTGGTTGAAACCAAGGTTGTGTGCCTCATAACTTGAGAGTTGTGGGGGCTCCTCAGATGATTCTAAGGTTATGAGGATGGACTTGAAGCTTTGAGAGAGTCTATGAGATGTCTGGAAAGCCATCATGAGGCCTAGAGAGGTCATTGTACAAGAATTCAGAAGACTCAGCCATGAGTGGTGGAATTAGGGTTTGACTGGGTCAACCCTAGGTCAACTGATGATTTGGAGAGGGTTGAGACCTAATCCAAGAGCCATGTGATCATGGATTGCTGCATTGAGATGCTATAAGGATGATTCCTAGACCAACTCATCATGATTGAGGAGTTTGAGAAGTTTCAAGCTAGGGTTTCTAAGGCTTGACAGTGTAAAATCCCCTAGTTTGATCCCTATCTTCAAGGCAGTTTAACTCAAGTTGTGATTGTCATCTCATCTTACCCCCAAAATGAATGTTGTAGAGCTTGCTCTTAGCTTTAATTTGAGTACTATAAGTCCTTGATAGGATTTGTAGAGCTCAACTTATGGCTTTGACAAGTTACAGGTCATCTGAGGTATGTGAATCTGGGTCCTTGAAAGTCACCCAACTTGCATCCAACTGTTGCCCAAGTAGGATGATTCCTATGAATTCTTGGTCAACATGAATGTTGTTCCTCATCTTCTTAGCTTTCTAGAGAGTACTATAAGTCCTTGATAGGATTTGTAGAACTCAACTTATGGCTTTGACAAGTCAAGGGCATTTTGGTCATTTGCATATTATAGGTCATTTCAAGCATAAGGCCATATCTCCTATTTCCAAACTTCAAATGGAAAAATCTTCAACATCAAACTTGCTTATAATGATGTTTTAAGGCTAGTAGGGAGGTCATGAGATGTTGAAAAGGCTTGTAGCAAAAAGTGATAAAAATGACCTAAAATGGAGGCATAAGTTAAATAAGTTGAAATTGGAAATTGGAAATCCCAAGTTACACATCCAAACCATGGCATATAATAGGTCATTTTGACTCTAAAAGACATTCTAAAAACAATGGTTCAGCCACAATTTTGATTTGAGGCCTAGATCATGGGGCTGCTTTGGAAATTGGTTGCTTGCATCTTAAGGTTCAAATGCAAAACTCGAAGAAATTCAATGTACAAGCTTGCTAAGGGTTTTAACATGTCCTATATCTCATCTAGGGAGAATTTCAAGCCAAGGAAAGTTGCTGCAAGAGCTATGTCATGAGATGATATGTGAGAAGAAGTGAATTCATAAACTCATGACATGAGAATCCCAATTTCTCATGGGATGGTTCCAGATGGTTCTAGATGATTCTAAACCACTCTATATAATGTATAGAACTTGCTCAGATGCAGGGTTGGTGTAAGATTTGAGATAAGAGAGAGTTGGCCATTTCACTTGCTTCCATTGCAAGTTGAAAGAAAAATCCACATTCTGATTCAATTCCATTCGTTCTTTCAATCTAAACACATTCCATTGATCATATTGAAGCTGTGCAGACCAAATTGGAGGCAAAACCATGAAGAGTTGGCATTTGGATTTTCAAGATTGCAAGTCACCATCGAATTCTGAGATTCAAGCATTCTCCATCAAAACTTTTGCAAACAGTAGCAATATCATCATTTAAGGATCGATTCTGAAGAGTTTGAAGGCTTGCAGTGAAGGTTTACACCATCTGTGAATCAAGAAATACCAGGTTTGCAAAATTCACCCTACACCATAATTTATGCATCTTTAGGTAGAATGGTTAGGTTAGAACTGTTAGAGACCAATAGGAGATGAATTCTGGAAGTTTTGAGAGTATTTGATGAAGGTTGAGTTATGGACACCATTACTTTGTTGAGCAAGAACTCGAGATATAGTGAGGAAGAATACAAGTTTGATAGCTTATTTTCACCAGTGAAGTGTGGTGATCATTTTAGTACCAAGAAATCCAAGAATTATTGAAGTTGAGGTTTTACCATTTATTGGATCTACTATCGGGTTTTAAGATAGAGACCATTTCAATAAAATCTAAGGCCATAGGCGTGTTCGACATTGAATTTGGAGAATGTTAGTGTTTTGAATTGTAAATTTTGATGAAGAAACAAGGGAACCCAAGTTGGTAGAAGCTTGAAGTTTGAAACTCTGGTCATGGAGTTTTTCCCTCCAAACCCTAGCTGAAGGTTGAAGATGATCCCGTATCCGTCAGATCATGTTGGACTCATTGACCACATCCAGATCCAGTGGCCACGATTGAACCTCAGCATTAAGAGGGAAAGTCTGAGAAAGAATGAAACGCTCCGTTTCATTAAACGGAGATGCTGGGCCTAAGTGTTTTAATCACTATCCACACCACCCTCACGAGCCCAATTGTGTTTTGAACTGATTCTGCTTACTAAACGCACCACATCTTTTTCTTTTTTCTTTATGATTTTATTTTGTTTTTCTGAATTAATATGGGCTTAAGCGCATTTCTGTTTACACCCCTATTCTGGGCCCATCATCCATATACACTACATATCATTGCTAGTTACACCACAGTTTTTACATTTTATTGTCATTTTTCTTCATTTCATTTTAATTTTTAGAAAATCATAATAAATAGAAAATTAATAATTTTTACATGGGGATTTTTTCTCCCATTTCATGTTCATGTCTAGAAAATTATAAAAGTGAAACATTTGCATTTCATGCATTTTTAGTATTTTTTGTATATTTTCTATTTTAATAGCTTTTTAATTCTTTTATGTTGATGCATGGTTTTGTAGAATTTTGTTTAGCTAGTTCCCTTCATATTTTTAAGCCATTCTTTTTAGGATAGTTAGATTAGGACTTTAGATCCCCCCTGGATTTATTCCATAATTTTGTGATGAATTTTAGGTTAGTTTTGCTTAGATGATTTTAGGTTGTGTAGAATTAGGTCAATCCTTAACATAGGTCCACAATAACCTTAGAATTTTGGGTTTCTAGGTCAAGTTAGACATTGGGACATATAAGGGTATTAAGGGTAGATATGTAGGATCCCCTAGGAATTATATTAGATTTTAATATAGTAGTATACTATTTTTAGATGATTTTTGTAGTTGATGATTGTTTGTGTTGCCCTTGTGGGCTTGTATTGTTGTTTGCTTTGCTTTGTGGGCTTGGTGAGTTTGGTATTGCTTGGAGGAGCATGGAGGAGCATAGTAGAAGACTTGGAGATTGAGTGAGGAGCTTGAGAGCTTGATCTTGTTTGTTTTGTTGTTGTTTTAGGGTTAGGGATTAGGAAGAGTTTAGACCTAGTTAACTTCTTTCTTAAACATAGATGGTATCTTTCACCTCCATTCCTCCCTATGATTCAAAGTCCTTACATGGTATACACCTCTCTCCTTTGGAGGGATAAGTGACGATATCTAGGAAGTAGAACTTTTGAGGGAACCATTCCTTTGATGTTGAACCCTTATAGGTCACCTTTGGTGGTCAATAAGCAGTTTAACACCCTAGTTTATCCAGTAAGTGATTTCCTCTGGTTTGAATATCTTGAAGATGTTGGGCTTGAGTTTGAAGATGAAGACTTTATTGAAGAGTGTAGAAGAGGATGATTCCATGAGTATTGCCATTCCAGCTGAAGCTTGAAGAGCAACAAGAGCAAGTTGATACTTGAATACTTAATGAAGATCCAGTAAAGATTGAATGAAGAGCTGATGCTTAAAGACTGAAGGATGAAGTTGATACTTCTAAGTGATTGAGGATTACTCTGAGAAGCTGAGGCTTGCAGGTAAAGAAGACTAAGTTGAGACTGGTAAAGCAAAGAGAGCTTGAAGACTAAGTTGATACTTAGGAAGAGGATTCAATTGAGATTGATTCTGGAGAGCTGAGGCTTGAAGATCAAAGGATAAGTTGATACTTACTTTGAAGCTTGGAGATCCTGAAGGAATCAAGTTGATACTTGTGGGGAAAGTGAAGCCTGAAGGTGGAGCTGATTAAGGAGCTGAAGCTTGCTTGAAGAAGAAGATAAGTTGAAACTTATGTTGAAGGGTTGAAACCTGGAAAAGCAAGTTGATGTTTGTCAAGAGTGATGGAAGTCTGAAGACTGAGTTGCTGTTGGAAGAGCTGAAGCTTGAGGTTGAGAGAGGAGTTGATCTGCTTTCTTATCTGTTTCTTTGTTGTATTGATGTGTTTTGTTTGACTTGCTTGATGCATTAGAATAAGTTCATATCTAGAATAGGTAGAATCTAGGAGCATGATTACATTAGAGGTTGAGTTGCTCCCTCTGCTTGTATTGTTACTGTGTGGCTTTGCTTGCGGGTATTCGGTAGAGCCCAGCTCCCTTGCCCATGTGGTTTGTTTTCCTGATGGCATTTCATTTGATTTCTTCTGTATGATTGCAGTTTAGTGTATTTTGCTTGATAGCATGTTTTATTTTAGTATGATTACTGTTATTCGTTCTGGCTTGAGGTTGAGATGAGCTTGTGGAGGCTGAAGCCCCACACACATTTCCTCCCTCACTTGCATTGCATGCATTTTACCGTTTAAGCTGATGCTTTGTCTGTTTTGGTGTATCATTAACATGATCCCTTAGGACTCTCATTTCCTTTGATAAGGAATTGATGATAGAACTTTAGGTTGAGACCTATGCATAACAACTTATAGGAGTTCCATGTTCAAACCTCAACCATAGGATGAATCCTTGGCATGACAACAGTAGGACTTGATAGTCTCCCTCCTAGTTGGGCATGTTCTCTTCTCATCTCAAAACAGCTTAAGATACAGTAATCATGAATGATTTCTTTCGTACGTTACGAGCCTTAAGCTATCTTAGAAAGGATTGTGGGAGAGTTTCTTTTCCACTGTTTGGATGTTTAGTATGGTACCCTTTGGGTGACATGCGACGCATTCACTCTCAGGTCATAGTCTCTAGTGCGATTGAAATTGCAAACACAATAAAAAACAATTCTTTCGTAAAAGACAGGAAATAATGTGTAGTGTCCCGAACTACGTAAGCTCTGATCTCTCATACCTGTTGAGAGTACGTAGGCACAGTACTGATGTATTGGTGAGCTACCTTCCCCATAACCTGTCGTAGGTCGAACTACGTTGACTCTGATTTCTCGTTCTCTGATGAGAATACGTAGGCATAAAGCGTGACGCTTTGCCAAGTCACTTTCTTTTTCTTTTCAGACCAGCCTTGATAGGTAGATAGATAAAACCAACCCGTCCAAGTAAACACAACAAGCATGGATCCCGTCGAGTACGACGGACGTGAGGGGTGCTAATACCTTCCCCTTGCGTAACCGACTCCCGAACCCAGACAATGGTTGCGACGACCTTGTCTTACCCTTCTTCGTTAGGTTTTTCCGATCGTTTCCTTTCCCGTTCTGAGGGATAAATAACGAAAGGTGGCGACTCTTCTGTTGTGCCGCCACCTTATTTTCGCGTAAGCGACACTTCTCAAGTGTAAAATTTGAATTCAAGTGATCAAAATTGGACGCCAAATGGCTCTGCATTGAAAATTCACGTGCAGAAGCAAAATATGCACTGGTTAATCGATTAACCATATAGGTTAATCGGTTAATGTCGCTACTGCGAAAATCGGCGCCGGCTGAATAGAAGAGTCGCCACCGTGCGTTATTTATCCCAACGGAGGGAAAGGAAACGCTCGAAGTAAACCTACCGCAAAGACGGGAAAGGAATGGTCATCGCAACCAAATCCTGGATTCGGGAGTCGGTTACGCAAGGGGAAGGTATTAGCACCCCTCACGTCCGTCGTACTCGACGGGATCCACGCTTGTTTTCTAGTACGGATTGTTATTCTATCTACTCTACAAGTCAAGGGTTAAAAGAAAAGAAAAAGACTCGGCAAAGTGTCGCACTTTATGCCTACGTATTCCCGTCTGGAACGAGAAATCAGAGTAAACGTAGTTCGCCTACCTACGGGAAAGGAGGGGAAGGTTGCTCGCTAGGATATCGCATCCTATGCCTACGTACTTTCATACGGCATGAAAGATCAGAGCAAACGTATTTCGGGCTACAGAAGACACAAGATTTGTCTGACTGTTTTTATTACCTTCAAAAAGGGTTTTCTCCTGATTACGAGTCCAAGCGGACAAAAATGACTCTTTGATTGGTTTACAGTCTTTTACGCAAGAAGTGTTTTTTAGTGTGTTTGCAATCTCTGACGCACTAGAGACTATGATTTGAGAGTGACTACGTCGTATGTCACCCTAAGGGTAACACACTAAGCAATCAGGTTACTGAAGAGTGACCCTCCAGCAACCTTTTCTCAAATAGCTTAAGGCTCGTAACATACGACATCGATTAACCTTATTACTGTGTTTTTGAATGGTTCTGAGATGAGAAGAGAAAGAAACTCTAAAAAAAACCTATGGTTGAAAAAGGAATCAAAACTACCCTAAAGTTGTCATGCATGGATGAAAGCCTAATGTTTGTCATATTTCTCTTTTGTGCAGAGAGAAACAGAGATCCTAGGGGATAAATGGCAAAAGGAACAAATACAGACAATAAAGCAGTAAAATGCATGTATGCAGCAGGAAACAATAGGCAAAGTGAACAGCTTCACTTCAAACCTAAGGGGAAGATTAACAAACAATACAACAAAGAAAATAAAACCCCAAAACAGAGAAGGCAGCCCAAGCATCAACACCAATCTACTACAGCAAACAGCAGCTCTGACAGCAACAGATGATTAACCAGCAAAAAGTTGACAGCAACAACCTTCATCTTCATGAATAACTCCCATCTCCAAGCTTCAATAAACTTTCAATCTTCAACAAGCACCAAACTTCAACAAGCTCTCAGCTTAAGCAAGCTCAAACCCCAACCAGTAACCAGCTTCAACAAGCTCCTAACTTCAACTTCAACAAGCAGTAAAACCCTAGCTTCAACAAGCAACCAACTTCAACAAGCTCAAACTTCAACTTCAATAAGCTTCAACTTTCTCTTTACCAAGCTTCAACAAGCACCTCCAAGGGAGAATCATTCAATAAGATTAAGTTGGAATGTTAAGAAGCCCAATGACAACTAAGGGAAGTCACCAAGGACTTAACATTATGAGAGAGACTGGCATCCTCAAAGTTCTACTCCCTTGGGCATATCCCACATCCCTCCTAAGGAGAGATGGAACTTCCCAAGGAGGACTTTATGTCATTGGATGGAATAGATGCAAACAATGCACTCTATGTTTGAAGAAAGAACCAAAACTAGGTTTAAGGCACTTCCTAAAACCCTAATTTCCCTAAGCTCCTAAGAAACTTCCACAAGAAGAAAAGCCTTCAACTCCAAGTTCCAATCCTCAATCTCAAGCATCTTCAATGAATCCAGAAGCTCCAACAAAAAGAACTGAAACTCAAATCAACTCCAAGGCAGCCAACCAAGCCAAACAAACCAAAGCACTCAAGAGAGGAATCCACAAATACAAGCCACTTGCAAAATACAACTAAAATACAAAACCAAGTTGTAAAATTCTAATAAAATTCCTAGGGGAACATGAATATGTCTACTAACAGCCAGCAAAAGATATCCTCCTAATTCTATTCTAATCACTAGAACAAAAATCAACAAACAGAGGGAAGAATTACGAAAGAAGAAGAGAAAACAAGCAACATGCAAATGCAAACATGCGAGTGGAAAATGCACATAAAATCATGATTAAACAGCCAAGAACAGTGACAAACATCCAAAATAATTCAATCCTAATGCAACACAATGATCTATGATGATTCGGATCGAACCCGCACGCGAACAAGCAGGCAAAACAACAAAACGGGCCCTCTGTTACAGTGTTAATCGATTAACGCCAGGGGTTAATCGGTTAACCATTGAAAAACGCTTGAAAATTTGAATATTTGAGTTGGTTAATCGATTAACCATATAGGTTAATCGATTAACACTGTGCCAGAGGTGAAAAACAGCAGTTCAGAATCACTTTTCAGCAGCTTATCACTTAAGCAAACACTCCAATTATCATGTGATTGATCATGCACGAAATTAAACCAGCAAAAATTTGATTTAAACAACATGTAAACACAATAACACAACAAGATCATGGATCAAAATCAACATATTCAATCAAATTCAAAGATCCACATGCAAATTGTGCAAATAAGTCCGAAAACAAAATCGGATCAGAATTCCAACCTTCGGATCGGAGACTTGATCCGGTAATTGTTGATTCAACTGTAAATGAGTAGATCTAAGCAAAGAAAACCAGAATTATTCAAGATCCACACCAATTCTTGTAGTAGCAATGTAGATCCACCAAGAACAACTCAAAATAATCCAAATAATCACTTCCAAGAACACTTCAAAATTAAGATCTGCTTGTGCACGAAAATTGGATGATGAAATGGAATTGATGGAGTGAATTAATGGAGGTTTAGCTCTTAGAAATCAATGATTCCAATGAAGAATCAATGATCTCAAGGAGAAGAGCTTTGAGTGAGGTTTTTTTGAGATTAGAAAATTGAGAGAGAAATGCGAGAAAATTGAGAGCAATTCTGAAAATGAGAGTGAATTATGAGGATTATCCTTGTGAGGTTTGGAGTGAATCAAATATATACACTCTTGGTTTGGATCCAAAGCAAGGATTGGAAAATGGCTTAGAAAATGTGGTATGGAATGAGGTTTGGGAATTTGGAGGGAAAATGAAATTTGATAGTGTTCTAGATCCTTCCCAAGTGTGAAAATGCAATTTAAATGACAAAAATTGGACCCCAAAAGTGGCTGGACTTGAAAATTCACGTGCAAGGCAAAACCTGCTGTGGTTAATCGATTAACCATATAGGTTAACCGATTAACACTGCTAAAAATTCAATTCTGGACTGATTTTCAAATGGTTAATCGATTAACCTTATGTGTTAATCGATTAACACACTCAAAAATTTGAATTTGGCGCCTTTTGGAGGGAAATCTGCCCCTTTGCCCGTTTCCTGCCGTTCTGAACTCTATTTAGCTGCTGAAAGCCATTCTTGATTGCTCTGACCATGAGAACACTGTACATAACCTGAATGCTGCTTCTGACATGAAAATCCCCTACAAAATAAAATAAAATCGGTCTTTCAATCGCTGGGCAAAACAAGTGTTAAATCCTCTGATGTTTGTTGTTTTAGCCTCTTGCACTGAAAGTTGCACCTGGAGCCACCTGAATGCCTTGATCCCTCGTTGGAGGCATGCTATGCTATGATATGCAAAAGATTAGACTATGTACATGATAATGCAACGAAACGTAAACCAAGTAAAAGGTGTTGAGCAAATTTTGGGGTGCAACAGCTGCCCCTATTCAAACGGCTTGGACCCGACTGGGTGAAGAGCGAACGACCTTCAAACAATCGAGGTACGAGACGGTTGAATACCAAGGAACCCAGAAATTTGCCAACCGCAGAAATAAACTACACAACTGCTTGGTGAACAACATCCGTCATCTGAATCTGGTTGTTACGACAACAACTAATCCAACGTCTGATAATAATTATGATTTCAACTTCAACCACCTATGTAACGCCACAGGTACTGAACAAATTTTGCAAAAACACCTCCGTCCACAACTGAACCAACCTTGTCAGCCCAAGAAGGGAACCAAATTCGTCAACACGAATAGAGATTCTGTCATCACAGGAGTAACCTTGTACACATCTGGACCCCGAATTTCGTCAAATCACGAATAAACACAAATTTGTCCACGTCAGGACTCATGTCTCAACAACACAGGAATAGAACTTTGTCCACGTTAGGACGCTTGTTTCGTCAACACGAAGAAATCCCATCATAAACTTGTCCACGTCAGGACTCCACCTGCCGTCAACACGGAAAAATCCCGACGACTTCGTTGGGGATGACTCGTCTGCATTTCGTCATCACGAGGGGATCCTATCAACATAGGAATAAATTGTCCGCGTTAGGAATAAATTGTCCACGTTAGGAATAAACTGTCCAAGTTAGGAATAAACTGTCCACGTTAGGAATAAACTTTCCATGTTAGGAATCTCATCTCGTCTTGATTTGTCCACGTCAGGACTCGCGCATCTTCGACCCGCTGAGGAAATAAAACTTGTCCACGTCAGGACTCAAGCTTCGCCAACACGAAGAAAGATAAATTTGTCCACGTCAGGACCCGCGCATCTTGCCATCACAAAGAACTATAACCTTGCCCATGTCAGGAAACACATTCTGTCAACCCGAATAGAAATAAATTCGTCAACACGAATAAACCCTATCATCATAGGAACCCTACTTTTGGCGACGTCAGGCCTCACATTTCGTCAACACGAAAAGAAATAGATTCATCAACATGAATAAATCATATCATCATAGGAATACGATTCTTGTACATCTCTGAACTTCACATTTCGTCAACACGAAGAAATCCTATCCACATAAGCATAAATTGTCCTCATCAGGACGCACATTCCATCAACACAAAGAGAGAACAATTTGTCAACACGAATAAATCCTATCAGCATAGGCGTAACCTGTCCTCATCAGGACTCCATATTCCGTCATCCCGGAGAAAGTAATTCGTCAACACGAATAAATCCTATCAGCATAGGCATAACTTATCCTCATCAGGACTCCCTATTCCGTCAACACAGAAAAACCCCATCAACATAGGCATCAATTGTCCTCATCAGGACCCCATATTCCGTCAGCACGGAGAGACCTCATCCTCATCAGGACCCCATGTTCCGTTAACCCGGAGAAATCAAACTTCGTCCTCAACAGGACTCCATATTCCGTCAGCACGGGGAGAGTAATTCGTCAACAAGAATAAATCCTATCAGTATAGGCATAACTTGTCCTCCTCAGGACTCCGTATTCCATCAACACAGAAAGATCCTATCAACATAGGCGTAATTTGTCCTCATCAGGACTCCATATTCCGTCAACACGGAGAAGTCAAACTTCGCTAACACGAATAAATTCTATCAACATAGCTGGGGATATTCTGAAATCCAATGGCCAACACCCGTCCTGACAACAAGCGACCACTTCTAAAATTTTGATACATGGAACTCTGAGATGCTACTGCAGCAACAAACTTGGCAAAACAGTCCGCTGATCGGACACGAGAAAACCTCAATCAGTAACTCTGTGGGGATGATGATAAACTGAATCGCATCATCATATGTCTCACGTCAAGACTTTGATTGTCTGAAAAGACCTCTGAGCTTTAGAACTCCATACTCCTATCGAGCAACATACCTGAAAGCAAAAGGTTAACCAACCTGGCTTATGTTTCAAAATGCGCATGTTTGACAATGGCGTAATGTTCCATACAGCATGGAAATGCTACACGCTTTCTAGATGGATGCAAACATGATAATGCATGCAAATGCAAATGCAGGTTCGGGATGCTGGGGAAAAGCTCTGATAAGCTCGCTTCATCATGGATGCTGAGGACAAATACCACCCTGTTGGGGAAGGAATGGGTACCGCCAAGTATTCTGGAAAAATAAATGCCAGGACCTACAACCAACTCTGCTGGGGAGAGCTTTAAACCTTCGATTTCCACTGGGAGGAAAGAATGACACCTGTTGGGGAGAGAAGACTCCGCTAGGGAAGAAACGACTCTCTCGGGGAATATTAACCAACTCCGCTGGAAACAGGGAGTGACTCCACTGGGGGAGAATAAACAAACTACTGGGGGTAATAACTGCCTGGGCACAGTTTACAACTCTGGAATTATCAATCCACTGAAAACTAAACGACTCCGCTGAGGACGAAGAATCCTTTTGGAGAAACACCACTGTCAGCTTACAACCTTTAAAGTTATCAAACTCTGCTGATGGTAAACGACCATGCTGGGGAAAAGTAAACCATCTAGCTACAGTTCACATACTCGAGACTGAGGATAGACATCCTGCGGCGAGCATCAATCTTGACCTGCTGGAGAATATCCTTTGGATGAGCTGCGACTAGCTAGGGAAACTGATCCTTCTTCAGTAAGGTACAGTGTCATCTCCGCTTCTGAAAATGAAGTGCGACCTGCGTGGGGATTCACTTCACATAATGATCAAGTCTTTTCGTCACGCGTCTCTGGTTAGGACTACAATCTTCTGATCGTCCATTTCATATGGGCAAGAACCCTACAACACCACAAACGAGACAAGACAAGTCTATACAACCAAATCTATTCAAGTTAGCGTTAGTGACATCATTTTCAGTCAATTCGAAGTTTTAGCAATTCTTGGCAAGGGCCAGCAACGTTATGCACTTGCTAGTTTTTTATTAAACATTGGCGTTTTTCGCATACAAAACAGTAAAGAACAAGTATCAAATACTGAATAACATGTCTTATTGATTGGGCCCCTGAATGGGCAGAGTTTTGTACACTGGATGTAACTCCTGAAAAGAGGAAGTCACGCATAACAAATATACAAGTATGCAGAGGAAGCATAAATACAGTGACAAATCAAATTTGTGCATATGTCGGCAACGTGATGTAGACAAACATCATGAGCTGATCCTCCTATGACTCGCCTGACTTTGGCGCTTTCCCGGTATCCAAACTTCTGAAGAGATTGTATCTGATACACGGACTCTCAGGTGTATTCTCCCGCACCAATGTGCAACGTAGCATCAAATTCGGACCGCAGTCATTTGCTTTTTTAAATCCCTAACTTTTGCGTGAACCGCCCTTTGCAGGTTTTCAATTCACCGGGATACCCTTTTTTGCCGAAGCCGCCCAGTGTAGGTTTTCAACGTCGCGGGTGTACATCTTTTGAATTTTATCCCTAATTTTTGCCTGAACCTTTTATTCTGTTTTTGGTTCGCCAGGATGCCCCATTTTTGCCTGGACTCTCTTTTTTCTGTCCAGCGGGTCAATTTCAAGCAAAGTATTTTTTAACTGCGTCCAAATTCACAGGAGACGTAAAGTCTTCACCGTCCATGGTGGACAACAACAATGCTCCTCCTGAGAAGACTTTTCTGACAACATATGGCCCCTCGTAGTTAGGGGTCCACTTGCCCCTGTGATCTGCCTGTGGCGGGAGAATCCTTTTCAACACAAGGTCGCCCGTCTGAAAGCTCCGAGGATGTATCTTCTTATCATACGCTTTCTTCATCCGGCTCTGGTACAAACGACCGTATGCTAGAGAAGCTAGCCTCTTCTCGTCCATTAAACTCAGCTGGTTCAACCTGTCTTTCACCCATTCTGCCTCGTCAAGTTGGACATCTCGTAATACCCTCAGGGAAGGAATCTCAACTTCCAGTGGTAACACTGCTTCCATTCCGTATACCAACGAGAACGGGGTTGCCTCGGTTGATGTGCGTACCGTCGTACAATAATCGTGCAAAGCGAAAGGTAGCATCTCATGCCAGTCCTTATAGGTCACCACCATCTTCTGAACAATCTTCTTTATGTTCTTATTGGCCGCCTCAACAGCGCCATTCATCTTGGGTCGGTAAGGAGAAGAGTTGTGATGTTCGATCTTAAAATCCTGACACAGCTCCTTCATCATCTTGTTATTTAAGTTTGAACCGTTGTCGGTAATAATCTGCTCAGGGATTCCATATCTGCAAATGATATCTCTTTTGATAAACCTGGCTACCACTTGCTTGGTCACATTTGCATATGATGCCGCTTCTACCCATTTGGTAAAATAATCAATTGCTACCAAACTGAACCGGTGTCCGTTAGACGCCGTCGGCTCAATCTTTCCAATCATATCAATTCCCCACATCGAAAATGGCCACGGTGACGTCATCACGTTCAGAGGACTCGGAGGCACATGGATCTTATCTGCATAGATCTGGCACTTATGACACCTTTTCGCAAACTTGAAATAGTCAGTTTCCATAGTTAGCCAGTAATAACCTGCCCGCAACAGCTTTCTCGTCATAGCATGCCCACCAGCATGTGTACCAAATGTACCCTCATGTATCTCCTCCATGAGCAACTTCGCCTCTTTCTCGTCTACACAGCGTAGCAACACTAAGTCATGATTTCTTTTGTACAGGACACCGTCCGGATTCAGATAGAAATTACCAGCCAATCTCCTGAGAGTTTTCTGATCACGACTGGATGCCCCAGCCGGATACTCCTGGTTCTTCAGGAAATTCTGGATGTCAAAATACCAGGGTTTATCATCAGATGCTTCGTCAATGGCAAATACGAAGGCGGGTCTGTCAAGCCGAGAGATCACAATTCTGGAGCCTCATTCCAGAAGTTGACTTTATACATGGAAGACAAAGTGGCCAGAGCGTCAGCCATCTGATTTTCTGCTCTCGGCACATGATGCAATTCAACCTTGTCAAAGAAAGGCAACAATCTCCTTGCATAATTCATGTACGGTATCAAATTGGGTTGACGTGTCTCCCATTCTCCTTTTATTTGATTCACCACCAGAGCTGAGTCTCCGTATACATCCAGATTTTTGATTCGCAAATCAATGGCTTCTTCAAGCCCCATGATACAAGCTTCGTATTCGGCTTCATTATTGGTAACCAGAAAGGTCAATCGAGCAGTAAATGGGATGTGCGACCCATGTGGAGTAGTGATGATTGCCCCTATTCCGCTACCATAGGAGTTTACAGCTCCGTCGAATATCATCTGCCATTTGGAACCCAATTCTGGTCCTTCGTCCGACAACGGTTCTTCACAATCTTTCATCTTTAGGTACATGATATCCTCGTCAGGAAAATCAAACCTCATCGATTGGTAGTCCTTAATAGGCTGCTCAGCCAGATACTCTGATAACACGCTCCCTTTTATAGCCTTCTGTGAAACATACTGGATGTCATATTCGGTCAAAATCATCTGCCAACAGGCAATTCTCCCAGATAGTGCCTGCTTTTCAAATACATATTTGATAGGATCCATCTTCGAGATGAGCATGGTTGCATGATTTAGCATGTACTGCCTCAAACGCTTGGCGGCCCAGGCTAGCGCGCAAGGAGTTTTTTCGAGTATTGAGTATCGAGATTCACAGTCAGTAAACTTCTTACTCAGGTAGTATATCGCATGCTCTTTACGCCCTATCTCGTCATGTTGACCGAGAACACAACCCATACTCCCCTCAAGAACCGTCAAATACATAATCAAGGGTCTCCCTGCCACTGGAGGTATCAAGATAGGAGGCTCCTGCAAATACTGTTTTATTTTATCGAACGCCTTTTGACAATTTTCATTCCATGTTACAGCCTGGTCTTTTTTCAACAGCTTGAATAACGGCTCACACGTAGCTATTAGGTGAGATATGAACCGGGCGATGTAGTTCAACCTCCCTAAAAACCCGCGCACCTCTTTTTCTGTTTTAGGCGTCGGCATTTCGTGTATTGCTTTTATTTTCGCAGGATCAACCTCTATTCCTTTTTCGCTCACGATAAACCCCAGCAGTTTACCCGATCTCACCCCGAAGTTACATTTGTTAGGGTTTAGTCTCAGCCTGAACTTCCTAAGCCTCTTGAATAACTTCAGCAGATTCACCAAATGTTCTTCCTCCGTCTAGGATTTGGCAATCATATCATCAACATAAACCTCGATCTCTTTATGCATCATGTCATGAAAGAGAGTCGTCATTGCACGCTAATACGTTGCCCCAGCATTCTTCAATCCGAAGGGCATCACTTTGTAGCAAAATGTTCCCCAAGGCGTAATGAAGGTAGTCTTCTCCATGTCTTCTGGCGCCATTTTTATCTGATTATAGCCCGAGAAGCCATCCATGAAGGAAAAAACGGAGAATTGAGTGGTGTTATCAACCAACACATCGATGTGAGGAAGTGGAAAATCATCCTTCGGGCTCGCTTTGTTCAAATCACGGTAATCTACGCACATTCTTACTTTACCATCTTTCTTTGGCACTGGCACAATATTAGCGACCCATGAGGGATATTTTGTAACAGCTAGGAAACCAGCATCCCACTGCTTTTGAACCTCCTCCTTAATCTTCACGGCCATGTCCGGTCTAGTTCTTCGGAGTTTCTGCTTAACCGGCGGACATTCTTCTTTTAGCGGAAGACGGTGCACAACCATATCCGTATCCAGCCCAGACATGTCCTCATACGACCAAGCAAAAATATCACTGTACTCTTTAAGCATTTCAACCAATCTTTGCTTGACTTCGCTCTGCAGCGCGGCCCCTATACAGATGTTCCTTTCAACCCTTTCTGACCCCAGATTGACGATCTCAATGACTTCTTCATGAGGCAGAATGATTCGCTCTTCTTGTTTTACCAACCAAGACAACTCTTTTGGAACGTTGCCATCTTCAATAATCTCTTCTTCGGTCTGAAATACCGGGTGCTCAAAGTCGAAGTGAGTCATAGGCGGTTCATAAATGTCATCTGAAATAGTAATCCTGCAGAGGAAATGGTTAAATGCTTCAAAATACATGCAAAGCGACTAACCACGTTGCCATTTTATTGTAAAAATAAAAACAAGAAAAACAGAGATCACAATATTTGTACATGAAAAACGCCTTTTATTTAACGATTAAACAGTGCAATGTACATAACATCATGGCCCTAAGCAAAATCACGATGCCCCGGGTAGGACACTGGATTGTTCAACAATTAAGAAAACAAAGTATTACTGTTTAGTTGTCACAGGAACAGTCTCCTGAATAGACCAGTTGCAAAGCCCTTGTCCTGGCACGCTCGGCTGAATCCAGGCGCCCATGTCGCAGTCGTTGTCTCCTTCTTCAGAATCTGAAACAGCGTTGATGGTCTCATGAAATACTCCACTAGCCGTAATTGTTATCGGTCCTTTGAAACGGGGTGCCCCTGCAGTAGGCGTTGATGATGACGGTTGATATCCCAGCTCAAATCTGTCCATTTTCACGGGAATATCCAAAACCTTGCCCCAGCCCTTGGTCTCACCAGTCTTCACTAGAGCCTGAGCCTCTTTGTATGACGATATTGCCACCTCTGATGCTTTACTCGGCCCTGGAACTTTGTCTTTGATGCGCAACCCCTCAAAGGCTTGACAGGGTGTTTCATGAATTTCGCCGTCGACTTCCACGTACTTGAATGACGACAAATGGCTGACCAGTATATCCTCCTCTCCACAAACTGTGACCACACTGTCCCCCACCATGTACTTCAGCTTTTGGTGTAAGGTAGATGTGACTGCCCCAGCACCATGGATCCATGGTCGTCCAAGAAGACAGCTATATGCTGGCTGGATGTCCATAATGTAAAATTCAGTTTCAAAAATCTCCGGCCCCACCTGCAGAGGCAAAGTTATGGATCCAAAGACTGACCTCCGTGTACCCTCAAATGCCCTGACCACCAAGTCACTAGGCGTACAAATGATCCCCCTGATGTCTAACTTCATCATTGCTTTCTTTGGCAGCACATTCAAGGAAGACCCGGTATTTACCAACACGTGGGACATGACTGCGCCCCTGCATTCAACTGAGACGTGTATCGCCATATTATGCTCTCTTCCCCTCGGGGTCAAGTCAAAATCCGTAAATCCCAAACTATGGCCTGCATTCACGTGCGCCATCACCCCCTCCAACTGATTCACAAAAACATCTTGGGGTACAAACGACGTGTCCAGAATTTTCAATAACGCATTCCTATGGGCTTTAGAACACAATAACAGCGACAGTATGGATATCTTCGACGGCGTCTGTTGAAGGTGCTCAACAATCTTATAGTCACTCTTACGGATAAGACGCATAAACTCCTCTACATCCTTCAGTGCCGTTTCTTTTTCATTCCTCTGCACGGGAACATCCTCATTCACTTTTCCTTTACCTTTTGCCAATCGTTCAGCCTCTACCTCAGGCGATATAAAAATTCTCCCGCTCCTCGTCATCCCTCCAGTCCCGACGACATTGTCCACAACCCGAGCTGGCTGTTTACTGATATCAAGTTTCTCCCCATCACAATATGCTTCTAGCCCATAAGTCCATGGTACTACCTTAGTGCTCTCATAAGGGATTGACCCTGCCTTCGTGATAGTGATTGTCGGTCGCCTGGCTGGCGCCGTTATAGTTATCGTTTTGCGGGGAATTGTTACTGTAGCTACATCACTTTGCTCATCAGCTAACACCTCTGCAGGTTTCTCAACTGCCGTTCTATCGAATTGCAACGTGCCTTCATCTATCAAGGTCTGAATACCCTTCTTCAATTCAGCACAACCCCCAGCTTGGGTCCAACATTCTAGACAAAACTCATCGCAGCCCGGATACACACCTCCTTTCAATAACCTGCTCTTTACTTCACACAACGGCGTTTTCAGTTCATCATCATCCATAACCAGATTCAAACCCTCCTCAGTCAAAATAGCATTTGCCCCATGGTTGGGCATTGGCTGCTGTACTATATTCGGACTTGCTCGTCCAAAATTTAAGGCCTTGCTATCCAGTAGGTCTTGAACCTTATTTTTAAACGCATGACAGGCCTCTATGTCATGCCCGGGTGCCCCGAAGTGGAAGTCACAGTGCTTGTTAACATCATACCCATAAGGAAGGGTTGGTCCCGTGGGCGGGGCCAAGGTCCTCTTTTCAACTAAATTCAGCCCCAACAGTGTCTGAAAGAGTTCTGCGTATATGGAAGGAGGCGCTTCAAGCACTCTTTTCGGCTTCGCATTCGGAAATCTTCTTTGGCCAGCATTCTGCCCCTGCTGCTGCTGTGGCTGCTGCTGTTGTTGCGGTGGTTGTTGTTGTTGTCTCTGTTGAGGAATCGGAATCGTAACACTCGCTATCTGCTGCGGCTGATTATACTAGTGTCTTCCTCTGCCTCTGCCCCGGCCACCAAACACTGCGCTGGAATCACCTTGACGACGACCACCGAATGTTTTTCTATTACTTCCGGACGAATTAGACTCCCCAGCTTAGAATCTCCCCATTTTAATATTACTTTCAACCTTCTCGCCCATCAAGATTAGATCCGAGAAACTGCCCAAGGAAGCAGGAAACAGCTTATCATAAAATATGCCGGTGAACGTTCCTATGAACATATCTTTCATCTCCTTCTCAACCAAAGGAGGATGAACCCTCGCAGCCATGTCGCGCCATCTCTGCGCATATTCCTTGAAACTCTCATCTTTCTTCTGTGACAACCCCTGCAGCTGGACCCTGTTCGGTGCCAGGTCACTATTATACTTGTAATGAGTCATAAACGCTTCAGCCAGTTGCTTCCATGTCTTTATCTGGGTAGGCTCCAACCCCATGTACCATTCGAGGGAAGGACCAGACAAGCTGTCTTGAAAGAAATGCATCAGCATTCTTTCGTAATTTGAATAAGCCGACATCCTTCTATAGTATGACCGCACATGCACCTTGGGACAGGTATCTCCCTTATATTTATCAAAGGTGGGAGCCTTAAATTTCAACGGTACCCTCAGACCAGGCACCAGTCCCATCATGGTCATATCCAAACCAAAAGCACTCTGATTCACGACACCTTTCATCTGCTCCTCGAGCATCTTGATTCGTTGAGTGTTGTCTACAGGACCTTCAAGACCTCTACCAGAGAAAGCATCTTCTTGTTGGTCTTCCATCCAATTAGCATTCTCATTTCCGTACCCATCATACCCATTGTTACGACCAAATCTAGTCTGGTTCATCACAGGGCCCCGTCCCCTGTTACCATACCCTTTAGCGATCCCGGCAGGTCCAAAAGGCATCATTCCAGCACCATTTCCGTTACCAAATACACCATAGCCCTGATTGGCATTACCAAATCCATCCTGTCCGAAACCCTGAG